>VZRH01003718.1:670274-743244 GCA_013397555.1 Urocynchramus pylzowi | reverse complement strand
GCCATGGCTGGCGGCCGAGCCGGCTGCCCCGCAGCACCGGGACACTGGGGCACGCTGTGCGCAGCACGGCCCCTGCTCCGTCTGCTCCGCCGCTGATGGAGATGTGGGGACACGTGTGGGGCAGGAAGATTCGCCCAGGGGAATAAAAGCAGCCTGTGGACCCAGCCGTTCCCGTCACCAAGAGCTGGGGACAAGGCTCGCAGTGACAGCTGTGTCAAGGTCCACGGCAGCACGGGGGGGTAACAGCGGGCACAGCAGGACCTGCCACATCCGTGGGAATACACTGTTCAGTGGCAGAATTGGCTGGGACACCCCGACGTGTCTCTGTGATTGATGTCACCAAGCTTGAGGAAGAGGACTAAACTGCACGCTTCCTAGAGGTGATCATAGTGCCCTGCTGCAATTTTATGCTCTTAGTCATGTATACCTCTGTGTCCATTGTATGTGGATATGGTCTTGCAAAAAAACAAAAAAAAACCAAAAAAAACAAAACAAAACCCCCCCCAAAAAAAAACAAAACAAAAAAACCCCAAACAAACAAACAAACAAAAACCAAAAACAAAACAAAACAAAAAAACCAACAAAAAAACAAATTCAATGCCATTGACCAGGACCATTGTGAGCAAGGCTGTTATATGAAAGGAAAATATTTCAGTCCATTCCCATAGTGAAAGGCTAAAGTCTGTATCTGCAGTTTTCGGGGAGATGTGTTCTACATGCCCAAAGATACCTTTATTTTGAATCCCTCAGCATATTTAAGGGGAAAATCTCGGTTCTGGATCTCAGTGGAGCACATATGACCTTGTGTTAGAGGGAAGTATTGAGTGCTGCACATTGCTGTAGGTAAGGCACTTCCAGGGTTAGGTATTCCCCAAGTTGCTGTTGGTCACAGGGAAGATTTATGGCATCTCTGTCATTTGTTGGGTATTACAGAATGGTACCTTGAGACTGCTACCCTTCTCTCCCAGTCAACCTTTCATCAACCTTATTTGCAATATCCTACAAGCAGAATTCATATATGTCATGCCTGTCCAAAATAGATCTTGTGAAATAGCCTCTCATCTAATCAGGGACATCTGAGCAGGGAAAAGCACTGACATTTTTGATAAACTATAGTACTCTCAAGTGGTCTAAGTATTAGAGAAGGTTATCTGCTTTGCCACATAAAGCCTAAAAATTCTTCTGCAAATTTCCTCATATTTTCATAGAAGACATTTGAAACACAACCATGGGATCCTATTTTTTAGTTTGATTTGTTTGTGTGCAGATGCATGAAATTACATCACGTATCAAAGTCCTCTGTAACAAAGTGGTATTGAATAGGAATATATTCTGGCTTTGTAGGTGTCACTGCATAAAACATGACAGCCTCAAATCAGAGGACACTGTAAATTACATCAGAAAGGCTTGCAAGCCATTACTGGAGTTAAGTAAATGAAATCTTATTTAAGATTCCTTTATAAAAAAAATCAACTTGTTGATCCAAGTTGATATTAGGCAACCAGTTAACTCACAAATTTTCTGTTTGATAGAATTTAACATAGGTGGAAGATTTATTTCCAAGTGATTTTATAGCATGGAAAAAGCAGATGCAGTCAGTGTGTCAGAGCCTGTGAAACAGACCAAAGGACAGTCCAGTACTGACATTAAAGTATCCATCATATTGGATTTCCTGGTTTTGAGTGGAGGAGGGAAACCTATTTCAAGGGTTTAGCTGGAGCTCCCATGCCCTGTGCTAATTCCCAGGAAAACAGGTCTTCCTTGTCAATTTTCTTGACATGTTTTGAATTGTAGGGCAACTTTCTTACTACTTTTACAACCAAGGTATTCATTGACACAATGAATTGCTATGCTGTCTTAATGCACTCACAAAACATTCTTTCAAATTTTTATCCTCCTTTTACAGAGGTTTGAAAAGCTCTGCCATAAGAAATACCAGTTCATCTAACAAAAAACTATGCAGAAAAAAACCCATAATAAACTACATCAAATTAGGAATATCTTTCCTACATCCACCCCACGGAACAGTCTCCTGGTCTCTTCCAGCAGCCTAGCTTTTGTACAACATAAGTCTATCTGTCATATTTCATTTTATTCTTTTACTTGTTTACAAACAAGCCTGATTAGAGAAGAAGGCTGTTTCCAAAGTTTTTTTCACACTGAGGCAGAAGATAGCTCTTCTGAATATCCTGATGTAAATGCAGGTACTAAATACAAAACCTTTTAACTCTAAATAGAGACTGGTAGTTAATGACTGTAAAACTGAACAGTGTTTAGTAGTAGCAGCAAATCTTGCTGGCAATTCATCTCTGTCACAGAAAGAGCACTTTTGGAAAGTGCCTGAGACATGCTGTAGAAGCACCCAAACTGCTCTGTTATGTACACTGAAAACAAATCTCTCACAGAGAGAGGGGGCTGCAGACATTAATAATCTAATGCACTCACATGCACTGCAAATCAAACTTGCCAATACTGAGATGAAGTGATACAGCTTAAAAAGTAGTGACATACATATGTTATTATGTCCTAGGTAATAACATAGATAGTATATAGTTGTTTGAAATCCACACTAGATTTTATTTAGCAGACACAGAAATCGATGCTGTGTTTAATTGAACAGTTATTCAGGCACATACACATAGCTGGCTTTACATCTCATTTGTAGAACTGTGTATGTAATTAAAATTATTTCATGTGTTTTTTCTTAGCTATACAGTGCCTTCCTTGGAGTCTTGCCTGTGTAGATAAAAAGCTAAGTAAGAAGTTCCATGACTTGATGTAATTTCTACCAGATTCCATTGTTCTTTAGAGAAGTACAAGAACTAGAAAGTGCAGGCTGATTAATGTCTTACACCAGCCTGATTCTTTGGGTCTGAATAACGAAATTCCCCATTCTTACATTAGAAATGTATGGTTTAACTGTATACACAAATTGCATATATAACACATGTAAAAAGGGTTGTTTGACTGTTTAATACAGATCAAGTAACATTACATAAAACAACCAGTTAAAAATCTCTTAAAACCTTTATTTGTGTGGTTGTAAAACTGCATGAAAGTAGCCATAGGGTCATACTAGCATTATGATGCAATCTGTTGTATACTCGTGAATGATTTAATATCAGGTTATATGAGACCTACTAGAAGGCTTACAAATTCAACTACAATGAAATATGTCAGCTAAAACCAAATACATCTTATTTTGTTGAGCACAGGCAGTCAAGTTATCTGCATCAGCTGGCTTGGTATTGCTTAAAAAATGCTTGTGGTACTTACTCCACTCACGAATGTGATGCAAGATCCCTTATAAACTGTTCCTGATTCAGATCCAGTGATAGTAACAAAACTATGTTCAGCTGACCAGTGAGCAGTATGTTCAGTTTTTGCTAGTTCTGAAAGTAACTTTCTGGGATGTATCTGTCCACGTTGCCCAGATGACAGCACAGGTTTACCTCCATCCAGTGGATGGTCTCAGCAGAATGCCTCCAAGCTGAAAAGCCTCCTTGCATCAGAGATGCTTCCTTAGTCAGAGTTGTCCTAGTATGTAGTGCAATTTACTGCCCACACCATGGTAATCCATCAAGAGAACAACTGAGTTGCCTTGCTTGTCATTATATCTGCCTGTCCTCACACTTACATACAAATAACTACATATGCATGTACATGGAGGTTTTTATTTGCGTAAATATCACTTCCAAGTGCACCACTCCAATATGATTTTTGCTCCTTGTCAGTAACAAAAAACCATTTGCCAGCCTTCCTGTGTGTCAATTAGTTGTCTCCTTACTGCTGTGCCTCCTGTCATTCTGACATCCCTTAAAATCCCACAGATAGTCTTTGTTGGCAGAAACCTAGCCAGAAACAGGATTCAGCAAGCTGCTAGCTTAACATTGGGGAGAGAGAACACGTGGAACTGAGATTAGCCTTTATATTCCTCTTTTTCAAGTGGAAATGGATAGGTATTAATGCACAGTGCTTGCTGTATCCTCTCTGGTCATGTTTTATGTGCCACCATTGCTTAAGTGGAAGAGTCTTGATCATTGAATCAGATCCATCTGTTAATCAAGTAACATTTCAAATCATTAGGAGATCATTGGACTTCACTGGAGTAGTACCCAAGTTACAGGACTACAGCAGAAAGAAAGATGTATGAAAAAACCAGCAGAGAACCACCACCCACATTACTGGATGATTTTTCCTGATTTCTGTGATCCTCCCTGGAGTCACAGAAAACAGTGTTGTTGCAGCAAGAATTTTCTCCCTCTCTAAATCCGTGCGAGAGCATTTCACTTTTATAGCTAACTGAAGTTTCAGGAGACACTTTTGTTTGTGAGAGTAATACAGATCACACTTCAATGCTTCTCTCTCAAAAAAAAATTGTTTCTAAACACTTTAGAAAGGAGTCAACCTTTCTTATCTGTTACACACCTTGCTAACTAATATTTTGAGCATTTAGTTCCACATGGCAGTTATTGATGTACCCCACAAAGTATTTACAAATGCACAACTGTTTGTTTTTTCAGGGTGATAGTTCAGGATGGAGTCTGGAACGTAGAGAACTGTAATTCAGTGTCTTGTCCTCTCATAAATGCAAATTATGGTGTAGTAAAGTCAGCAGTCAATCTTTGTTCGAGATAAATGGCACATATTCCTTACTAATGAGAAACCACAAAGACACTTTTGAGGGACTTGTGAATGTTTTTTCCATATAGCCCAGAGGCTTAGGCTCAGATTCAAAACTACTGGAAATTACATGTCCATGTTCCATATGTACATTTAAGCTGATAGGTATCCCTAATTTGGTATGGTACCCAATAGGAAAAAAGGTTCATACTGCTGAGAAAGATCCAATCCTGCATTTGGGAAAAAAGAAAGCTGGAGATCATAGAATCACAGAATCACTGGGTTGGAAGAGACCTTCAAGATCATCGAGTCCAACCCAGCCCCAACACCTCAACTAAACCCTGGCACCCAGAGCCACATCCAGGCTGTGTTAAACACACCCAGGATGGTGACTCCACCACCTCCCTGTGCAGGCCATTCCAGTACTTTATCACCCTTTCTGTAAAAAACTCTTTCCTAATATCCAACCTATTTTCCCTTGGCCCAGCAGATGCCCAACTAAAATGCAAGTTACATTTATGGCATGATATTTTAAGGGTGATACCATATTCCCACATTCTTCAAGAGTGTTCCAACATACAGTTCTCCATCAGAATTGTTTGGGGTTGCCTTATACTTGAGTTTAGGGAGCTGAACACGAGCTGCAGTTCCACTTGAAAGTGAAAACCATGGCAAAGTTCAAATTAAGGTTGGTAAAAATTCAGGGAGATTCTGTAGCTTCTCTGGGCTAGCAGCTTACCTCTGAGACTAAACTGACTTAAGAGGCAGTCTAAAAAGGAGCTGTAATTAGAAATTCCTGGCAGAGGAGGGGGGGGGGGGGGGAAAGAGCCCTAAAAGCCTTACCTTTATATTTTTCTTTACTGGATATTAATGGAGAAAGAAAAGGGTTTTATTTGTCCACAGATGTGCCTTTCTGCTGCAGTCTTTATCAAGGAGAATTCAGCATGTGAAGTCTCACATGTACAATATGAAGAGGGGAAAAAAAAAAAGCTAAATTTGTACTTTTCTGCAAGAATTGCCACACAATTCTGTTTCCAAGTCATTAGCTATCAAGTATTCATTGACTGATGGTTTAGTTTGGGTGAGTTTTGCCATTTTTGGGGGGGTTTTACCTTCCTACCTTCTAAACCAAGTAAAAAATTCTGATTGAGACACAGTGACTGAGCACAAGGCTGAAGCAATGAGCTCTGTGCAATGAATGCCAGTAGTTCAGATACCCTCCAACAGAAACTCCTTCCTTGACAGATGAGCTAACAAAGGTAGCATCCTTTGGTAAGTGTCTCACTCCTGATCTGGCAGTACAGTGCCTGCTTTCAGCAGTGCCATAAATCTCCACTCGTGTTCCCTTTTCCTGTGCCTTGCAGCTCATTTCCTTCTAGCATAATGTAGCCTTTTCTGTTGAGAAAGTCTGCTCTGCTTTGGCAGGCTCACAACAAGCAGAAATGGTTTGGTGGAGGTTTAGCTTTTTTTTTGTTTGCAGCTTTTCATGTGCCAAACTTTTCCTTTTGAGACCCTGTTTTTTGTTGTACTGTGGGGGGAGTTTCTACTAGCTGCCACACTTTTTTGTCATCTTGATTGCAGCATGATAAAATGAGAAGGCATTTGTCAGTACTGAAGTGCCCCAAATATAAGACATCCTAACAGTGTTGTGTTATTCTGCTGGTCCTTAAAAACCCAGAACTCTCCCAAAGAGTTCTTTAGCAGATGTTTCATGGCAAAGAGCAGGGAGCCAGCAATCCAACATTGACTGAGCATCTCAACATCCTAATTCCTTTCAAAATGCTTGTATCCCTCTCTGTATAGTGAGAAAGCATAGAGAATATGCAAGCCCTGTTGTCCTGCAGAGGAAAGACATGTGTAGTGGTAAATACATTTATTCATGTCAGCCTCCACAAAATCTCTTTATGCAGTATTAGTTTATTCTCCTAATGTTTTATTCTGGCCCTGGCCTTTGCAAGTCAGGAGTGAAAAGCAAGATTTGAAGAGTGATTGTCTACAAACTGTTCCATCTTCAGGAACTTGCAGATGCTGTTTTTCTGATTGCAGGGTCCTGTACAAACCAGCGTAATGTTAGGCTGAGCTGTAGAAATTCTTGCTTCTAGACATGGTTCATCATCTCTTTCAGGCAATAGAGACAGATTCCACTGGATCTCAGAGCAAGGAAAGTGGTGAGGACTATACTGGTGATGTTTAAGCCTGAGGAATTTCTGTATCATTGAGTAATGGAATAACCCCTGGAGCTGAATTGCTCTGATTCATCTAACACTTTCTTTAGAATAGTACCAAAACTTACAGAAAACTAAAATCTTTTTGCATCTGAAAATCAAGTTGAATTCCTTTTTATCTGATCCTTAAATAATGGTGTAATCACACTTCAGATGTGGGACCAAAATATCAATAGTGTAAAACATACCATTTAAAATCAGTAAAACTTTAGAAAGGTAACCTCTAACTCCAAGAAATAGGTCAGTGATCTGGATGAGTGGCAGTTTTTCTGCTGTGAAAAACAATAGCTCTTTCATCAGTTATATGAAGCTGCTTAATCTAGATCAGGCCAAACATCTTAAAATAGTATACCACAAAAAATTATGTTTGAACAATATAAGGGCCTTATTTACATCTACAAATACCAGGAAAAATCAAGTTAGGGAAGAATCTCATTCTGTTGAATACACTGGGTCAGAGAGCTAAAATCCACAATATTAATGTGATCTGTGGCAATGAATGTCACAAGGGTGCCCATCACAAAATTTCTAATTCACATGTAGCACTGGTCAACACACAGGCACATTAATTATTGTACATTAACTTTGGGTTAGAAAATCACACAGGGATGAGCAGTCAGTATAAAAAGTTGCTCTCTTATAGAGCTGCATCCAGACAGTGGAAGACAAAAGCTGAGGTCTGAATATTGAAACACCTTCTCTGTAACACAAGGAGTTTTGTGAAAAGGCCATTGCACTTGTGTACACGTATATGACATTATAAGCTACAGGTGTGACAAGAAAAAACATCCTTACTTGGGTTGTCTCCCAGTTCCTCAGTGTCTTCCATCTTTTTGCTGTTAAATTGTGTAACTATCCTGAGAGAAGGAGAAAAAGCTATTAACAGGTGCCATATATTACAGGTTTTTAATGGTATTGTGCTGTGAGATTGCTCCTGGTCAGGCCCCACGAAGAAGGCTGATGAATCCAGAAGAGTGTTTCTTGCCTCCCAGCCCACCTGTGCCTTGGAAAGGAACAGTATGTGTTTCTCCATAAACCTGAAGATAATGGCTGCCAAGGAATGAGGACTTACAGCTTTAAAGTGTGTGCTTTTAGATCATAAAAATTCATCCTTTTGTACAAAACACGCAAGGGATCATTTTTTTCTTAAGGAGTTGCAAGAAAAGGACTGACAAGAATGAAAATGTGTGGTTGAGTTCCTTGTCTGGATTATTTCAAAATTCTTTAGCAGCTCTCCTGAGAGCTTAATAGGACAGGATTTACTTGTTTGTTTTAAGGGAGGTCGCCTCAGACTATATTTCATTTTGATTTCCCTATGGCTTATTTTTTTCTCTGCCCAGATTTTGTCCTGTTTTGATGGCAGACTTATTCTTTGGTATCTGGCGTTTCAAGCCTTGTTTTATCACTAATTTAAAACAACTCAGACAGTTCTGATGTCCTGAAAGGGATAAGAAACTATATCAAAAATGTCATTCTAGGTCTTCATAAATACAGGTTTCTTTTTTCTGATACTTTTAAATGCAGTCTGAAAACTTGAAAAACTATACATTTTGGAAACATACATAATCAAGTCTTTTTATAAGAGTCTTGAAAATAGTAATAGCCTTAGTTAGTACAAAAGAGCAGAGAGTATCCAAGCTTGTTAAGCTTCCAAACACTGTACTTTGACTCAAGTAAATTTAAAAATAGCTGAATCGGTATTTTAAAGAATAAAGGAAAGAAGTGTTTGATTCTGGTGCTGTCCTCACATGCCTAGCTTTCAGCTTGAAAGGGATTTCCATGTGTGTGATAGAATTAAAATATTTGTAATTTTAAAAAAAGCTGACAAAAAAGCTGACAAATCACATTTTTTGTACTCCTGCTAGTAGATCTTGTTGCAATTAAGCCATTTCTTATGGTAAACTCTGCCAGAAACCAGTAGGACACAATGTCTCCATGTTTTTTTGGTTGTGGACAGGGCCAGTTCCCTAGCAACACAGCAAGATTTAAGCAGACTTTACAAAAGGTGCCCAATCCTGTACATATTACAAGTGCATACAGAAGGAATAGCTCTCCTTCACATGCTTGTGCTCCTGACAGAAAATTAAAGACTCTTTTCTTAACTAGTCCCAAGTCCCTCAAATCCTACTGGAGGCAACAGGAGTGGAGAACTTCATTGCCTCATAGGCTTTAAATTAAATTAAAGCAGCTAGGTGCAGAACACATTAATCCTTTTTTGCCCACATACCTGAGCGAGGTTGGCAGTCGGTTGAGAATGAACCTTGCTGTGTTCAGCTTGCACAGCAGAGAGCAAAGCCAACAAGTGTAATCTGTTCTCATTTATTCAACTTACAGGGGCCAGTCCCATTCACTCATTCTACCACAAATCCAAAAATGAGCACTCTTGGCATTGACCAAACATAGCCAGGGGACAGGAGCAGCATCCTGGCTGCCCTTCACAGCAGGTGGGGATGGGGATCATCCTCTATTTCAGACAGGGAAAGGGGCACACAAAGGGCAAAAGGAGCAAATTCACTTTAGCCACCAACTCACAGAACCTCCCTGTGAATGTACCATCTATTGAGACCCTTTGTTTTCTTTTGAGGCCTTCCAAAATAGTCTGAGGAATTCTTGGCTGAGCTGCTCAGAAGGACTAGAACTGAAAAACCAAGGAGAAAACTTCTGTAAAGTGACATTTATAAAGAACATGCTTGAACCATAAGTCTGATACTTTGGGAAACTAGGAAAGAAAACAAGACAGATCTCCAATCTCTTGCAATACTGGAACAGAAAATGTGGATTATAATCAGGGTCCTATACACTGTGATGGCAGGGATGTTCAAGTCTGTGTTAACATCTATTTTGCAGGATTAGCTAATTTCATTCCATGTTTCTGTGTGCTCAAACTATTCTATGAAAAAAGTTTTTCTGTTCAGGGGGCAGGAGTGACATTCTTTTGATGAATTTTTAATACAGCTGGTCAACTGCTTAGATAAACCTATTTCATAAAGACATCAGTGAGCAACATGAAGTCTCATAATTCTGAAGATACTTAATTTCAAAAGATAGTTGTGATATTTGCAAATACAAGATTCATACATGCATAAGAATATTATATAGCAATGTTGCTAACTCCTGATCATATTTCAACAGGTCCTTAAATTCCCAGATCAGAGATATTTAAGAACTGCAAGAAGAGCTGCCATTTCTTTTGGAAATTCAGGAGTTTCTAGTTCTCTGCAGTAAAATTGTCTAAATATGTTCTTTAAAATAAATAATATATTTTAAAATAAAGTCAAGATACAAGTCAGCACTGGGTCTAAATACATGAGGACAGCAATACAGCATCATAAGTGGTGTCTGTCAAAGTGTAAACTGGGCTGATAGGTGTCTGCAAATCTCATTTAACTCAGGTTGAGCTGTTTTCCAAAGTGCATTTTGAGTTAAGTGCAAGCTTTCAGTCAGGTGTCATTGTGCAATAGCTGTGCACACCCCGGGAAGCATAAATACCTTTTTTTTTTTTTGCTTTTAAATTCCACCTCAGTTCATTGACCATAGCCTATCAATGTAGTCCTTGATAAAACAGAGATAAAGCCACTTAGAGATGTAAATGCTGAGATTACCATGCTAAGAGGTAAAACAGGTAAAACTAACTACACAGAATACACTAGCACAGATTTACAGCCAGAAGAATGTAAACTTGAGAGATTGAATGATTTCCATTTAAGGAGGTGTGAAATCTGCAACAACCCCAAGCTTTGCTAAGAAGTTCATGTCTTGTTTACATCTGCATCCAAAATAAGGTTGTGTAAGATCCTAGGCAGTGGCAGTAGACCTTACAGGGCACTCTAAATCAACCTTTCTTCTCAATAATATGAGCTATAACACAACAGTTGATGTATTTGGATGATTTGTTACTGCCATTTTCATATAGCTTTGTTTTAAATATGTATTGCCAGGAATTTCAATTCAGGAAGGCACTTTGAACATTTAGCCTTTTACTTTTCAGGGTAATATTGAAGAATAAGCTTTACCTTAAAAGTTTAGCATACTGAAGTTCCCATTATACCCCTTCAGAAGTCAAGGATTAAATGATGCCTAGTTTAGAGATGCTCTTAGTGGATCCCAAGTTTGCAGAAGCTGTGTAAACACAGTCA
This sequence comes from Urocynchramus pylzowi, assembly GCA_013397555.1. Taxonomy (NCBI): domain Eukaryota; kingdom Metazoa; phylum Chordata; class Aves; order Passeriformes; family Fringillidae; genus Urocynchramus; species Urocynchramus pylzowi. The sequence continues at coordinate 732,260 of VZRH01003718.1, read as the reverse complement.
AAAATCCACCAACTAGCCTGAGTCTGAGGACACTTGTGCAGGGCTCATCTTTGTGGGATCAAAGCAGATGGCATAAAACCCAGTAATCTGAGAGAAAATCGGAGGCAAGAGTGGCAATTAGGTTTTGCTTTATTTGCAGTTGAGCAATCAAGTTCAAGCTGTGTTTTTTCTCCAGACCTGCTCATTCCTGTAATGCTGCCCCATAAATCCCCACACTGTCCCTTGGCTGGTGCAGAGCATATGTGGATTTTTGGCAGCCATAGCTGAGGGTTGCAAGGACACCAATAAGTGCAAACAAAGTTTTTAATTTGCAAGGAGGAACATTTTTCACAGCAGAAAGCTGCAGAGATGCTGTGTGAGGTAAGCAGGGAGTGTGGAGCAACGTGGGGGTCAGAGAGATGTGCCAGCTTCCAGGCTGGTTTCTTCCTCTAGAGCCGAGACTCATCTAACAAAAAAATCCTTCTGTGTGCTGTGTAGCTCTCCAGATTGCATCCTGATGTTTTATTTAATCTTTCTGGTTTGGGCAGTGACACATCCATGAGGACTGACAGCTTTCAGGAATGGACAGCAAGAGGCTTTCCCACTGGGCAGCAGCTGCTGATGAATTTTCCAGACTGAATAAGCTGTTCAGCATGATCAGTCACAGTGAGCAAAAGGCATAGAGTTAGGAGGAGAAAGAAGGGGGAAAATCCAGCATTTTCATGAAACAAATTATGCTTCAAAGATGGTGCAGAGGTCTTTACCATTGGCATGAGTAGGGCTGAAGAGTGGCCTGCTAAAGAGCTGTATGTGTCATATTGTCCTTGTCTGAGCCACAGCACTCCCTGACACAGCTGAACACTTTGGCTGTTTTTACAGCTGAGTTGGTGAGCTTCACAGCAGCATTTTGGAACTGCTTTTCTTTGTGGTAAATACCAAAAATCATTGCAGGTGTAGAGGGCCCTGTCAGAGTGCTCCCAGAGATGTAGCTGTCACTTGTGGGATTTCTCAGCTGAGGGACAAACATTAAATCAGCTGAATGGGCTGGCATCTGCCCCTTAAGCCACCACAGAAGGACTGATCTCCACAATCAGTTGCTTTCCTTAAAATCAGAATTTATCAGAATTTATCAGTCTCACAGTATCCTAGAGAAGACCCCCATGTCCTCCAGCATGCTTGAGGGGCAGAGCTTTACACACTGCCCATTTCTACATCAGGGGATTTAACAACACATTTCTGCCATTTGCAGGTAAAATTCCAAGTCAGGATATTGAGATCCAGAGAGCACAGAAACCAGATGCTGGACAGATGACAAGGGCCAAACCAACATAGAGCTGCAGTGTTTATAGAGAGCAGTCAGTGTCAGTGCTGCACTTTCTTACCAGGGCAATCCAGGCATTATCACAGGGATCCTCCATATCCCTCCCACAACACCAAGGTAGGTTTGGCATTCAGTTTCTCTTTGGAAATTAGTAGGAGGGTTGAAGCCTCTCTCCTTTGCTTCAAGGGTCACAGTAGCTCCTTTATGTGCTGAAGTCCCACAGTCAGGGGGAAGTTTGAGCCTGTGTTCCCCATAGACCCAGGTACCACTGCCAGTGGGGATGCAGTGGGAACCACCAAAAAGGACTGCTCTGCAGCTGTCTGTGGGCTTCCCTCATCCTTACCTGGCAGCACTGCCCTGCAGTAAACCCTGCTCAAGGCCCCTGATGTCAAGGAATAAGGCAAAAGAGGAAGGTGCAATATGGAGCTCAGCAGAAGTAGCAGGTTGTAATGCCCTCCTGGACACAGGCTGCTCTGAGTGCAGCATCATGTGGGAGCTCACGGAGAGAAGATCTCACTGAAAAAGTCGCCCAGTCCCCAGGAGAAGGCTTTTCCTGATTTTTCTGCCTTATCATTGCAGCTACAGAGAAGGGCAAGGGAGGCTGAGGTTTCCTCTTCATGGTAATGAAATGCAGCCCACATACCCCAACGCTGGCAAGAGAAGAGGAGAGCAAGTCAGAAGTTAAGGAAGTAGAGAAGTCAGACCAAGTACAAGAGTCAGAACAGAGGAGCAGGAAATAAAGCAGTGGACTGTGTGCCTGAAAAGAGGAGACAGAGCCTGCAGCCTGTGAAAGGATTAGCAGAATAAAAGGAGTTTTAGTTTAGAACAACAACAAAATCCTATCATAGAGGCTTTAACTTCTTCTTTGAAATAAACACACTGTAACAGTGTTACTCAAATAAAACTGAATAAAACCATGTACTAGCAGACATCTGTCATCTTTATTATTTCACGTGCTCCTAAGAGGCTTGATCCCCAGCACCTCCTGGCCATTTATCTGCCTTAGGGCAGATCTGTGCTCTGCACACATCACCTGAAGCTTTGGTCTCCAGCAGGTCAGGACTGGCACTGACTGATAGGGACAACCAGGTTTCCTTCTCAGTTGTAGGCCCTGCAATTTTGGACCAAAGGACAGAAGGATTTGTAAATTCCTCTATCACACCTGGTGTATGCCCACATACATACTCAGGAGAGCATGATGCTTGCAAGCCAGAGAAATGGATCAGAGCTTCCAGTGCTGGTTTTGGTGATTGGAACATCGGCATTTGACTCAAGTACTATAATGAGAATATCCCCACAGCATATCTCCTTTATGAGGTCTTTATGGTACATATGTGCCCTTCCTACAAGTAGTCAACACATGCCAAAGGAACCTCCTTTGAACACTGTTGTATTTTGTGAATACCATGTTACCAAACAGAGGCTGAAAAGCTTTCTTGATGAAGTTTCTCTTGGTTAACCTGCTCCTGTTGAGGAAAAGTAATTGACAAATTACCACTAATTTTACAAAAAGCTAGAAGTTTTAAACCACCATGTTTTTGTGGGTTTAAGCTGTTGGGTACTTTGGCAGAGGTTGGATTACTAATGGCCTGAGCATGGTCAGTCTCCTGTGGCAAGCAGCAGGCTTCAGCTGAATAGCAGGGCACTGCAGTGCCATAAATGCATCTTGCAGGATTAGAGTACTGCATTCCTTTAAGGCTGCCTTCCACTACCAGTGGAAAGGGAATCCTAACAAACCATCTGCATTAAGCAGTTTATATGCCTTAAGCCAGAGCCAAATGTGTGGCTTACTGCTTTTAAAGAACTATTCAAATGGCCCCAGATATATTAAAGGTCCTGTGAAGACTGAGGTTAGCACAAATTTACCTTGGTTGCTGTTCTCTAGATTGTGATTTTTTCATCTAATTGCAACACAGCTGCCTAACACACTCCCAAAATCACAACAATGCAGCTGGCGTGCACAAGTTGTATCCACTTGCTAGTTCTGTTTATCAGGGGTCTTTGCAATTCAATACACCTCATATTTTCTTAAAATAACAGATGAGAAGGCAGAGGTTATTCTCTCTCTGGGGAAGGATACCTGACATCACCCTGCACACTGGCTGATTACTGGGGAGAACAGCAAACCAAAAATTTGGCACCCCCAGAAACGTTTGCTAAAATTCAGGATAAGGATGATACTCCATCCTTGCCACAACTCTTCAGGCTCACCACATAACAGATATTTCCAGCCCATTTCCCACCAGATGGGCAAGTCTGCTTCTTCCCTGTCCTTCGTGCAGCTGGGCAGGGCACAGCTGTGCCTTGCTGAGCAGATATTGATTTTTAATATATAGAAATTTAAGTTATTTACAGCCCTCCACAGTACCTCATGCAATAGCAAAATCTAACCCTAATCACTGGAACAGACTTTTGCACACCTTGTAAGGCTGCATCAGGTATCATTAGTGAAGCTGTGCCTGAAATATTTACTTTCCTTAACTCAGTTTTCTGTTCTATCCACACCTTCATTGTTAGAAAATTTTGTTTTTTCAGGCCCTCATGGACTACACCTGCATATTAGTGCTCAGAAGGTAAATTATGTTCTTTATACATCTATCAGAAGTTAAGGAGAACTCTTCTGGCAGTATTTGAAGCAGCCTGATTTTTAAAATCTTTAAAGTTGTGTGTAGTATAATGAGATTAGAAATTCTTAACACAGTAAAATCCAGTTGGAATGCTGGAACAGCAGTTTATAATGGCTGGTCATGTTCTTGCTTGCTAGGAATTTTAACATAAATATTTGAAGTCAGGTTTTAAGTTTGTTTAATTTTGTTAAATACTAATCCCTCTAGACATTAAATTATCACTGTTATTTTTACAGCCATTTTTGATGGGGGGTTTTTTGGCAGCCATAATTCGCTTTCCACTGATACAGAAATTGCTTTTTTTTTACTTTCATATGAAATTAAATGGCTATTATTTTAATGCCAGGCTTTATAGATCCTTTTATTCTTTATCTGTTTTTCATTAAGAGTTTTCTGAATGCTATTTAAAAGCAAAAAACTCCAGGAAACTGCATCAAATAACCTTAACTGCCACATAACCTAAATTCATGTTTGACTAGAGGTTAAGAACGCGCACTTGAAGTGTTTGATAGTTTTAATTCCATTGAGTCCCTACAGCCTAGCAATTTTTTAGACCTGTTGTCTTGATTCAGAATGTCATTTAGTCTCTGTATTTCAGTAGGGGAGGAGGGGACACTTGCAGTCCTTGCCCTGGATGCTGCACTGGTGTGGTGCATGGCAGCCTCCTCTCCCGGCACGTGGCTGAGCCAGAGCTCCAGCCCAGCCAGGGCAGAGAGCAGCAAGTTTATTTACTGTGAATAAACACAGTCATTGGGACTGTCTGTGCTGCCACAAAATTTCCAGTTTGCACCAAAATTATGAGCTTTTACTTCTTGACTGGCTTTGGAGCTGTGTCATGCCCTGAGTTCACACACGGGCAGTGGCAGTCAAAACTGGTCACTAATGTCCTCAGCTGGGAGTGTTTAACCTCTGGTAGCCAATTAACTGGCAATTAGCTGCACCAGAAGCTGCTTCATTTAGCAGATTTCTGCTACATACATGCATAAATAAATATCCATGATGAGTTACATTGTCACCATTATTGACCTAATAATAATAAGCATCCACCTCCTATTTAATTTGGATTTAAACAGTTTGCAAACTACAATTCCTTTTGATTAAGCTTCTTTGTTGCTGCTGCCAAACAGGATTCTCAATTCTTTACAATATTTTCTACTGAAAAAAGATATATTTATTTATAATTCCTAGGCAGGATGCAAAGCTTCAGCATTTGTTTATAAGAGAACTTTTTTAAGCAGTGACACAGACTGCCATCCTGTTGGCCTGGGCAATGTCTACCTAGGTGTGGGAGTCCTGAGAGGATGGGAGAACTTTTTGATTATTATTCTATTCTCAGTGAAAACTGCTGTATTTGCTGTTGAGGATACAGTATACCAATATATCAGGAGAGAGCTGTACCCGAAATCAGGTTGGTCTCATTTTCTACATCCCATTTTCTACAGCTTGCACACATTGACACCGAGTAACGGGTGCCAGACTTGCCCTTCACAGCAAATATACCCAGACCCAGACCCAGAGCATCTGTCACAACTGCAGCAATTAAACCCCCACTCTAGGTGGGGATATAACCTCTGATGATGCTCCCTGCTGTGACTGTGCTGTCTCACTGGTTCCCCTTGGGATTCCATGAGCATGGGATGCGCCTGCACAGCAGCGCTGAGGCAGCAGGACACCAGCTAACACAGGCATTGCCCTGCCTGCCTCTGAGCACCACCCTCCCACCTCAGCACCTGCACTGGCTGCTGCATCACCCACCCTGAGAGTGGAGAGCCATCTCCTGAGGACAGCCAACAGCACTCCATGGAAGCAGGAGTCTGGCAGGATCCACACCCACGAGCCACGCACAGTTCTTTAGCCTGCTGTAATCCTCCACTGAACAACTAGTCACAAACTGATTTACCTGACTGTGGCCAGAAAGAAATAAAAAGGCACAGAATTTCTTTGTTGTTAATACTTCACTTTGTAGGGGAAAGAGCTGCTTAGACAAATTACTGATCCATTCAGAATTTCAGATCTTTAAAGAAATGTGCATGCAATAAAAAGGCACGAGTGATATTTTTCTTTCCTAGCTATACAGGAAATTGCTTGGTTTTATCCAAGCAAGACCAAATATGGTCTCTACATATAATAACTCCATTCTTACAGAACTGAAGGATACTTTCAACAGGCTGCAAGATCCACTATTTTATTAGTCTGTGTGTATTGTGTGCTGCAGATAAATAAAAGATGCCCTAAGGATTTTGCATACTAAGTGAATATGCCAAGAATTACCAAGTTCCTTTATTTTCTCACAAGCAGAGGGAAACTGTTTTCCTTCGGAGTGCAGTTCTTGAAGTGTTTTGGTGAGAATTCAGCTTTTGTTTAAGAAATGAGTTTCAGTTCTCATAGTTATATTAAAAGACATCAAAACCCCATACCTGACCCCAAATGCGCTCTCATAGGTCAAAAGCCAAAGGCAAAACGAAAACACTGGATTTTTCAATAAGCCAAATGTCCTAATTTTCACATCATCACCACAGTTCCCAAATGGTTTAGCTCTACATGAGCTGCTGAGCTCAGAGCAAAACGACACACTGCATGTGTGTGACTGGTCTGGGAAACCCATTCCAGGGCCAGGTCACAGAAGATCCTAAACATCATTAGATAAACAACTGGAGATTTGAAAGGATGGGGGATTTGGCATTCTCTTCACAGAAAACCAGGTTTGGGACCCACTTCCCCTGAGTCAGAGATGGGGCATGGCTGACAGGAGAGGCTGGAGCCACTCACACCCACGTTGCAGCAGCTGCTTTGGGTTCAGCTGACCCAGGACCCACAAGTTTGGCCTCTTGGGCTGAGCATGCACCCAAGAGAGGACAGGCTGGACTCCTCATCTGCAGCTCTGTCTGAGCTGGAAACAGCCAGAACTTTCTTTGTTTGAGGAGAATACTTTCTGGGTGCAGTTATCTGAAGGAGCAGGACAAGGATCACACACCTTCTGGATGGTTCTTCCATGCAAACATTCTACTAATTTTACTGCCAGCACTGCTGGATGTTTTACTTGACTGGAGAGATAAAGAGACACAGACATTTCTTCCTTTTTTTTTTTTCTTTTCTTTTGTATTCCCCTACCCATTTCCTATTTTTCTAGGATGTGGAAACTGCTCTCAACATTGTCCCCCCCCAAAAAAATAATCATGACACTGGATAAGATCTCAGAAGTGATATATATATATTTCAGGATATTTTGCTTGCCTTCTGACTCATAAGGGTTGGAAACATAATTTTTAAACAGAAGCTGAGGTTGTCATGGTATTTTTATAACAATGATTCCATATTATTGTGAAAAGGAGGAAAAAAGGCAACAAACACCAAGAAACAAGAGATGACAAAACATCATGCTATGTATGGGAAAGAGTGCACATTGCATTTTCTCACCCCTAAAGCTGCTCACCAGCTTCCCTCCAGTTCCTGCTGACCAAGACCTCCTGAAAACTGCTTCTCATCAGGCAGTTTCTGACATCTTATTTTCTGGAGAACTTCAGTATCTCCACCATACCTATTTTTAAACATGTCCTACACCAAGTGAAGTGAAGGTACTTTTTGGGCACATTTACCACATTCACGGCAGATTTTCATGAGAACCTACATTTTGTTATCAGAAGGGGTGTAGCATTTCTACTCCTACTGATACGGCTTTTGCACATGTTGTGAGTGCAAAGTAATACAAAATCCATAATGAGTTTGGAAGGTAATTTGACCTTATTCTTTATTCATTCATGAAGGATATTACATTTTTAAAAAATATGATTCACTACTTAATTTACAAAAAAACTAGTGGAATGTTTGTATGAAAGAACTATCCAGAAATCTGTCTGGTCCTTGTCCTTCAGATAGTTGCACCCAGAACGTATTCTCCTCAAACAAAGAAAGTTCTGGCTGTTTCCAGACGAGGAGGCCATCATTCTAAGGCACAGACACTGCCTCCCTGCAGCCACTTGGATTTGGGAAAGAGCCCCACTGCCAGTGCCCCTCACTGCCCAGGCTGCCAGGGAGGAGCCATGCCCCTCCCTGGGGGCAGAAGCATGAAACACAGAGAGCTCTGACAATGCCAAGTGCAAGCATGCACAAACCACTTCAGTGACTGTTCATTTAGGCTGCACTGTGCCACATCACTGCCACCACCTTCCCCCTGCAGTTACACCTCACCAGGACCAGCTCTCTGCCCTGGTTCATCCCAGCATGGCCAGCTCACACTGCTCCCCATGGTGCTGCTGGTGCTTGTCTCTCCACTGCCCACCCTTCCCACCCTGCTGCAGGTCTGTCCATCACCCCAGCAGCTGGGTGGCTGCAGAAAGCCCAGTGTGCCACCAGCTCAGCCCCTGGCCAGCACAAAGGCTCAGGGCAGCCCCTGCCAGCACCAGGAGCACAGCTCTGGGATGCTAGGCTGTGTTTGGATTGCATCCTTTCCTCGTGTATGGGCAAAATGGAAAGGTGACCCAAGGGATGGGGGTGGAAGCTGAGAGCCTGCTGAAGGATGAGCATTTGCATCTGCTCTTTGCTGCCAAAACCAGCAGCAAACCTGAGCTAAAGTGAGCAAGGGTAGTGAGCAGGAGGAGATGTCATGAAAGGAGCCAGCGGACCCATGTAGGGGTTGTTCTGTCTTTGAGCATTTGTTCAGTACTGGAGTGGCCAGAAAGGAATATGATTCCATCCCAAAGAGGCAATGGAAGCCTACAGGTCTATCTTGGTAAAAAAACCACTATGTCTGAACTTCAGCATGCTCCCCAGCATACCACCAGCTCCTCCCAACAGTGCAGTGTTTTCAGGTATGTTGGTTTGAGAAAAATGCAGGTACACAGGTATGTGTGCTGGCAGGTGGCAGATACTTTTATCATTTAAGGTCTTTCTTCACATGCATGAGTACAAGTATTAAAGCTGTGGCACACAGCAGTACCAAAGACTCATCAGGCTTCCCCTGCAGACCCTTGCCCATCCTCATGGGCTCCTTTGGGCACTCTCCAATGGTTTCAGTCTTTCTTATGCTGGGATGCCCCAAACTGCCCCAGCACTGAAGGTGAGGCCGCCCAGCCCAGAGCAGAGCAGAGCAATCCCCTCTGGCCTGGCAGTGCTGGGCCTGATGGCCCAGGCCAGGGATGTCCCTCCTGGCTGCCAGGGCACTGCTGGCTCAGCTCCAGCTGGCCACGGAGCAGGAGCCCCAGGTCCCTTCCTGAGCTGCTCTCCAGCCTCTCACTGCCCAGTCCCCCCACACAGCCAGGGCTGCCCCGGCCCAGGGGCAGAACCCAGCACTGGCCTGAGCCAAACTTCCCATGGCTGGGGATTGCCCTTCTCCCCCATTTGGCTGGGTCTCTCTGCAGGGCCTCTCTGCCCTCAGAGGAGTCAACAGCTCCTCCTAATTCAGTGTCATCAGCAAACTGCCTGAGGGCTCCTTTGGGTGCTGGGTCCAAATCATTAATGAAGGTGTTGAGCACAGGGCTAAGGATGGAGCCCTGCAGAGCCCCACTGGTGACAGGCCCCCAGCCTGATGTCACCCAGCCACTGTCACCCTTTGGGCCCGACCCGTGAGCCAGCTGCTCACCCATCATGTAGCACACACTGACCCCACATGGAGAAAGAGCACCTGGTGGTTTCCAGCACTCCTTTTCTACACCCAGCACTGCTTCAACTCACATCACCTCCATTGTCTCATATTGTCCAATATTTTAGCCATGCCTCATGATAACTTTAAATTTTATGGCTGATCACTAAGCAGCACAGGTATTGCAAGTACAAAATGCTTATGGATTTTTAATGTTTCAGACTTTGAGATTACTTTTTCAAGCACAATCTTAAATCCATCCTTGATGGCAAGCACACCTTTTGGGCCCGTCGTTATAGACAGTGCTATTCTTTCCTTTTTTGACCTCCTAAACTCCCTGGAAAGTTTAAGGAAATGGGCCTTAATTTGTTCAAATTCCTTTTAGGAGCAGATAAAAAAAAATCTTCGTTACGAAGTCCCTTCTAACTCCTTTCAATAACATGCTTGGGCATGGCAGGTGAGAGTTAAGCAAGCTGAGGAAGTTGCTGCCAGAAACCTCATGGATCCTCAGCTGAGACTTCAGCAGAGCTGAACACACACTTACCATCTTTGATTGCTGATAAATACAATCAAACACTTCTGCCAGGGCATAATCAGAAACAGTGCAGTGATGCAAGAGCTGAAAGGGGGGCACGAGGGTGGCACGGCCGAGATTTTTCTTTGACTGGAGGCTCTGGGCTTGTTTACCTTCTTGTGAAGAAATAAAAGCCACCTGTTTCCTTTCTTTTACCTGTCTGCTAACGTGCTGTCCTTTGCAGGTAACATCATTGGCTCTGGGATCTTCATTTCCCCGAAAGGAGTCCTGGAGCACGCCGGCTCGGTGGGACTGGCTCTCATGATCTGGGTGCTCGGTGGCGGCGTGGCCGCCCTGGGCGCGCTGTGCTACGCTGAGCTGGGAGTCACCATCCCCAAGTCGGGAGGGGATTATTCCTATGTCACTGAGATTTTTGGTGGGTTAGCTGGGTAAGTACCCCATCTCGATAAACTAGTTTGAGAGCACATTTCTATTTTGTGTTTGGTGTGGGAAAGCCATCCGACTTGGAAGACAAAACATTTGTCAATAAAAATGCTTCAGCAAAATCAATCTTTCTGTTCTCTGTTAGAAATACCAAATTGTCCCTACACAGACCTCCCAGGGCTGTTTTCCAAGGGAAGGTGACAGATCCTTTCACTTCCCCCACTGCCTCAAAGTCCATGACAGAAGAGAGTGATTCTGTCTCCAAGAGATCTTCCTGTGTGCAAGTGATGAATGATCAGTGCCTGCTGTTGAGGAGCTCTACCCATCAGGGAGGCCAGGCTGGAGCTACTCACCACAAATAAAGCAAAGCTGCTTGACTTCTCACTGCCCAGAATCACCAAGTGCTGTAAATACAGAGAGGGGGGAATGCCAACTCAAGGAAGGGTTTCTCTTTGAAAATAGTTCTGATGGAGCAGTGTGGCTACGTGAGGGAGGGACAAGTGAGAGGAGGTTATCTTTTTTATTTGAGTGCACACTTTTTGATGTATTCAACACAATAAATTAAGCTGTCAGCCTGTACTCACAGAAGCTCCAGAATGTTCTGACCAGCTCTCTCACTGTGAGTAGAGAGGCCATACCACATGCTGGAGGTTTAGTTGAGTAAGATAAGCACCAGCACAGAAAACTAGAGAAAGAGTAAGGAAAGAACCCCCACCAAACCACAGTATTCCTTCTCTTGTGAGATGGAAAACGAGCTTACAACAGTTGAGCTGGCTGCTGGGCAAGGGCAAATCAGAACAGGCTTAACACAGGCAGTCTGTCACCCTGTCCCAAAGGCTGTCCTCTCATGCCTGCCTCAGCTCAGTGCCACACAGGCACACAGGCACTGCTGACATGCCTGCTCACAAGGTGCATTTCTGATGCCTGTCAGCCTTCAGCCATTGCCTTCTGCTGGTTCATGAAGTCTGTGTTTCCTCAGCTGATGGACTCTCTCCTCTGACTGCTGTCCTGCTTTGCACAGAAAATGACACTGACATCACAGAACAGATGGAGGGAACAACAGCATGGGCTTGGCTAACAAATCCCAGCTCCACTCAGGTTTGTTCTCTCATGGAGGCAGGAGCTGCTCAGCAGAGCTCCTGCTTCTCCAGGGCCCTGCAGCAGGCAGGCAGCAGCTCCTGACAGGAGCAGGGTCTGCAGCAGGGACAGGGGAACTGAGAGCACACAACCCCACAAACTGTCACAATCCCATCCCTGGAACATCCCTGTGAAGGAGGCCAGCAACATGAGAGTTCCACAAAACCAAAGGATTGTGCTTCCTAGGGGTGAAAATGAAACTACTTAGAAATAAATTACAACTAAAATTAAATCTAATTTAATTAAAATTCATTTAAGTTGTTCCTCAGCTCCCTCTGCCACGTCCAGAGAACGTGCCTGGTCCCTGCAAACACCAAGCCATGCAGCTGCTGTAACAAACCACACACCAGCTGACTGATGGTCCCCAGCATGTCCCTGGGGACAGCCTCACCTCCCAAGGCAGGAAATTCTGCTTGGGCAGCACTTACCTGGTGTCCAGGCTTGCAATGCACAAGCAATATCAAAATAGCACAGCCTGTCACCTGAAGGGAAGTAGTGCTCCCATCCTTCCTGTGTAGAGGTGTTAGCTCTTCTCTCAAGAAAAGAAAGAGTCCCACTATTATGACAAAGGGTTGCATGAGGCAAAAGCCATCAGGCAGGCCTTGGTGCAAAAAGGGGACTTGGGCTATATTTTCCAGCAAAGCCAAGCTGGGACTGTGCCCTGCTGCCCTTTGCTGAGCCCCCACTAAAGGCTGCAGCTTTGGGAGCTCTGGCCAGCACCTCCAGCCTCCCTGGGGAGTGCCCACTCAGCACAGGCAGGTGCACAGGCAGGCTGAGCTTAAATGGGCCTGCACTGTGCCTCCCCTGGGGTAAGAACCACTGCTGCTCCCTTCTGATTTAATCTTCTGCAGCTGAGTGCATCAAACTCAGCACACAAAGTTTTAGTGCAGCTGCCTTTTCCTTGCATCTGACTCATCTGACTTTCCCAGTGACCCCTTGGATGGTTTGGTCAATTCACACAAAGGGGTTTGTGGTAAGAGCACAGGCTGTACCCACCCAGACCACAACAACTCCACTTCTGTTGTCTTGTCCCTGCCTCCCCAAATCCTCCCATTCATTAAGTTTTCCTGCATAGATATAAGGCACAAATTAAAACTATTTGATTGTGACAGCCATTGGAGTGCTACATGCCCCAGCTTCTGTGTCTGGCAATACTGATAGCTGGATGCATAAGTTTTTATTTAAAAAGTCACATTGCTAGGTGGGATGTGAGGAGGTGACTGGAATAACAGGGCCATCTCCTGAGCTGGCAGGAGCTGTGGCTGCAGAGCAGCAGCCCTGTCTAGCTCAAGGACAGCATGAAACACTTCTGGAAAGTGGTGGTGATGGCAAACCTTGGCTGGGGACAGCCCTGAGCAGAGACACTCCCCAGCTCCTCTGGCCAAGGGAGAAGGAAGAGGTGAGGAAGGCTCTGGTCTGGTACCAGAGAAAAACTCCTGCTTTCCTCTCTGTTTAGGAATCATTTTGGTTTTAAATAGCATTTGTGTGTGAACACAAACTGCAGGGAATGTCCACAGCCTGTGCTGCAGGAGCCCTCTGAGCTCCTGCATGCAAGTCTGTTTGAGTCACAAAAAGAACATTACCCCAAATGATAAATAAAGGCCTTAACAGGTATTCTTGCAGAAGACTATGAATAAATGCAGCTTCATGAAAAACCCTGCAGTGAGTTTCTGATCAATACAACTTCTTCTGAATGCTCAGCAATAATGCTGCAGCTAACACAGCTGCTTCACCAGCAGAGCCTGGTGACTGGACATATATCCTGATCAAAATCAGTCAGCTGAGAGTTTTCAGCCAAAGCTTTGATAAGAGTCTAAACTGCAAGCATAACATGCTTCAAATATACTTCTACATTTCTTTTTCATTATTGTGAATTTTTAGTTTTGGATTTTCCAAAGGCAGTAAGTCTTTCAGCAATGTAGGATGGCATTAACAGTATTCAAACTAGCTCCATCTTAAACCAGTTCAGTTTTTCCTGATCTGTACAAGGTGAGTTGTACTATAGCACCTGTTTCAAGCTGTTTTCTTTTGCTAATGATGCACAAGTAGGGTGCACTGGAATTTTATATTTGAATCCATAACATATCTAACTTGAGATCCTTCTGGGAGTAGAGGCACATCCCAAGTAGATATTTGAGAACCAATTTCACCAAGTCCATTAGACTATCTAGGACCCAGATGAAACCATGTTGTTTATTTCTTTCCACAGATGAGGAAATTAGTATGCAGAGGTATCTGCAAAAAAATTCAGTTTTGGTGCAGGGAGGAGTTCAGTTCACCTGAATGCCACACCTTCCCAGGGGGGGCAGATGGCACCACTCCCTCCAGGCTGGTTCTAGGACAGGGGATGGGCTCTGAGCAGACATTAACTCATTCATATGCACACTGATGGGACTGTGTGCCATTAGCTTCAATGAACCCTGGACCAGGCTCAACAACCAGACACAGCAGAGGCCACCCAGCCAGCAGCTAGAATACAGGCAGAGAGGTTATTTTACCAGCTCCTTCACCACCACACATGCAGGAGCTCAGATTGCTCATGCAAACTCCAATGTTCAGGAAAAAAACCCAACCAAACAACCAAAACCAACCAAACCCAAGCAAAACCAACCAAACAGTTACATCTTCCTTTTTCTTTACAACCAGCTGTCTCAAACCTGTTATAAAGATCTGATCACTTCTCAGTCAGCAACAAAACAAGATTTAACTTCTCTTATTTTTGTGATCACAGCTACTGAGTAACTGTGAAAGGCTGTAGGGTGGAGTTCCATCTCCAGTGCCACAGCTCAGCCCTCAGGGCAATAATTCTGCCACTTTCCCTCTGAAGAACAAAGCAATTCCAGGTGTGCCATGCTGTGTCATCTCCCACAGCACCTCTCCACACGCCCTTTTCCCCAGGAGCAGCATCCCAGCCAGCTGGGTCTCCAGGTGCTCCCCCTGCCCTGGAGCTGCTGGCACTGAGCCCATGGCAGGGGCCAGCCCTGCCCCAGCCCCCACAGCTGGCTCTTTGGGATGTGACTGTGATCTCAGTGACCAGCAGGGAGATCTTTTTCTCAGAAATAGGTTTTCATTAAAACTTACCTGTAGAAACACGATAAAAGTGGGCCTACACCTTAGGCAAGCTTCCTTCTTGCTTTGCTGCCATCTCTCTTTTGAGCTTCACATTTGACAGTGCAACTTTGTCCTCCCCACTGCTAAAATTATGCATTTTCTTTCATTTGTGTTATCAATCCTGCATTTCAGTTCCATGGCTGTCATTAATCCATTCCCTTTTGAACCATATTCTACCCAATACCAGCTCCACCACACTCCATATTACAGCATAGACACCAGGGCCCATTTTGCCTGAAATAGTGATTTCAGAGTCATTCTCCCCTCTGAATGTTTTACACAATTCTCAGCCTATGTAATTTGTATGGGTGAAGATAAACTTGTCAGGGAAAAACTGGTAGCTTCTGCAAAGGCCCTCCAGCCAGCAGCTATACAAAACAGCTTGACCTCAGGCAGCTCCATCAGTATCCCAATCATACTCAGCAAATTGTTATTGTAGTCTTTAGGTCCTATTTAGTCTCCAGTGTGGGCCAGCTGAGTTAACTCAGCATGCAGGATCTGCAGAGCTGTCCCAAGCTGGGTACATCATCAACAACACCAAAAAGCACAAAGCAATCACTGGAGAAGACTGCTCTGAACCACAATGAAAACATTAGAAATTGAGGGCGGGGGGCGGGGAAACCAAAAACTGATTCATTCACACAACGAAATAAAGAGAAAGAAAAACCTGCTGAGTTTACTGTAAAAAGCTACAGTGGCAGTGGGGAAGGTACCCAGCTCTTATATTGGTCTGGTTTACCAAATTAACTGTGGTAGCTAATCATTGCCTCATACTTCTCAGAAACAAGAAGGCAAAATGAAGGATGGGACTGAGAGACATTTTCCAGCTCAGCTGAGGAGCAGCCAGCAAGCAGCACTCCCTGCAGGTTAATGACACAGAGAGAGGCTCCCTCAGCTCTGCCAGATTTACAGGGCTGGGAGCAGGGAGCACACTGGGTGGGTGCAGCCCCTCAAAGAGCACCCATGTAATATAGAAATTTTACTGTTTCATTTGGAAATATCATTTCAAATCCTCATTTGTGTCATGCATCCCTGCACATTATATTTGTGCATGTATGTGAATGAATGACTGTGTGTCTGTGTGTATATACATGACAAGAAACACTTCACTTTCTTGCAATAACTACTTCTCACTATAGAAATAATAATACTTCAAATATTTTTAAAAACTAACCTGATCCACTGCTGCTTTTTATTTTTTTTTTTCCTTTGCACAGAATGAAAAAACAAAATATCTCAGACTTTATATTTGCACAATACCTTGTTGGGTGCAATCACCTTAAGCCACAGCTGGAGGCAGGCAGCCAGCCCAGCTGTGTGATCAATCACAAAATACTGCAGCACTAATCTGCCTGGCCTGGGTCAGAGAGCCAACACCAGCAGTGACAAGAAACCCCCCCAGTGACCAGCAGGGAGCTGGTAGCAGTCCCCAGAGTACAGCTGCTGCCCTTGGCTGCAGCCAACACCCTTCTGAGGTGCCTTCAGTGTGGGGACTGTGTCTGCTGTGGTGACATGTCAGTGCAGGAGCAGCAGAGCTCCTTTCTAGGCACAGAGTTAAACCAAAACATACCTGCTGGTCACAATCCCCACTCTTCCACACGTTCCTAAACCACGCTTTGCTTTACAATTTTTTATTTAAAATAGAGATTGTGCTGAGAAGGTGGGAGAAGGGCTGAGGAGGGTCACACTGCTGTGTGTGGCCAGGATGAAGGTGCTGAGCCCTGACAGGCTGTGCACAGCTGAGTGTGTGCTGTCTCCTCCAGCACAGCACCAGCACTGCTCTCTTGTGCTTCTCCTTGTCTTTCCAGGTTTCTGCTGCTGTGGAGCGCAGTGCTTATCATGTACCCAACTAGTCTGGCTGTCATTGCACTGACCTTCTCCAACTATGTCCTGCAGCCTGTCTTCCCTAACTGTATTCCCCCCTACAATGCCTCCAGGATCCTCTCCATGGTGTGTTTACGTAAGTATTTGCTTCTTGCACGCACACAGATCTTGCCCTGGTTTCACAAGGGACCACTTCAGGGGCCACTCCAGCCGGGCTGGGGTCAGGGCCACAGCTCCACAGGCCAGTGGGGAGGTCCCAGGAGAGGCACTGTGAGATATTCTGTCCCTTTCCACTGGCCTGCAGCAAGTGCAGTGGCCTGGAGGGAGGCACAAGGGTGCCTGGATCCCTGTGGGTCCAGGGAGCACGTGGGATGGGCAGTGCTGCAGAACCGTGGGCACCTGGCACAGGTGACCTGCACCCTTTGAGCCCTCCCCTTCCTCTCTTCTCTCACATTCACCAAGGTGAGTGTGCAGAAGGCAGCCAGGTCTGCTTTAGCTGCTTCTGGAGCTGGCAGGAGCCAACCTGAGCTGCAGGGCTGAAGGCTGTCAGTGTTTCTGTGAGGAGGCAGTGATCCTGGCACGCTGGGCACTGCTCAGGAGATTGAGTGGGGCAGTTGTGGAGCTGGGGAGAGCCCCTCTGGCAGCACCCACGGGGCTGCTGGCTGCCAGGCATGCCCTGCAGCTTGGGAAAGGCAGTGCTCCTCTTCACCCTCATTACTGGCCATGCTAGAGCTCCCTGCAGGAACAGGAGCGTGTTTTTCACTGTTTTGACTGTATGTTCTCAAATAAACATAATTTCCTTTCACTGAATTCCGTGTTCTGCTCTCCAGTCCTCCTGACGTGGGTGAACAGCTCCAGTGTGCGATGGGCAACGCGCATTCAGGACATATTCACAGCAGGAAAACTCTCAGCCCTGACCCTTATCATTGTTGTGGGCTTCATACAGATCTTTAAAGGTACTCTCTGAGACAGCTCTAACATTGGTGTGGTACTGCTGATAGACTTGATTTTTCCCACTTACTGCAGTGCTTCCTCCTTACAAGCTGACCTGAAGGTGTGCTGGGCTTTGCCAAGCTGTGGGATTGCACACGGACACAGCTGTGGAAGTATGACACAAAGGGAGAAATCAGCTGTATGCCCTTAAAAAAGACCCTTTCCAGCCCACCTTGTAGGATTTGATAGAATAAAGGAGAGCATCTCACAATGTTTTGGAATAGTTACTTAAAATTTTTAATCTGTTGTGCATTCCTTGAGTTTGAAGTTTTCTGGATGTAAAATGAATAAGCAATGCTTTGCCTAGGGCAGGAAGATATCTGCTTCGTTTCAGGCACTAGTCCAATTTCCTACAGAAAAGTCACTTATAAGATTAAACAGGTGAAAAATGTCTCACTGATTCACCAGTTATTGGAAATCCAAAAGTACAAAAGACTTACGATATTTTTATCATGTATATGATGAGTCATATAGAGGACAAAGAAATATGACATTTACAGAGAGCAGAAAACTTGTTTTCTCAGTGGTGCTAGTCCTGCAGTCTTGACAAATCTTTCAGGCCCGCAGACATTTTATTATTCAAGGATATCTACTAAACAACATCAAACTCTTGTAAAAGAAAATGGCACTAAGAGCAGGTAGGAATTTGCACTGCCCTCAGCCAGTGCAGGTTGACACAGGGTGCCATGTGTTGCTGTGGCACAGATGTGGTGAAGGGTGGCAGGAGAGCAGGAGCTGCCTCACCAGGACACTGTCCTGCAGAGAGCACTGCAATTGCTGTGTCAGCCCATGGTGACATGAATAGCATGAAGTCTCAGTTCAAATTAAAAAAAAATAGAATAAAAAGCAAAAGCTTACCTGTTTTTCAGTCTGTGAGGTAGGTAGGCATGGCCTAACATCTGGCTTGCACTCTCTATGCAGGAAACTACAAAGAGTTGACACCAAGCAATGCATTCAGATTTTGGATGACTCCATCTGTGGGGCATTTAGCATTGGCTTTTCTTCAAGGGTCCTTTGCATTCAGTGGCTGGAACTTCTTGAACTATGTAACAGAGGAGCTGGTGGATCCCCGCAGGCAAGTATCCCCTTCCATGATGCTCTCCCTGAAGCCTGAGACATTGGAGCTGCCTGGTAGTACTGCTCATTTCATGAGATGCTGCAGTGTCATTCCATGTCTGTGGGACTGGTCTTTCTAAAGGAGAGACAGTTCTGTTTAGAACAGATAGCAGGCAAGTTACAGAAACACTGAAATTAAAAAAATATTGCACAAGGTATGAACTGAATCAAAGCAGCCTATAGACCAGGTAATATATTTATGTCACTATTCAATCATATTCAATCTTCCATAGCAGAAAATTAACCATGGCTGAGATGCCACACAACTATCTGCAGGAAGAAACTTATTTATCTCAAAAAAAATGTTGAATTATTTTGGAAGTTTCTTTGCTTTCTCACCCAAAGTTCTCCCACAGACACCTGAAAGAGAAGATTAGTTGTGCAGTGAAAGTGGCACTGCCTGCCCCAGCACAGCTGTGGGCACCCTCCTGCCAGGGCAACTTACCCTGGGTCACTGCTGATCCTGGCTATGGGAAGGGCTTGGAAAGGATTTATCACAAGCAGGCTGAGAAGGCTGGAGGGAAAGGGAATTTTAGCCCAGCAAAGCTCAAATGCTTCAACACTTCTGAGTTAATAAAGTGGAATGGCAAATGTCAAGAGCAGCTCTTGGAGCCTTAGTTACTTCTGGGCACCCAGTGCACACAGCAATTAAACAAGAAGAAATGCAAGCTATTACAGCTTGGATGGGAATGAATTAAAGTTACAGCCTTATGAGCATCTCTGCACACCAGCGAGTGGCAAAGAGATCTTGGCAGGAATAAAGAAAGTGTGGTAATGTGTTTCCTTATTAAACAACAATATTTTAATAGACCACTATGATTTCAAAGCTCAATAATAAAAAATTTATTACTTAAATAAGGTAAATATGGCCTTAGTTGAGAAATAAAGAGAGAGTGGAGCAAATGGTCTTTTTTCTTTTTTAAATTATTGTTGCAGCCTTAGTGGAGAAATTAAAGTATTAAAAAAAATTGGATAACCAAAACCACTTCCTACTTTTACTAAATCTATTCGACTTCACAAGGTTAAACATGCTTTCTAAAACCATTTTTTCCAAATCTGACTCACAGAGGAAAATGCATTCTGTTAGATACAGAGCAGTTCAGGTGTCCCCCTCTGGGAAGGTCTCTGGGTTGGAGGTTGAGTACATTTGCACTACTGTGAGTTGTGTGACCAGAGCAGGTTTAGGGTACAGAGTGGGCCAGGGCAGCAGCTGAATAACAAGATCCCCTTCCTTTTCAGAGCAGGTGAAGGTAAAGCAAAGCAAGACATTTTATTCCAGCACGGTGCCTGTGCCCAGGGCTTTGGGAAAGGGATGTTGCATTGTTGGGTACCAGTCTGTCCCAGTCCCAGCCAGGAGCCCAAAGGCAGCTCATGGCACCTCTGTCCCTGAGCTCCCTGCAGACACAGGGTTGCATTTCAGCCTTCTCTGAGCTGCAGTGGCTCAGGAGCTGGTGGAAGCTCTGCTTCCCTCAGAGGAGCAGCCAAGGGCCCCACCCCGGCCCTACACACTCGTCGTGGCCTTGCTGTGCATGATTGTAACTTCTTATCTACCCTCCCAATTCTTTTATTAGGAACCTACCTCGTGCCATATTCATATCCATCCCATTGGTGACATTTGTGTACACGTTCACCAACATTGCATATTTCACTGCCATGTCTCCCCAAGAGCTCTTGTCCTCCAACGCTGTGGCGGTAGTAAGTAAACCATTCCCTGGATGTATCAAACACACCTTGATTTCAGTGCTGTGCTTTGCAGTGTGTTTCAGTTTCTCTGCCTTCTGTTGCTTTAGACATTTGGTGAAAAGTTACTGGGCTATTTTTCCTGGGTTATGCCAGTCTCAGTGGCCCTATCTACATTTGGAGGAATAAATGGATACCTTTTTACCTCATCAAGGTTAGATGGAGTACAATTTTATGAACATTATCTAATTTGGGGAGGGGCTGTTTTAATTGCATTTGCTAGAGAAATGCTAGCTAGACATTTTGGATGTTGTAGAGCATGAGGTTGTTGTTGGGTGTGTTGGATACAATCACTTATGAATTATTCTGTTTCAAATAGCAAATGTAATATTGAATCATGAAATTTCTGGCAAATTAATGCTCATGAGTTATTGAAAGTGTTTGCAGATGTGGAATAGTTCACAGTAAGAGCCAAATACAGCTTTAGCATGGAACCAAAATAATTTTACATCAATAAAATTCCAGTAGCTCACAGCTAAACTGTGCTTGGCTCAAGGAGGAGTTTTAGGGCCTGGTGCTGTACTCAGTTACAGGCATTTTAATGCTGGAAAATCACCTTTCAAGCAAGATGCTTTGCATGCATACTGCTGATAGTTGGGCCAGAATCTGTAAAGTCTGTAAGACTGTAATCAATAAAGTCTGTTTATAATAACTGACCTGTCGGAATTTAATTTAGAAATTATAAAGTTTTTTGAGGGAACAGCTGAAGTACCTCAAAATGGAGGAAAATTATTTATCCCAACCCTTTCATGGGTGTGATGAAACGTAACAAAACAGAGTGCATATGTTACAGGCTATACACTTAAGAGTGAAAAGCTGAGGCATGTTAAACCTCATCCAAACCCCTTTTGGCACTGTAAATATCCACACAACCTTGAGAGTATTCACCCCTCACTGGGTAAAGAGACAACACTGACCAGCAGATAGTCCTTGGAGGTGTTTTGGCATCTCAGAGCAGGTCTGTTCCCAGGTGACATTAGCTGTTAAAGGCCTTGTACACTGCTTTTAAACAGGGTTTAGTTTAAATACCTTTCCTGGGGGGACACAGTCTCTAGCTGTCTCTGCAGCTGCAGCCACAGCTCCTTTCCATGAGAAAACCAGAGCAGGTGGTTGAGACAAGAGGTGTTATATGACTAGGGACTGGAGAGGTTGTTGCATACCCAGTGGATTCATCATCACCCTTCTTATTTCCAGGTTGTGTTTCTCTGGTGCTCGGGAAGGCCACTTGCCAAGTTTGCTGGCCATGATCCACGTCAAGAACTGCACACCCATCCCTGCCCTTCTCATCTGTGTAAGTCACTATCCCTGCTCTGTCCCATGTAACCTGCTTCTAGAAACACTAAACCACTGAGAGATGAACTGGAAAAACCCCTGAGAGGAGGTTTTACCCCAGAAGAGGAGCAGGGGGTCACCCTGAATTGCAGCTGGTAGGTGCCAGCTGAGCAGCTCCAACCGAGCATACTTGGAAATACTTCCTCCTCCTCCCAATCCCCTGGACACCTGAAGGGCTTCCCTCACAGCCTGAGTTGCAGTGTAAACTCATTAATTCTTGTCCTGCAGCAAGAGATTGGGACTGGCTTTTGAAACAGATATAATTTGTTTAAGAACAGACGAGTTCCTTAGAGCAATGTTGGGTGCTTCCCACAAGCTCTTGGAATCCTCTGTGGTCACTGCTAATCCCACCCAGCAAGGCTGCTTTAGGCCCTGCCACCAGAGCCAGAGGTATGGTGGGTCCCAGGGAAAGGACAAAGTGCTCCCAAAATTACTTTCAACAACCAAGACACCTTGTGAGGGGTAGCCAGGCAGTTCTCTGAGAGCCACAGGTATTTCTTTCCACAGCCCAAAAATTAAGCAGGAACAAGGATTACAGCAGAATGGCACATCAGGCAGACAAGAGGTCACCTGCAAAGCCCAGACACCAGCTGTCAGGAGTCCTGGGGGACTTGGGGGTCCAGTTCCTGGTGTGCTCCCAGGGGGAAAAGATTCCCCTCACTTTTTAGTCAGTATAAATTTCCACAATACTAATGACTTAGGGAAGTTATTATTTGAAACTAAGAGCTTTGTATGCTTTTAATGATAGAGCACCTGGAATGTGTGAAGGGTTTTACAGTGGCATAGAAGATGACAAAGAGGAAAGTGAGTCCTGCTGCTGCTGCTGTCCATGGCCACAGGGCCCAAACAAAGGAATTCCCAAAGGGCATTTGCTTGCAGTCTTGGCTGCATCAAAGGCTGCCAACTGCAGATATGCCACTGATATCAAAACCACGAGGGTTTGACCCCAGATGCACTAGAAAGATGCATGTTTACATGTCTCCTGGCCCCAGCAGCAATTCTGGCACAATACACCCATACAAAATTTCACCAAAAAAGCTTTTTCCACCGTAAAAGCTCATTCCACTTTTATGACAAAATATGCATTTTGTTGAGGTTTTATGGCATTCCTGGGGTTTAGTGCCCCATCACAAACATCTTGTGTATTGCCATTGAAGGTTTGGGGTAAACTGCCCTGGGCAGCCATCATGGGAGGGGATCCTGTGCTCTACAGGGGCAGAACTCCTTTGTCCTTAAAAATACACCAGCTGAAACAGCAGCTGAGTGTCAGAGGCTGCTTCTCTGTGGAACTGCCCCAACAAGAGCAGGCTGCCTGTGGAGCTGGCTGATCCAAGCCATGCCACCCCCCTTGAATCACAGTGCAAATCACAGAAGCAGCATGGCATGTTAATTCATCATTTGAAGGTGTTTTAATGCAGCTCAGTTCACATCAAATGCTGCTAGGAAATAGTTACTTCTGAATAAATAGAAAGACACCAATAGTATAGTGTAGGCAGCTACAGCAGCAAACAGGGCCACACTTCAGGCAAACCTGATTTGGTTCCTTGTCTCTTCCACTGAGTCACACCCAGCTCTCTGCATGGAGAGAAGTTTGGTTGTACATGAAGAATGGCTATTTCAACACTACCAGCGAGACCTTTATTTTTACTGATTTACTATTTTATTCCCAAAAACCAAGGGGCCAAGGTAAATGCAAAATCTGGGCTGCAGTTTTTTTGCAAGATGGTGGGGAGTGGCTGGTCCCCTGCCAGCCCTGGGGCTGTGGCCAGGCCACCTGGAGGGCAGCACCCCCTTCAGCCCTGTGAGTGGGTCTGGCACACCAGTGTCACCACACGTGGAATCTTGCCACGCCAAGTGACATCACTGCAAAGCCCTTGGTGGCAGCAGAGAGGTGTACACACATGTGTGTGACACAGTGCACACTGCAGGGGAGAGCAGAGACCATGTTACGTGGCAGCAATAGGAGGTGGTGCCCCATTTTAAATCCTTTTTGTGGTGTGACAGTTCAAGGTGTTGAAATCCCCATGCCAAGCCTGCCAGGCTTTGAAAAGGGGAACAGAGGGACCAACAGGGTGTGTGGCTGTGGTGGTGCTCAATTCCTGCTGCTGGAGGTGCAGAAGCCTTCCCTCCTGGGAGGAATTGACAATTGAAACAGCTAATTAAGAAAAAAGGGACAGAAGCACAAAGGGAGCCTGGATCAACACAAACCAAAATCATGAGCACTCTCTGGAGGGATTTGGCTATTTAGTTTCCCTCAGGCTCTGGGTCCCAGTGTTCACTGGACTGGTATTTTGTGCAGGTGAGTGCTCAGCCCCTGTGGTACCAAGGAGTGGGTGAGGGGCCTGAGGAGCAGTGCCCTGGCCCCCAGGTCAGCTCTCCTGGGTCTACAGTACTGTGCCTTTTTGCTGGTCCTAAAATCACAAGCTAGACACAGGTGCTAAAAAGGAGTTACCTTTATAAGGATCTTTAGGTGCACAACTGGCTCGGTGGAAAGTGACCAGGATGCACATGCAATAAAGTGCATACAATTTCTATATGTTTAGCAAATTAGCATAACTGACAAGAGTCCCCAGTTAGAGGCATAAATGATGAGGTAATTCCCCCTCAGTTCAATCCTTTCTAAATTCCACCCCCTCACCCCCAAGTTAGATAGGAACTAAACTTTGTTAATGAAAATGTGTCTTGGACAGCTGGTTTCAACCTTGGCTTCCCAGATAATCTAAACTTGGACCCCCAGCTTGGACCCACTGGGGAATTTATTTTCTCTTTCTGTCTAACAGAGTAGGTAAAAATAATAGGCTACATCACTAGAAATGTATGTGTACAGAATATAGAGAGAATTTAAAAGCAAAAAAGGTGAAAATCAATTCCCTATCAGTATTAGGCAGACATAGAGTTCAAAAAAGCAAGCAAAAGTATGGAAATGTCCACCATCCATCTGCCAATTTCCAAGCATTAGTAATGCTCATAAGATTCATGATGCTGATCAGCTGTGACATGAGCCAGCAGGAGAAAGGGCAAACCTCTAATTCTTTATAATATACAGAGCACCTGCAACAACACAGTGCCTGAAACACAATATGTACAGTCTAAGAAACCCTTTCACCTGGAGTCCTCACCACAAGGTTCAATAGCTTTTAAAACACTCAACAGACAAAAGTGGAGTGGGAGCTTTGCCAGCCTTCCCAGCCCTGCCTGCCCAGTCATGGGCAGCAGAGACACACCTATGCCAGCAGCCCAGGGTATTTTTAAACAGACCCTCCTGTCTCTGGCTTCAGCATTCCCCAAATCACCCTAAATACCCATTTAGCCCCAGCCCTGGTGGCACAGCTTGGGGATAAGGAACAGGAAGCAGCACACGCCCGGCAGGTGCCACAAACAAAGGGATTTTTAATGCTTTAATGGGATTTTTGCTTGGTTTGGTTGTTTTTAAGCTACCTTTTCTAGTAATGGCTGAAGAAGGCTGTGCTCCTTTCTTTGCAGTGTTTGGCCACACTTATCATCATGCTCGTTGGAGACACATACACGCTAATCAACTACGTGTCATTCATTAACTACCTCTGCTACGGAGTGACA
The DNA here is from genome assembly GCA_013397555.1 of Urocynchramus pylzowi. NCBI lineage: Eukaryota > Metazoa > Chordata > Aves > Passeriformes > Fringillidae > Urocynchramus > Urocynchramus pylzowi. The sequence goes on along the minus strand of VZRH01003718.1, from coordinate 706,968 downwards.
ATTATAGGCCTGATTGTTCTACGCTGGAAGAAACCCAAAATCTTCAGACCTATCAAGGTGACCCTGCTAAAGCTGAATTTCTTGGCTGCAATAGGGTGGGGTGGGAACACCTCCCAAAGCCCATCCCAAAGTGCCATTGGTGTGAAAGGAGGACACACAGGCAGAGCTCTTGTGAAGCTGCTGGGATGGGCAGAGGGGAGAGCAGTGGTGGGGCAAGGGGACACGGCCTGGGGGGCCTGGAGCCCGCAGCCACCACAGCCACTGCTGCTGCCCTGCACAGCCATGCTCTGCTCTGCTCTCTCCTGGCAGGTGAACCTCCTCATCCCCATCACTTACCTGGCGTTCTGGGCATTTCTGCTGGTCTTCAGCTTGTACTCTGAGCCCATCGTCTGTGGGGTTGGGCTAATTATCATTTTAACCGGAGTGCCGGTGTTTTTCCTTGGAGTCTACTGGAGAAATAAACCAAAGTGTGTAAATAGGCTAATAGGTAAGCCAGCACTATGTGCCTCCCTCCCTCCCTGCATGAACTGTGCCACGCTGGCACCAGAACAGCCAGGAAGCTGCCTGCAGGAGGCTGGCCACCACTCAGCCATGGGCAGCCCCTGGGCACCGACCGAGTGGCCAGGCCCTGCTCTGCTTTGGGCAGGTATTTTGCACACTCCTGGCTACATTTGCCTCCTCTCATACCTCTGTGCCCATCCACTTGACTTGCTCACAGCAGCCTGCCCCAGCAAGTACACCAGGGTGTCACTTTACACACACAGAGATTACATGAGCAATCACCAAGGGACTGAGGAGCTTGTGTGCCCTCTGCCCTGCCTTCTTCCACTGTGCCACCAGCACTGTGCACCAAGCCCTGTGTGACATGATCAACTATCTCATACTCAAATGTTTCTTATAAAGACTTACATTACCCCTCATATAAAATTGAAACTGCAAATAGTCTTCTATGTTTTGGTTGTGCTTGATTTTTAATCACTTTGCTCCAAGGTGAGGACTTTCAAAGAAGCACACTGCAGCCCTCTGCTCTGACTGGAGGGTTTCTGTCAGCTGCACTTGGCTCCACTGCCAGCTGCTCCCCATGGCCAGTGGTCACTGCAGCCAGGCTGACACAGTGCCAGGAGGGCTGGCAGCCATCCCATCCCATCCCATCCCATCCCATCCCATCCCATCCCATCCCATCCCATCCCATCCCATCCCATCCCATCCATCAGCCTGCCATGGGCAGCACTGGCAGCTCTGTGAGGGGCTGGGAAAGGTGTCCCTAAAGCTGTCCCACCTTCCTTTGCCCCTGTTTTGGGAACACTCTGCTGACGGAGCTGGAGGGAGAAGGGTTGGAAGGGGCAGTCAGAGGGGCAGCAGGGCTGTGCAGCTCCTTCCCCCGTGGCATTGCTCCAGCATCACACATTGGTTTAGAAGAGTCCAGGCACCCCGTGAGCCACCCACTAACCCCTGGTGATTTGCTCCTTGCAGAGTCCCTGACGTGCTGGGGGCAGAAGCTGTGTTTTGTGGTGTACCCTCAGTGTGGAAGTGCTGAGGAGGAGGCCTCCTCAGCCCACTCCTGGCGGCTGGTGAGCGAGACAGCAGTGAGGAAATAACAACAGCGTGGCCTCTGAGGCTGAAGTGGCTTCTTGTTTACATGCTGATTTTTGAAAAAAGTTTTTCTGGAAAAAAAAAATTCTTTTAGAGCACTGATAGTGAAGCCCATAAAATGAGCTACATCCTTTATGGCCTCTGTAGCTTTTAGTTATTCCCCCGGAAAAAAAAGAAAAAAAAAAAAAGAAAAAGAAAAGAAAAGAAATAAAATGTAAAATAAGGAGCTCGTTGGGGTATTTCTCTGGCAGTGTTCTTGCTCAGCAGAGGAAAGCACAGACACAGCTTTGGAATACTGATTTTAGTCACCATGAGGGTCCGTCCACCAGAGACACACAAATTTAGGCATTTCAAAACTAGGGCAGTTCCCAACGCAAAATCAAAGTACAGAAATCAAGAGAAAGCAAGGAGATCTCTTGCTGTCCCTGGTGGGGCGAATGCCCACGAAGTTACAACCCAAAGGATCACCCCTCCTCACACCTGGAGGAGCACAGCATCCCCAGGCCAGCTCTGCAGAGCAGCACAGCTGGGGCTGCACTGAGCACGACTGCAGAGTGAAAGCGACAGCAGCAACAACCACCTGAACCACCCCAGCATCATTCTGTGCCACAGAAAAAAGGATACAGAAGTAGGGATCTAAAGCTCAAGTATCTCAGCTTTGTAGTGATCTAAAGTTCAAGTATCTCAGTTTTGCAGTGATCTAAATCTCAAGTGTCTCAGTTTTGTAGTGATCAAATCTCACGTATCGCAGCTTTGTAGTGATCTAAATCAAGTACTTCAGTTTTGTAACGATCTAAATCTCAAGTGCCTCAGTTTTGCAGTGATCTAAATCCCAAGTGTCTCAGTTTTGTAGAGATCTCAATCCCAAGTGTCTCAGTTTTGCAGTGATCTCAATCCCAAGTGTTTCAGTTTTGCAGTGATCTCAATCCCAAGTGTCTCAGTTTTGTAGAGATCTCAATCCCAAGTGTCTCAGTTTTGCAGTGATCTCAATCCCAAGTGTCTCAGTTTTGTAGAGATCTCAATCCCAAGTGTCTCAGTTTTGTAGAGATCTCAATCCCAAGTGTCTCAGTTTTGCAGTGATCTCAGTCCCAAGTGTCTCAGTTCTGTAGAGATCTCAATCCCAAGTGTCTCAGTTCTGAAGCACTGTTGTGGAGGTGGAGGGTGCAGGGTTCTCTGCACCCCCAGGAGCTCCTGCACGAAGCTCAGCCTGGTCCAGGTGCCAGCTGGGAGGATGGAGACATGGAGAGGTTTGCAGCAGGCTCAGCAGTGGAGCTCAAGGGAAACACAGGGAAGGACCCTGATGCTGCCCTGTCTCTTGTGGTGTCAGGTGGTGTCACATTGCTCCAGAGACCAACTCCCCTTTTCAGCTGTGCTCAACCAAGTATCACTCGCACATCAGATGCTCCTCAGAAAGTGTTTTGCATATTTTATTTGTGCCACACACTAGGAAAAAAAATCTCATTCAGGCACTTAATTAATATATAGAGATTTGCTGCTGTAGCAATATGGCCACTTTCACACCAGGGAATCTTCTGAAAATGCAAAATGTGAGAACAGCTCTGAGCAACTATTCTTTCACAGAATATGAAAACAAAACCTATCACATTCAGTAGCCTTGGTAACAGCCATCTGAATGTAATTTTAAAAGTATCTTTCCATGGCCCTGGCACAAAAATTATGGATTAAATATCTCGGTTAATTATTCAGAAATACTTTTGTAGTATAATAATAATATCTATATATTAAAATTCTATTAACCTCTCTCCAAATTTTCAGATGGTAGACACTAAAAAGAAACACAGCTTACATTCTTCTCTTTGTATAAAGCTGTTAACTGTAAGAGATCAAAATACATATTTAGCTAGAAAAAAAGGTGTGGTTTTGTGTGTATATATGCACACATGTAAAGAAAGACTCCACATTTTGAACAATAGTATGAATAAATAGTTTGTTAATGGAAATCATAAATATTCAGCTTGCTTTTAAAAAAAAAGTTCAGAGCAGACCTCACTGTGGCTAAGCAGCACCTGAACCTTTTACTAATGTCAGAGGCTCTTATAATTAAGTCTCCTTTTTCATAGCTCAAAATCCACTTTCTGAGGTATAATTTCCAACAGATTAATTCTTTCAATACTTTTACTAGCTAGTGGGAAAATGAAATGTATTACAGCATCAGAAATACTGATTACTTTCAGAACTGCTAAGTTTTGGCATGGGTTTATTTTTGTTTGTTTAAACGATTAAGGTATGGAAATCAGCCATAAGGAAACTTTGCAGGTCTTGAGACAAGTCTGTATGGTAATGAGAAAAGTACTAATAGTAATAGTAGTAATGCTGCAGCAGCTACCAAGGCTTTTCTTGGCTGTTATATAAGGAAATCAAAAGCAAAATTAAAGAACAAATTCTTCATAATTGTTAATTGAGTTTGGCTCAAGTTTTCCCTGATTATACTGACATGCTTTAAAAGTAACAACATTTGGCCTTAAATCAGAAGGCTTGATTTAGAACAGGGTGGTTTACTAGACTTCATCTTTGAATTACATGCCAACCCCCAAGAAGTGTTCCACAATGTTTCATTTTTAGGTACAGCTTCATCTCTGCTCCCAGCATCACATACATTAAAGGCTTTGCAAAGGTTAGTGCCTAATGTGTAGAATTTCTAACCACAGAAATCAATGTACAGAATTAGAAATACGAATTCATATGCTAAATGAAATTTAGCAGCACATTCAATCCATATAAGAGATTTTTCCTGAAGACAAAGCAGCTAGCCCCAAAGGAGACATAATTACTAGTATTTTAAAGCCCACTGAACAAAAAGCCTTGAAACAGCTGACACTATCAGCATGTTGAGAGTGCTGTGATACTCCATACAGAAAGGCAAGCTGTTTCCAACAGAAAGGAGTTTAAATAAAGCTTGAATAGCAATGCAATACTATATAAGCCTATATATTATGTGCTATTATATTTATGTAGCATAAAATACTAGGGGCTGTAATGGAGAAAATACTCTGGGGAGTATCACCTGTAAGTCAGCCTAAGGCAAAGTCGGTAAAAAATGGATTGGATTATCCTTACCTGATTTATCACAGGATGGAAAACAGTGCAACAGATATGTCATCACTGTGCTACATGCTTTGCAAGACAGAAGTGGAGAAGATCAAATTCCAGGAGCTGAGTGGGCACTGTTGGGAAGCACAGAGAGAATGAGGCAGAGGTACTTCTGCTGGCTTGGCCACCCTCAAGTGTTTTCAAAATCTTGATAAAGGAATTTATTGTCTTCCATTCATATTAGTACATAAAGCAGAAGAATTTGATCTCAGAAGGATCAAGGGATGAGACTCACAGAATCACAGAACATTGAGTTGGAAGGAACCCACAAGGAACATGGAATTCAGCTCTTAAGGAATAGGCCCATCTGGGGATTGAACCTTGGGTTCAGCACCGTGCTGTTTGAGTTCAGAGCCTTCCTCCAGCCCAAGGACACGAGTCCCTGCATATTTAATAATGCATCTGACTTGGAAGCACCTTTACAAAACATGTATCCAAAACCATCAGTTACCAGCTTCATTAGCCACGCTCCATCACTTCTGAAAGCACAAGCCCTGATGCAGCTGTCAGCTCAGGACAGGGGCTGGTGGCCCCAGGGGAGGCCACCTTTGCCTGGTGAGGTGCTGTGGTGGGCTGGGGAGCCCAGGACAGAGCCACTGCCACAGCCCAGCTCCAAACAAGCTAATGCTGTGAGAGAAACTGAAGAGCTGAAGTTAAACAAAATAATTCACCTTCAAAGGAAAGGCTACAAATGAACAACCAACCAGCCCCCAACAGATGTGCTGTCCCACACTTCATATTTGGAGGCCTTTGTCAAGGTATTTCTCGTGTTTCACTTACTGTTAAATCTTGGAAAAAAATAATTTGGTTTCCAGCCCCTTTGTACCAAAAACTAAATCAGAAATTGCTCGCAGTTATTCTACCTGCTGAGGAGTTCTGTAAGAGATATTGAAAAAAAAAAAAAAGAAGGGTAAACTTTGCTTAGAATTTATCTTTTCCTAAAGCTTTAGAGTTCAGAGAGTTGTGTCCTGTCTCCACCTCCAGCTGTGAGTACAGGCAAACCAAACTCTGGCTTTTAAACCTCCTATCCTTGGTCCTTGACACCTCTCAGCAGTGCTCTATCTTCAATGAGAAAATTCTGCACTTGGAAAATGGAAAAGGAAAATCCAAGAAGAAGGATTAGAAAGTGAGTAAGAAGATGCTGAGAGGCCAAAACCAAATTTGTCTTAAAGTCCTACAGTAAGACACAGGTATAGAAGGGAGGGAGATCCAGAGGGCATCATAAAGCAGGGAACACATAGAATGAAAGGGAATAAAATGTAAACCTCAGCCTCACCTGAGCCACGGTAAGAACACAAGAGCCAGAACCTGAAAAGGGGAGAACAACTCACTGAGCTGTTTGCTAGGGTGACAGACTGACAAAGGACAGGACACAAGGTGTGCTGCCTGCAAGGTTCAAGTTCAGACAGCTATTTGTACCAGATTTTAAATCCTGGCACTTGTCTGGGAGACTAAAGCTCAACTTCCAGCCAAGTCCAAAAATCTTAAATAAGCAAAATCAGTCTTTCCTATCAAAGAAAGGTCTGATTAAAAAGTACCCAATTCCCTTCAGGCTTCTCAAGTTTGCCCCTTGGTTTGTTGTAAGACCTATTGTACTGCACAGGCTGTCAAAAGACCTGCCAACACTCAGATACCATTTACGACTCTATTGCCATCTCATGGGCTATTCTCATTTCAGCCTCATGTCAGGGTATGATGGTATGGTTTGAAACATTAAAGCTTCTGCCACTGTAGCTGAATGAGCATTTCATGGCAAAACAAAAGCAAAGCAAAGCCTTTCTGCTAAGCTAGAAGGCAGTATCCCTCTTCATCAAGCTGGGTCCTTCCATCCTTCATAAATCTGGGATCATCATGAAGTCTGTCCAATTCTCTTCATTACGGATAAAGATTTCCAAGTCTGTGGAACACAGTCAACATAAATCAACTCAGCCTTCACCTTCTTCTGAAAAAGAGCAGGACAGAGCCAGCAGTAGCTCAAAGACATGGGGAAGGAGAAGCATCAGCAAAACAAGCACTGGCCTCAGAAAAGGGAGAGGCTGTACTTCAGAAATTATTTTTTTAACCACCCTAACAGTCGTACACTTCAGGGCTTCTTTTTTTTTCAGTTGGGATATATGCATACATACATACCAAAGGCAGCTGTATACAACAGTGAACTTCCTAGTACCAAGATTTCACATGTATTATTTAAAAAGTGATATCCCTTCGACCAGCTTCAGCTACCAGAAAAAGCAGATGATAAAAAAACCCCAGAGGCACAAAACCAAACCAAAATACATCCTCCCCCACCAAATTCATGTCAACACATGGAGTCATGGGTTGACACATAAGAGTCTGAGTCAAGCTAAGACCATGGGAGTAGAGTTTAGGAATCCTCAAGCTTAGGAGTTAAGAGTGACAGTCAGGAACCCACAGGCTCTGGGCACGTCAAATTTTATTAAAAATTAAGAGATCCAAAGCAAGGCAAAGTGTGATGATGCCCAGCATCTTTCTTGCTTAGTACCCTGCTCAGGCCAGCAAGCAGCAGCAGACACTGACAAATGTGATGCCATACCTGAATCATAGGCCTGCACACATGCCACAGTAAAATGTTGTAACTCAATGAATATATACAACACAAAATAAAAACAAACAAAAAAGCCAAAAAGCAGAGAACAGAAATAGAGAATAAGTATGTTTAAGGGATGTTGCAGAGTAATAGACAAGCAGGAAGGTACCAGAATTTCTAACAGAAATATTCCCTGCTTTAGCAGCAGTAGAGGAAATATTAAGGGAAACGCTTTTCCCCTTTATGCTGCCTATGAGCTTGCATGCTTTTTAAACCAGTAGGTATTCTTCTCTATTCAGAGGGGTTCCTTGGAAGGGGGAATTTTTTTTTTGCTTGCTTGGACAGAGGAATTTTTTATCTTAAAAAACCAAAACCAACCAGCCAAACACTTCATTTCCTGTCTACAAAAAAATCTTTAAGAAGTGCAGAAAAACATTGTTAAAGTAACAAAAATTTTAACACGTTTACTAGCTGATTAAGGTTGTATAGTCTTTAAAGTGTTGTATTTCCTCTTTTTTTCTAATTTTAAGAAGTTCTGAATACAAGGAGGCAGTTGATATGAACCAGAACTGAGGTGCCTTCAAGGATGGTTGATTCCCTGTTTAACACCTGCAAGAGATGGCAGAAGGGCAGACACACACTAAGGCAGACTTTGTGATTTATGCAGGTATTGACATTCCAGGGCACTGCAGTGCACCTCTTTGTGCTCACAGTGCAAATGTAGAGATTTCTTCTGTAGAATTAATACTGAATTGCCTTCCAAGGGGTGAGCCAGGAGAGAAAACTGCCCTGCAGCACACAGCAGTCAGTGCTTACAAAGAGCACCAGGCTTGTATTTCTCACTGATGCAAAACTGCATACAGTCCAGTAATGAGGGCTGTGAATACTTCTGTATGGTTCAACATCAAAGTTTCGTTAACCTGGAGGGATTTTTTTTTTAAGTTTCTTGAAGTAAAACCTTCTCAGTAAAATTTTCACTGAGCTACCAAATGAATCAATACACAAAATATGTATGATACACGTAAGAAATAATGTGAAGTTACATATCTTAAAATTGTGTTAGCTGTTCAGGGTTGCTCCCAAAATATAGCAGTACTCTGAAGTACATATTTCAATTTTATGAGCCTTATGATGGTGATGGTTTAAGGCATGGCATGATCAGCATTATTTTATTATAGAAATATTTTTCTGTAACAGAAATAAATATACATGTATTTCTAAGGTCCTTCATATCTACACAATGTAAACCTTTAATCTTTCTCCTAGCTGTACTTAACTACCTTACACATATAAAGCCATGGATTTAAAGTTACCTTTAGACAAAAAAAAAAATAAAAATAAAGACACTAAAACCTGTAGCCTTTGATGGAAACAACTACTTTGGCAGTGCAATGACTACAGTACATGGCCTTGCAAAAGTGGAATGTACCCAAAATGTTTACAAATGCTAGGAAAACAAGATCTCTTTCAAAACTACATTTTCTTTGATGAAATGAATTCTGATCACAGAAGAACCTGGAAAAAAATACTGAGCAGTATTTATTCAATGCAACTATAACTCCTGTTATGCATTTTGCCACAAGCCCTTCCTGGTATTAATGCCCTTAAGAATTTGAATCTTCTAACTCTGGAATGCACAGTATGAAACCAATTTGCAATAGAAGAGGAAAAAATAAATCACTTCTATTTAATTCTTCTGTATTACATTTTAGTAGGCCAAAGTCCTATTCCTTATTTTTTTCAAGGCAGTCCCCCAAAGAGAGTCCTAGTGAAAGATCCAGGGCAAAATATTGCCCATTAAAGGAAAAAATCTTTGACACTTTGATGTAAACTGTTCACTGCAGAAGTGTGTTTGCCTTTACAGCCAGGAAAGTCCTGTGAGCAGCAGAGTTCAGGCCCACAGATGCCAAATTTCACAAGTTCAGTTAATAACTCTGGACAACTCAAATTCCTACAATAACAACCAGTTCTGGAGCATTGGATGTTTCCAGAGCAGCAGCATCAATTTCCTTGTTGCCTCCTTTACAAAGCATTTTTGTGCGTCCCTGTGTCACGGGGGAATTGAAGCAGAGCTCTTGTCAGAGTAGGGAGAGCCTGGCCACCCCCCCAGCCACCACAACAGCACCAAGCCATCCCACAGCAGAGTTCTGTCATTCTGCAGGGACTCCTCGCTAAGCAATGCCACCTTCTGACAGGTAATTAACTTGCTTACTTTTAATTACACTCTAAAAAACTAAAAGGCACCAGTTTACATTTAAGTGTGTACAATCTACACAGCGTCATCTTTTAAAATGGCACTGATGTATTTCAGTTCTTCAAAGGAAAAAAACAAAAATAAAAAAGCAAAATAACATTCTCTAAAAATAAAATNCACAGCGTCATCTTTTAAAATGGCACTGATGTATTTCAGTACTTCAAAGGAAAAAAACATAAATAAAAAACATTCTCTAAAAATAAAAGATGAATAATGGCTGGCTTATACATCTGCACTTAGGTAGCAGATTTACAAGCTAATGTGTGAGACAGATTTTATTTCAAAATAAACCAGAAGTCTGATCCTGACCAAGTGTTCAGTGCTTCCCAGTGCAGCCCCAAGGAGCTGTAAAGCCTCAGTGTCCTTCAGGCACTCTCAAAGTGGCACCAGCAGACTCAAAGAGTCCCTGGAAACACAAGGGAGGAGAGTACAAAGGGCAGAGGAGGAGGAAACAATTCTGCAACACTCCCAACATCACCATGAATAAAATGCAACACATGACAATGCAAAAAAAGAAATACTGCTGCAACTAAGATTCAATGCACTCCACTTACACTGAACACTGCTACACTCTCATTACAAAGCTGTAGTAGCTAAGACACCTGGTGTCATTCTGAGTATTCCATACAGAAACTCTGGATTTAGTGGATGCTTTAAGGTACATACAGCCATCAAAACATTTCTGAAGGGAGCAAAAGAAGTGAGCAGTTTCTCTAAAAGAGAAAGCTATAAGGGATTTTAATTCCTCCTAAGCATGTTCAATTAAAATTAATAAATTCTAATTAAATTATTATGCCTAAAAAGACAATGTTATTTGTAGCTTAGTACTCAGAGTTACAATGACTGGTGCCTGCCCAGGTTCCAACAGAGTTCTCTAGTTCAGTAAGACCACTGAAAGGCAAAGAAACACTGAATGCAGAGTGAGTGAAAGTACAAAAGAAATACCAGAGGAAGGAGATGCTCCCACACTGCAGTGACACATTCCTGTTCTCCTAGCCCCTAACATCACATACTGGCCTACTTCTGCCCCACTACAGTTTCAGGAACAGCAACAGTGACATAAACTTGTCCCATTTAGTCTTGTACTGCACTCACTGTGGCATTAAAGCACACTCATTTTTAGATAGAAAGTTGGGAGTACAAACATACCACCTATCATCGAAGTGCACTGCCACAAAAACAATGAAGCTACAAAATTTACATGGACAAAACAAAAATTTTTATTAGCAAACAAGTAAAGATTCATCATCACTGGTATTGTTTTCTGAGAGGGAATTAGATGACTGTAACATTGGCACTTCCACAGAATGGCAACAAGCTGCATGAACACCCAAAGGCTCCTCCTGGTACGAGTTAGGGCAACATTGGTTTTGTCCATTCACTTGGATATGAACATTCATAGGGCTGTCTGGATAACCAGACTCCCACTTTTTAAAGGGTAATCTACATGGATCTTCACTCAGTGGATGACTTCCACTTAGACTACTGTCCTCTGGGACAGTCCTCCTGGATACTGACCCTCCATGGATCGTTTCTGTAACACTTTCAGATAAAGGATCTCTGAAAGCCTTTCCTGTATCTGCTTTACTGGACTGCTTAAGCTCTCTGTCAGAGTCAGCACTTAAAGATTTATTGGCGTGTCCAGCCTCAGGCTCTGCGTGTGCTGCTGTGCAAGTATTTGGCTGGAAGATGCTGGAAGGCGATGGCTCTGGAATTTCAGTCTCTGGCTGCAAGCTGCTACATCCAGCTTCTTGTGGGCCCCTGGCTTGGCCATTTGCCTCTAAACCAGGTCCTTCTGGGGAAGGTGGGGGACTCCCAACAGTCCCATCAGCACTGCTGATGATTCCATCACCCAGTGTAGTCTGTGAGGTGCGGGCAGGCGTCAGCAGGGGGATCTGTCCTCTCACCCGAGGCCTGTGGAAGAGTCTGCTCCAGAGCCTGCCCCAGCGCCGCCGCGACGCGCTCCGGCGGGACGAGTGGCGCCTCATCTGCCTCCTCATGGCCGTCCGGATGTTCTGCAGCACAGAAGCCTGCAACACAGGCAGCAAACCAGCATTTCACACATACTATAAAGATTTCTAAACCCTGTTCTCCCCATCAATTGTTCTCCCACTCTGCCACAACACTCAGACTTGATCCCTGTGCTTTCTTCTTAAATGTGTATTTTCTAACAAACTATTTGAGAACAACAAACACAGCTCTGCCTGTACCAAAAGACTCTCATGGATTCATAGAACGGTTTAGCTTGCAAGGGACCCTAGAGATCATCTAATTCCAAATTCCCTGCTGTGAACACCTCCCACTAGACCAGGTTGGTCAACGCCCCATCCAACCCGGTCTTGAACACTACCAGGGAAGGGCAGCCACAACTTCTGTCCCTTACAGTGTTTCCTTTATGAGTTTCAGCTCAGCTTGTCTGCCCAGGAAGTTAATTTTCCACTGGAGTAATAAACTACAAGTGCTTTATCACATTAGGAACTGTATCTCAGATGGATACTTCTGATAGGAGTTTTCTGAGTACTCAGCAATGAAACAGAATGACTTAATGGCTTGCCAGTGTAATTTGCCTGTAAAGGAAAAACAGTCATATGGGAAAATCAAGATTTTTCCAAAAATCCTGCTAGAGACTTTATTTTCTTATCGTTTCAGGTGCATTTACATTTTCAGCTTGAAAAGCACTTTACTTCTATTTACTTTGTGACCTTTCTCTCTGTCACTATTCACTCTGTCTTGATGTACAGCTGAAGTGCTTATCTCACTGCTGTTCCACAACAAATACATTAAATGTGTTCAAAACTACCCACAGCAGGAACGGTGACTCTTCAGCTCCACGTAACACATACACATTTTTACATTACTTAGCACAGCCACTGAAATACAGTTCCAGATTGATTGTATCTAATTTATAGTAGTTTGGCAGCTGAAATATTTATTGGCACATGTCTGCATACTTGTGATGCATTGTACACAGGGAAGTCTTCCACTGGGGGGATAAGCCCTTGTGCAATCAGCTGTCCATAGGAAGGTGGAGCCTCCCGCCGCACAAACTCTGCCTCCAGTCGCGTCATCTGAGTCTCAAATGCTCTGGGAACAGAAGCAGAGAGAAAACATGGAACAGAAGTAACAGTTTGTCCTGCCTCCCTGACACTAATGTATAAAAGCACTGCCAAAGGGCTCATGATAGGAGTGCACAGACCTCCCACTAAGCTCCATGAACATCTTACCAGGATGTAAAAACAAACAAAAGGACTAAGAGTACAGGGTATAAACACGAGTGAATCTCTCTAGTGCAGTCTCAGGTTGGACACTGTGGCAACTGAAGTTTTCTCAACTGGCCAGTAATTGTTGTGCCAGTAACAGCAGTAACTTGTTCAGCAAGGGCCCAAAGGTTATTTTTGAAAAAGACATTAAGAATTGGAAACAATCACACAACGGCAGCTTGGAGTTGCAGAGAGGTTTGCCAGTCCTGCCAGAATAGTGGCACTGAAGTTCCCACTTTAGCACAGCAGCTCTTTGCAGGTCCTTAATCATGCAGATTTGATCAGGAGACGATGTAAAGCACACTGTTTAAAACACAGTGTCAGCAGCATAGCACAGAGCTGGTGCACATGAGGATATGGGAGCCAGAGGATTATGATTCTCTCCTGCAAGGCAGAGCCCCACTTCTCACAGGCAAAGAAACAGGCACACACTACACCTAAAATGAGGCGTACAGAACCACAGGGAAGGGGCACAGCTTATACCATGGACAACTCCCACTGAGAATAGCCCCCACCATAGCAGGACATCACTTTAAGCAGAACTGAGAACTGGAGTATTTGGGGAGGGGTGAAGGGTTATTCAACTCAGATTCAGTGAAGACTTCACTGTAGCAGTTGAGCATTCGGTTTTTGGCAGGGGCAAGGGGTTTGTTGCAAGGGGATGAGAAGGAAAAGGTAGATTAGGTTAGAAACAGATTCTGCCATACTGCACAATAACCACGTGCTTCTCACAGATCACAAAAGAGCTGATATTTCTACTCACTACTCCCAGAAATCTTTTCTAAGCCTAATGCAGTGACTACTATTTAGCTGTCATCAGGTCCTTGGATTTGATTTCACAGTATTTTGCAAATTCTCTGGTTAAGAATCAACTTTCTTTTCCTTTTAACAAAATGGAAAAAACCACCACAGCTACGAAAACATCAACAAAGCAAGACACTTACCTGTACTCCCTGGTCCTCAGAGAATATAATTTAAAAGCACAACCCAGTGCTATCACTAGCAGCAAGCCACACACGAGACTCCCAATGAGAGCAGCTGTGATGACCTTCCTGGGAACAATCACCAGGCAGTTACGTTCATCACTTCCATCCTGGCAGTCTTCTTGGCCATCACAGCGCCAAGTCTCAAAGATGCACAGATTTGTCCCACAATGGAAATTTCCTGGCTGGCAAGTGAAGCAGTTTTTTTCATCTGAGCCATCTGGACAGTTCTTCTGGTTATTACAGCGGTCAAGTATTGAGTAACAAAGCCCACTGTTTCCTTCACATGGATACTCATTCTTCTGGCAAGCAGGACAGTTCTCCTCATCCTTGCCATTTGGACAATGCCACCAGCCATCGCAATGCTGCTTATCTGTGAAACACTCCTCATCACTTCCACAAGGGTGTTCCCAAGGAAGGCAATAGCCCTTCACCTGATACGTTGCATTGAATCCATGGCCAGTGCTCTTGGAGCGGGCGTGGTACGAGACAGTGAGCTGGCCCTTGGAGGACTCCACACTCACAGAATGCCTATTGTTGTGGTGGGAAAAGGTCTGCATTAATTTATCACCTCTCTCTCCGATGCCATCGTACACCTTTACGTAGTCGTTGTAGCCTAGCTGCAAATCGAGCTGCAGCAGCACGTGCCGATTGTCCTGCGTGTCCACGTACCACGTGCAACGAAGGTCTGACCTGCTGTGGTCAGCACGGAATAAGTCTGGGGAAGCAAAAGATCCGTAAAAATTACCCAGCCTTTTGCCACAGGAAAGATCAGGACAATTCTCTTCGTCTGAACCATCACCACAGTCTTTAACTGAATTACATCTCAGCTCGTTCAGCAAGCATTTGGTGGAGTGCGCTGCGCTGCACTGAAACATTCCTGAGGGACAGATGCTGGATGGAGGGTCTGTTGGAGGGACAGTGCAGTTCTTCTCATCTGAGTTATCACCACACTCATCCATGGAATTACACTTCCAGGTACTGGGAATACACTTCCCATTTGCACAGTGGAATTCATCTGACTGGCACACAGACTGACCTATCTTTCCTGTGCAAGAGGACAAGGAGAAAAAAATCAGTATCATAACTTTTGGAACTATCTGATATCACTTTTCAACATCTACTGCCATGCATGTCCCAAGCTAATTAGACAGGCCAGTACACTTCAGCAATACAGTTAAAAAGACACATGCAAATAATATCAGTGTTACCACCAATACTTTACAGTCATCAACAGCCCAAGATGCTTGTCAAAAAAAAGTACTCCTGTCTTCCAAGTTTTGCCAGAGAGAGTACAAAGTGAAGCCAACAAACCCGTAAGATTTTACCTCTAATATAAGAAAGGCGAAATCCCTGAGCCTGTCCTGAGCTTGATGCATCTGAGTGAAAAAATATCCACACATGGTCCCTTGCAGAGATGAAAGATGGAGGTATGGAAGATCCACACACTTTGTACTCCTCCCTCTTGGAAGATGGGCCAATCATCAACCAGTCTACTGCACACTTCTGAGAGTCTTCCAAATCAAAGTTCTTAAAACTGTTATGAACAAAAGAAAGCACAAGTTAGAAAGAGGACACGTATCTGGAACAAAACCTAACAGAGAAAGAACAGACTCTAATGGCTGACTTTCTGCATCGAGCAGTGCTGATATAAAGGTATCACACTCAAAGGTAATGAAACATCTACCTTCTATATACCACCTTGAGTATACAGAAACAAAGCACATCCCCTAATTTGGAAAAGCACCCATCTCACAAGCATAAATATCATACCAAAGTAGCTCCAAAAGCTGAAAGAATGAGTCCTCTTTTACTCAGTCCTTAAACAAAACTGCTTCCTAAAATACAGATATGAGGAAAAGCAAAATTCCAGAATACATTATACAGAAAGTAGATTAATTTCAGCAGTCATTTCCAACCATAAAAGCTATGAAACTAGAGATGACAGGGTTGACTACTGTCTTGGAAAAAGAACAATAGGAAACAGTACAAGGGACCCTAAAGGGCTAAGTATGAGAGACACAAATCCATTCTTGAAGCCATGGATGGGCAAGGAGAGATCAAGAAGAGAATAGGGGTGGAAAGGGAACCTAAAATCTAACACCACTATCTTTTAATTCAAAGATTAAAATATTCCCTTTCTGGGAGCGCAAATGCAGAGCAAACAAGACTATAACACAGTCAAATTTCTAGCCCTTCTGCTGACACAAGTGATTATTCAATAGCAGCTTATCTGGTGCAAAGAGGAGCCCTGACTGCAGAACACTGAGCATAACTGGATAATACTCCCTAACCTGTGGCTCAGGAACCATATGTGCTATTTGTTCTCCGATGAAAGAGATTGCATTTCTATTCAGCAATCTGCAATGACAACAGCAGACTGCAGACTGCACAGAAAAGCATACTCATTAGGAAAGGGCACACTGTTCAGAACACTTAGAAATGAATTTTGGTCCTTTTTATGTAACTCACCTACACCAAATTAACTTGGTAGGAGTTTGTGCATACTCCATGCAAATATCTAGACAGAATTTTCAGGAAGGCAGAAAAGCTGTTGCAAAATACAGATCTCCTTCCCTAAAGCATTTTTCACAAACATCAATGACAAATTCTTTGAAAAAGATAAATGGAAAGATAATTTTCTGATATCAATGTGTATTTACAAAAGGCTGTCAATGCCTGCCAGATCTTGACCTTTGAAGCTGAAAGGGAAAGAACAGCAACTATGTAAACTAGCTAATTCATTTAGGCAGGAGATTCAGCCCACCCACACCTGCAGGTCCTGCCAAACACATTGGCTTAATAACTCTCAAAAAAAATGTTATCAGCAAGACCATGAGAAGTGAGAGAACACTGAATGTGATAAGTTAAAATGGAAATTAAGAATTGACAAACAACATATGTGCAAGGACATTCCATTCAGAAATGTCCTTCCTCTTCTAACTCTTTCTCCCACAAACCTCTGTGTGTCTTCCCAGCTGTGAAGAAATATTCCTGCAGCACTTAATTCTTTGCAATAAGCAATCTCATCAAGCTTCTGAAACCAGCATATTTTGCAAGGAAGTTTTAGATGACTGTGCAGCCAAAATAAAAAGATTTAAGTACTCAGCCATTCAAAGATAAACCAGAGTATTTCTGTTACAGGTGTTCTGCATAAAATGTTCTTAATGACCAAGAAGTGAACAGCCACTGCATCATGAAAAGAAACTCTCCAAAGCATCAGGGAAGCTATAGCACTCACATAACGTTTGTTTGTTACATGAGATGTGAGACAGCATTACTGAGCTACCACATCAGTTTTGCTCTCTGTAACTCATTTTGGCACCACACATCATATAGTGTTTCTATCATCTACTTGGAGGATTGTTCATAGCAATTTTTTAATGAAAACTTTTTGACTAAGTGTTAAAAATACCTATCTGCCCAACAACAGAAGTTTTTAAGAAAAGGGAACAGTCACTAAATAAAGAAACAAACTCAAAACTGGGAAGGCGGGGGGGTGGGAATGACTAAAAATTTTTTTTCTGTCTGTTACAAACAAGTTCATTTACTACATCTTTTGGTGCTTTACTTTTGTAGTTATTTTAGATGTACCATGATGAACCTTAGAGATGCAAACAAACTGTTCTCCTATCTTACCCAGCTCCCAGCACTCCACCTGGGTCCCACAGCCACTCATTTTCCTCGCTCTGCTGAAAAGAGCTACTTTTGTCTATCAAGTAAATAACTCAGCCATAGCGTGGTTACACAACACAGACTGCACAACCCAAGGGGAGAATCTGCCTATACAATAAGCTGTCTGTAACTTACTTTAAAAAGCACTTCTTTCTAGAAAAAAAAAAGAAAAATATTTAACACTTTCAAGATTCATACAAAGGAAGAGTACAGAAAAGTCAGCTACATGCACATACCTTGTTTACAAACCCCTCTGCAGATGACAGCAAGAGCCTCTCAAGAGCCTGCATTCATGTACAATCAGTATCTTTACTTGCACCTTGGAAGTCTAGTATTGTACATTGCTAACAAACAGCTTTTTTTGGTTGTGGAAGAGGAAGAACCTTTAGTTCCAGCTTCTCATGCCCAGGCACACAGAAAATAACTGATTTTCCTGAGTGTCACTTGTGGATCTCAGACAGATTCAGAGCAGAATCCCACACTTCTTCACTCACAAATCCGAACTTCAGCCACAGAGTACAAGGGTGATGAGGCAGAATAGACTTGCAAGGAAACACTCTGTTTAACAGACTCCCTAAGAACACCATGCCTCTCAGAGATAACACAAGCTACTGAAAAAAATGCCTTGGTATTCAAAAAGGGCAATACAGAATATTCACAAGAACAAACTCTTACAAAAACAAACATCTTAATCCCAAGTGCCTAGAAGTTTCAAACACAATTTCTGTGTATGTTCTAGTTCTAATGTGAAATTTTATGTGTAATACATAGCACAGCAGTTATAAAATTTCTTCTGCTTAGAGCCAAAGCAAAGTCAAAGAAATTATGTTCCCCCTTACACAAACTAATCAACAGATGTATTTTCAACAAACTTTTCTTTGATTAAGGCATTGCCACTCTATTTCAGCACCCTTTTAAGTTACACTGTCCCTCCTAGAAGCAAATTTTTCCTCCTTTACATTGATGGTGATTTTACAAGACCAAAAGCATGATATACTTGAACAAGCCCTCACCACAAAGAACCATCACCTTCTAAAGAAATATGAAAACAATATGAATACATATGTTTGCACCTGTAAGTATATAAAATTTGGCTTCACTTCATAATGCATTTGTGACAAGGTTTTTTATTAGAGGTTTCTGCCATTCTACTCTGACATTAAGTAGCCAACTGATTTATTTTAGCCAAGAGTCCTGAACACTGCACACAGCCTCTACTGCTTTAGTTCTTTCATCATCTCTTACACCTAGAGCTGCTCTGCTATAGTCCTCTGAAGAATAACTTAATCCTGCTACCCACAGAACATTTATTTACTCAGCTGAGATTTCTCAAACTGGAATGCAAATTTTTCTATCAAAAGGGTTGAACGAGTATTGGTATGCAGTGGAAATACAGGACAAAGACTTGTGCTCGTACTGCCTGTAGGACTACACACACACTGTGCAGTCTTTGGAAAAGTACTCAAGTCTGTAGTTACTGTTCTTGAGGGAAAAACAGTATCTACCTTCTATCTCTACTTTTCTATTCTTTTGTTATCAAAAAACGACATCATTGTTTGTGACTAAAACAAGAAGCAGGAGCCATATTGAAACAGAGTATGGCTCAAGTGCAACATCATCGTTATCTCATGCAGCACCAGCCAGTACCACAGTGTTTTCAAACATCTTGGGCAGGGAAGCACAGATTTGAGAGAAAAAGCAAAAAACAGTTCTGCTCAGTCAGAATTCTCTCCAGCAAAGCCCTCTGACAGTTCTGCAGGACTGGAACGGGGACCCAGAGGTCCATCCTACCATGCAAGCTGCAGGACATAGGGTGTTAAATTCCAGGCCTTGCACTCCTCAACTACAGCCTTACCCGCCTGCACCAGACACCCATGTCCAGCCAAGAGCTTCACTTCTAGAGCAATGCTCCCCTGCTTTGGCATCTTGGCACTTGGTGATAAACCTGGCTTTCCTCCAGGCTTTTTTTCCTCTCCACAAGCAGAGCACACAGCCCTAGTTCACAGAGCAGGGAGAGGAAAAGCAGTAAACCATTGGTATCTCCAGCACCAGAACTACAACATAAACAAAATGCAACACCCATGACAAAACAGCCTTTAAAATGGCCTGGCCCTTAGGCTGTTCTCACTGCTACCTGTGGATCTCCAAAACAATACAAGAATGTAGAAGGAGACTGGTGTACAAGATCAAAATTACTGGACCAAAATTTGCAGGTTTTGTTTCTCCTGGAAGATGCTGTTATCTTGCTCTTGGAATGTCTCTTTCACATTTTTACAGAGAAGTACAATAGTACACTGAAAGCATTCAGAATTTGAGGATCAGAACAACTCAATGTGAACCGAGCAATGCAGCACTATGTCTTGTTTTTACTGAATTCTGCAGAAATCAGTAAACTCATCTGATTCTTTTCCAGTGGCATGACACTGAAATAGAGATTACCTCCAACAGTGAGCAGACCTCCAGGAGTTTACAGGAAATTACAGCATTAGTCATATATATCAGTTTTTGCCTATGTACTCAGATGAAGTAACAGCCTACAATAGTATCTTCCTATTATCTATTTTTACATTGCTGGAAAGTACTTCATTAAACCAAACTACCATAAACACACATTAATAATCTATAGATATGAGGAAAATGTGCTTCCTGCAAAACTAATGCTTAGCAGAGCTTAGTTTTTTGCCATCTGCACTGAAAGGAACAGCAGCAGCTAGGAAAAAAAAAAGCACTTCTATAAATAATGTAGGGAATTCTCTACAACCCTTTCAGTAATTTAGGCACGAGGGACTACAGATTAAAGGAAAAGAAAGCTTTCTTAGTAGCTGGGAAAGGACAAACATGGGATGCAAAAATCTGAATGAAAGCAATTAGTAAATAAATAAAAAAATAAATGTCAAATTTGGCCCTCTAAACGAATTTTAAAATTGGAGAATAAATATTATGGATAGGTCAGTAAAGCACAGTCCCAAAATAAAACCAACCGACCAATTAAGCAAGAAAAGTTACTTCTATTTGCCAACTTCTCACAGAAAGTGTAGACTGTGAACAACTGATGACTTAATTGGCTCATTAAAAACTTCTGCTTAACCACTGAAGCACAAGGACCTGAAGTCAGGAAAGCTCTATTCCACTCCCAGCTCCCAAGCACCAGCTTGGTAGTGCTTAGACAAGAGACAGTGCCTAGCAGGGGCTATTTCTTCAAAAGCTGAGCAAATAAATGGCTACTATGAAGTTTTTTCCGATTAATGTCAAGTTCTGAAACACTATGAGTTTGGTAAATAGACTGTGAAACAGTCCCTTTAACTCTTCACACAATTACAGACCAGCAAGAATATATAAACAGACCTCAATTTTATGCAGAAATGCAAACTCAAATGGTATCTGACAATTTCCTTTTTCAAAGCCACTGTTACGAATCACTGAAGTGAAAGCCAATGAAGGTGATCCCCTCACCTCAATTAATAAGAGACAGCTTGAGTGGGTCACTAAGTAGATCACTTTTCAATACTCATCTTGAATTCTGAACATGGAGAACATTTTTTTTTACTTGCAGTCCCCTAAATTCCAGTAATAAAATAATAATTTTATACTCCATCCACACCAGGGTTAATTACAACCATCAAGTAACAGCAACTGCTTAACAAAAATTATTTTAATCTTTTTCTTGCTATGAGGAAACATAAACCTATAAAGCCTATAAACGATGGTACAGAGGCAGTTACTGCATATAAAATCTTTACATGATCTTACATGGTTTTTTGTAATCCTCTATGAAAAGAAGCATAAAAACAGAAAGAATGGGTGGAAAAATCAAGTAGTTTCCAAAACAATAACTAGCAACTGATCACCTGAATTTAAAGAGACATAACATAGTCCTGGAAAACAGTGGCTACAGACTTGTTCACAGGTCTCAATAGAACCATTCCATCAGACACACAGACCTGAAAGAAACTACTCAAATATGCATACAGAGTATAAGCACAAAGAACATATACTTCCTGTTCATGGGAGAGCTCCCTCAAGCATTTCTAGAAAGTAAACTATAAGGCAAAACAACAGGCATGGAAATGTGAGGACATGAAGAAAATCAATATACACATGAAAGACAGACATTAAGACCTAGTTTCTAAAGGAGATGGCCACAGAAGCCAGCATCTTACATACACATGTAGATCTCGTCACTGTTCTACTGAAAGCTGCTGAAAAATAGGTTTATAAAAAGTAACCACCAAGTGCAAACAGTTTAGAATTAAAAAATACTTTCAATTCCAATTTTATTCCTTAATGACTCCTGCTGTATCTCATTATATATATCTCTTACATAACACTGCTGTCTTGTTGTCAACGAGAATTCAAGATCAAAGGAAGTGCATACTGTGTAACACAACACAAAGGAGATGGGCTTTCTTGAAACCTTTCAAAATGCAGATGTTAGCACAAGAACTGTGTTTGACTTTCCTAGGAAAATTCAAAAAGCTACTCTTATGCCCTTACCAACACATTGTTAGAATAAGAAGCATATCCAACTGGAAATCAGAAAACATGTTTGCATTTGAAACCTCCTAGCCTAGGCAAGTCAGCTCCTTCTTTTACATCTTTGGCAGTGCAAGGGCAACATCCTCAGATGCTGTAACATTTTGCATTTCATACACTGGAGTGAGTCATACATTTATAGTCACAAACTTAACATCACAACACTAGTCCCTGGGATGTAAACACATAGTTTCTATTGTTTGCATGTGCAGAGGAGGGCAGGATATGGCTGTGCATTCAGTGATAGAAAACAAACCCATTAAGAAATCTTTCAAGTCATATTGCTGTGCATACATCTACATTGTAAACACATTATTACCAGTTGCCACACCTCACGTCCCTTTGTTTCTCTAGCTTCTGTTACACTCACACTTGCAGAAGAGTCCTAATTCTAAGTGGAACTCTGAGACATTTTCATAGCATAAACTGCAGCAATATCCTCCAGAGTCAAGTCCTGTGTCTCATTTGTATGCTTTCTCAGTTTCCAACAATCTCTGCTTTGAAACAAATTCCCCACGTCCAATGCAATGTAATGGGGTTTAAAAGCATGTTTCTATTTATGAATTTCAAATGCTGGCAGGTATTTACTTCATTACTTTTGGTGAGCAGTTCCTATTTTGAACTACGGATGGTGCAGCCTTCCTATTATTCCATCTGTGGCAGATTTGTGTTCAATTTCTGAGCATCTGCAGTTAAAGAGGTTTTGCAGCCCTTTTAAGCAGCTGAGCAAAGAATGAGCAGATGGTGTCAAATGTAACAGTACTAAAACCTCTCAAAAAAACTTTTCCTAGGTTTTATTTTTTAAGTAATAAATTCTTGGTTCATGAAGGAACCTACCATCAGCCCAGAGAAATTAGGCACATTCACAGTATGCTCATATTACACTCTAAACATTCTTAACAAACCATTTGCAGTACGTTTTAGTCTTTATTGAATAGCATTTTTCTAGAATTGAGCTAAAATTTTACCACAAATGCTAACTATTATTTGATTTGTTGGAAATAAATATTAAGCAGAAAAGCATGCGTGTTTTGGTGAACAAGTAACAATAAACAATAATTATCTTCAACTGTCTATTAAACATAGCACCATTTCAAGACAATAGTGAAAATGCTATTTTTTCTCTAAGAATTTTACATGCCCACTGAAGCTGTTCCAGGTTTTATAACCTTCCCCTACTTCTATTTATAAGCAATGAAGGGAAAGGGGACTATATAATGTGAGTAAATATATTGCTGTTTCCCACTCCCTCAAATGTCAGGGGTATATGAAATCTCACACAGGCATTGTGAAGATAAATACATTAAAAGACCACAAGTGACTTCTGTAATAATGGATGTCAGAAGTAGCCTACAGAAACAACACAGTGAAGCATTTTTAAAAAGAGAGAGGTGCCCAACCTGGAACCATGTTCCAGTGTAACCAATTTCAGCCTTCTTCCATTATTCAGTGGCTCTGGAGACAGCCTCACATTGGTGTACCAGGTAAACTCACATTTTGTTTTGTTTCAGCAAAGCAATCCTTTACCTCCACAAATATCAAACCATACCTAATTGTTATCATATCTCCATGATCTCCTTGGATGTACCAGCTGCAGTTTATGGCTGGAGGATAGTTGGATGGCCAAGAAGGACTATAGATGACTCCCCGTCTCTCTGTGTGCTGTTCCAGTTCTCCACTGCAAGCAGCTGTTAATAAGGGGAGAAAAATAATACTGTTAATGCTTTGCCTAATCAACAATTCATATTAGTTTCAAGAGCTTTCATCAGTTTCTGAAGACTGCAGACATGTGAGAGTCAATACCCCTTACTGCTTTCTTCCCTGCCCTGTTTTTTAATTAAGACACCCACACCAAGTGTAGGTAAGCACAACCTGCATTTCAATGCAGGACCAATCAATAATCTTGTATGAATCTACCACAGGCTACAATCAATATTACTGCAAGGATCTGCCAAGAGGATGTAATACGGAAATCCTTCTTACCAGCTTCCCAAAGCCTAGGTAGGTCACCCAGCAAGTGAAGAAGATCTGTATTAACTGTAAAGTAGCTAGTAGTTCATTTTGTTGTAACAAGCTTCTGGACGTGTTGTTTATTCTCTTACCAACATGAAGAGTTTGTAAGGGTTAAAAAAATACCACTACCCACCACACCCCCATTCCTCCCACAGAAAAGTAAACTGCAGTCCAATGTTAAATGTTTTCACTGAACACTACTAAAGTACTCTAAATTCCTTCTGAACCCACACAGATTGGAAAAATTTTCAAGACAGGGAAAGGAGCAAACAAGGCCAAATAAAGCTCAGCATTTTCAAGCACGTTTAGTTCTTCCTATGTAAAACAGCAGGCTACATCAAACACTTATAATTTGTAATTAAGCAATTCAAAAATGAAAATTAAATGTTCCAAGGACAAGTTGAAAAGCTGTTCTGATAGGAAAAAGTACTCCAAGCAGACTACAAGAGGGAAGATTCTCTGTAATGCCATAGCTATTCTGAACATTCTCCAAAAATATTATTTAAACTATTTTTAAAACAACTACTATCTAGAGCATAACTTATGGACTGCAGCTGAACATTTCAGTTTTTGACAGAAGCTTACATTCTTGTAGCTGAAAAATGTAGCAAGGGAAAAAAAAAGATTGCCTATACTTTGTCACCTCATACACATACACATCCAAATACACTGCATTATAAATGAGAGATTTACAGTATTGCCTGAAATCCAGCCACACAAATACACCATTTTCAATTCCCAGCTGGGATCAGATGTAGCTGCACTGATGGGATGGAAGGAAGGAGCACCAGCAAAGTTACTTGGCTGCAGTCAAGTCAGGTGGCCGGGCTGCCTGCGGAGCTCCTGGCTGGGGCTGGGCTGCAGCACAACCCCTCCAGGAAACCGAGGCCTGGCACTATTCTGTTTGTTCACAGTAAGCACTTTTGAAGT
Organism: Urocynchramus pylzowi; assembly: GCA_013397555.1. Taxonomy (NCBI): domain Eukaryota; kingdom Metazoa; phylum Chordata; class Aves; order Passeriformes; family Fringillidae; genus Urocynchramus; species Urocynchramus pylzowi. Next base: position 682,068 of record VZRH01003718.1, on the reverse strand, counting down.
GAGAGCCACAGGAATACAAAAAGCATCAGGTGAGTAGCTTACTTGAGGCAAAACATAAAAATGCTATTATTTTTACTCTCCAGGTAGAACATTCCAAATACATGTATCTAATTCCTACTAGTTTCAAAGGCCACAAAAACATACAGAATACATAAATACATGAAAATATGTATTTCCAAACAGATATTTTGCAGTAATGAAGTTACAAAAACAAGAACATTTCTGTTATCACATTTCTAAAACCGGAGCGGCTCCATGCCAGATGCTGGCAAATACTGAGATGCAGTTGCAATTACAGAAATATAAAAGCAAATGTAAGATCCACAGGACTTTTCAACTCCAGTTCTCAGTTTCTTTAAGTCTATAATTGTGCTCCTCCACATACTTGTTACTGCATCAACATATCACCGTAGCAGAAGAGGACCAAGAACTATCAAACACAGAAAGGAGTGTTTGGAAAGGCTGCATCTCCTAATTGCCAGGTTAATAACACTTCAAAATGGGAAGGAAACAATCCACAAAGTGAAAGAACAAATACAGAAGACAACACTACCCAGAGGCCTCCAGTAACACCTATGCAAATATTTCTGCTGCCTTTGTACCATATTATGTTCTGGATTAATAGCCCTTATTCATAGTATTTGCAATTAAAAAAACAAAACAAAACAACAACAACAACAAAAAAAAAACAGAGATAAAATTACACAAAACTTATTTAGTTTCCATTCTGAGGAAGTCCCACTGACAGGCTGATGGCTCCGCAGAGCATTTCCATTCACACATCCATCAGTGTAGTTAGTGGAGCTATTATTCTCCCAAATACTTGTTTCTCAGTTTTAGGAAGTAATTACAAAGTCTCTGAGCAACAGTTACTTAAGTACCCCAGCTTTTTTGAAGTAATATCACTAAATATTTTTCTTTTTGAATAACATCATTTCCTAATGTAGAGGATCTGCCGTTAACATCACAGTTCAGGTCTTCAGTGAGAAATGCTTTTTCTTACTATCACTGTACATCTGATATAAATGTGAGGCAATAAAAAAACAAGCGACAAAAGAAACAGGTTCTTCCTTTCAACAGAAGAACTGTAGCTGTGCAAATCTAAGGACATGGCGAGGAAAGGGCTGCACTGACACTACATGCCATTTCTGGCAGTTCATCTGACAATGGCTATTGTTCCAGTACTTTACCATGGCCTTATCCCTCTGACACACATCAAACTTTTCAGACTTGTCCTACTCAAAATCAACAGGACAACTGCTTAGCTCTTGCAAGGGGTCCTGATTTGAATGGATCACAAATATGAATTAATATCTGTTTTGGTTTAAGACAATTTAAAGGAGAAGCCTCTGGGTCTAGCTAGCTCCCTCAGGGGTCCAAATAAGTAATGAATGTAAGTAGATTAAGTGAAAAAATAACCCTTTACTAAAAAAGCAGAATAGCAACAGTCAGACACTGTGGATGAGACAGTTTAGTCACAGAGAGAGAGAAACAGATAACTTTCCCAGGCATCGTCCTGGGGAAGTTGTGGGAAGCTCAGAGAAAAGAATTCAAACAATTTCTTATCTCAAGTCTGTACAGTACACCTGGTGTTTGTGAACACGTGGAATGTTGTGCGTGATGTTTATGGACAAGAAGGTGTTGTTCCTAATTAAACCAATTGTGTGAGGGGTGGTGTTTGAGAAGCAATCAGGTTCTGGGTGAATGATCCTGCCTATAAATATCTGAACTTCCTAATAAAGTTTCACTTCACGCCTCCTGAGTTTTAGAGTCAATGTCGCTGCTTCTCACTGTTCCTAATCCAACGACAACACGAAATAACAGCAAATAACGACTAAATACAAAACTGCTCAACCCTGTGGACTCCCCAAAACGAGACCCCAAACAAAAATTGCCAGGCGCAGCCTCCAAGGTGGTGCCCTGGACTTCGAGCATGCGGGTCAAGGGACAAAGGGGGAAATGGTGTCAGTCTTTTCTCCACCGCCCCCACTCCGTTCTCCTGGCTCTCACTTGGCTCATCTCCTGACGGCTGGAGCCCCGACTTAAGTTCTTTGGATTCAGGAGGCTGCAAGCTCACGGAGGGAATTTGTCTTGCTAGAGGCAGGGGCAGTCAAGAGCGGGCGGCTGGGCTGGCCCCTCTGGGCTGGGTGCGGCTGGAAGCGGAGCTGCAGCGCCCTTTTCTGCCGGCGCGGTGGCCGCGGCTCCCGAAACCGCGGCGGAGGGACAGACGAGGGCTGGAAACTGCTTTTCGCTGCTGTTTCCTCTTGAACGGCCAGAGGAGAAAACACCGAGCCTGGGGCTACAAACGGCGTCGCTGCAGCTTGCCTTGATGCGTTACCTCCGAGCCCGCCACCGCAGGGGCAGAGAGGCTGCTCGGACAGCTTGGGAACAACATGCGCGCCGAAGCAAACTCGCTCACACAGACACACAAACCCGCACACACCACTCACAGACACATAAACCCGCTCACACAGCCAGATAAACCCGCACACACCGCTCACATAGACACACAAACACCACTCAGACACATAAACCCGCTCACACAGCCAGATAAACCCGCACACACCGCTCACATAGACACACAAACACCACTCAGACACATAAACCCGCTCACACAGCCAGATAAACCCGCACACACCGCTCACATAGACACACAAACACCACTCAGACACATAAACCCGCTCACACAGCCAGATAAACCCGCACACACCGCTCACATAGACACACAAACACCACTCAGACACATAAACCCGCTCACACAGCCAGATAAACCCGCACACACCGCTCACATAGACACACAAACACCACTCAGACACATAAACCCGCTCACACAGCCAGATAAACCCGCACACACCGCTCACATAGACACACAAACACCACTCAGACACATAAACCCGCTCACACAGCCAGATAAACCCGCACACACCGCTCACATAGACACACAAACACCACTCAGACACATAAACCCGCTCACACAGCCAGATAAACCCGCACACACCGCTCACATAGACACACAAACACCACTCAGACACATAAACCCGCTCACACAGCCAGATAAACCCGCACACACCGCTCACATAGACACACAAACACCACTCAGACACATAAACCCGCTCACACAGCCAGATAAACCCGCACACACCGCTCACATAGACACACAAACACCACTCAGACACATAAACCCGCTCACACAGCCAGATAAACCCGCACACACCGCTCACACCACTCCCGGCTGGAGAATCTCAGAGATACAGGAACGATTTTTGGGCACAGATGATTATGGGGTACACTATCATTATGAATGACACCAAGACAGTATTGCCAAAACTTAGTTACACTCTTTAACGCTATGTCCACGGTCCCCTAAACCTGTCGGAGCAAACCAGGGACACACACATACACCCCTCCCAAAACTACTGCAGTGTTTACCCGAACTTCACTCATTTGCCTCATGTTTTTGATGCCTTTTTTCCCTCCAAGGCTCATTACTACAGGCCTTGCAAACATCAATCGACCTCCTCCCTAAAGCAGCCGCTGCCCCTCCCCTCCTTGTGCACTGACTGCTGCAAGGAAGAAAAGGTGAAAATACCCCAGCACAGCTTCCAGCAGCTCTTTTTTCACACACAAAAATTTTGAAAGAAATTTTACTTTACTAAACATAGCCTTCAGTGCTGACAACAAAATGGTAAAAACCACACAAGGGCAGAATTTTATACTGTTGGGGCTTCAATATCAATAAAAGGGTTCCAATTCCCTCCTCAGCTACTGGCCATGAAGTCTGCCAAAATCACACACATGCCTAAGTACTGTGTTAATAAATACTTAGAGCTTCACACTGTGATTCCTTAAGGAAAATAAACAAAAGCCTGTTCAAATTGCCAAAACATCTAAAGGAAAGGGAAGTTCCTAAATAGAAAGGTACGGTCATGGATTCTGAAGACCTTATCATCAGTGACAACACAAAAGAATAGCAGTGATAACACTTTTTCAACAATTCTGTGTCTTTCCACAGCCCTTCTGCACAAACCTAGAAGAAAAGTGAAATCCCAATTCACTAAAAACTCCAAACTGATTAAATTTCCCACATTTAGCATTACTGAAGAAACATAAAAATACCAATTCCTGGTTTGGCCAACCAACCCACCAAAAATCTTATTGAGACGGTGGTTTTAAAGAAAAGATAAATTATAAAGACAGACAATACTAAATCTTCCACAGTTAAAAAAAAACCCCAAAACCTAAACAACAACAGAAAAAACAAAACAAACAAACAAAAAACCCCCACAAAGCAAAGAAAAAGAAAACCCCAAACTTTAAACAAATGCCAGAAGAGATCTGAGTTCAGAGAGTTTCTGTCAAGAGGGCATAAATCTTAAGAGACTTTCTGTAACAATCAAATTGATTTCTTCTACTGTAAACAGCAGTAGATTCCCTCTGCCAGTTAAATATGCCACAAATAGGTGCGATGGAGTTTCCAAAAACTTTACATTAATAATATTACTCTTATTTTTGCAAGAGTGACTGTAATAAAACAGACATTGAGCTTCACCCAAGGACAGCACTGAGGGTACTATGCTGTGCTAGAATACATTTTCAGACAATCCCAGACAAAAATAAATCCTGCAGCTTCACATTCTTCTGCACCAGGGCCTGTCCCAGTCACAAGGAACACAGCCCAACCATCTGCTCCAGGATAAAAGATGTTTTGCACTTGCCACAAGGAACCTTTTCTCAAACCCAAAAGTTTGGCAATACACATTTCCTCAAGTAACTGTCTCAGAGTCGGCAGGAAACTCTCCCCAAGCTCTCACAATGCTCCCTCAAGGAGGGCTTGCACACATGGTTTAATGCAGATCCCTTATGCCTGTGGAAAGAGAAGACTTAAGGATCCCCTTTGCTTTGCCCAGTCTCCAGCTGGCTTCTTCTGCCCCTGATCAGAGCCAGTGAAGGCAGAGTCCAGGGGTTCCACCTACAGGTGTGACACAATCTGAGCTCACGCTGCTCCATCAACAGGCCAACAAAGCTTTGTGTGAGCACAGTAAGAGAAGCTCCACATGGATGGATCCCTCTGTTGCAATGACCTTTGTTGATCATTTTCATCCCAACCTCCAGTTACACCATTAGGAGACAAGGTAACTCAAAACTGTATGAAGGCAAGAAAACATGAAGGCTGCAATACTCTGAGGTTTTCAGCATACTTTCAGAATAAAAGCCAGATGTTACAACTCTATTTCTAGTGAAAAAAAAAGTGTTAAAAGCAGCAGAGCCAACTGGAAGAAGCTCTACATATTTTAGGCTGATGCACTATCACCAGTGTAAGTAAGCAACTGTGTAATTACTTAATTTGCACTCTGTAAACTCATGCATCATACACCAAAACAGATGCCAAACTCCATCAAAAGCTAAAGAACCATCCAGGCAGAACATACTAAGACATAAAGGACACTCTGTACTTTTTCCAATGAAAGAATGGAAAATACTGTGTTGCAAACAACACATCTCCTGCATGGTTTATCCACACTTCCTCTAAGCTTAATTTAAGCAGGTTACCTAACCATAAAATTACTACTTTCTCCTGATTTAAACCTTCTCTCAACCCCCAATTTTGACTTGAACACTAAAGCTCTGACATTATTCTATCTACTGTCCTAGAATTATTTTTCTGTTTTCTAATATCCTTTCCTCCCCATGTCCCTTATTTGCCATTTTCAGTTTTAATATAAGTTGCAGCCTCTCTGGGAATAAAGTACATCTACACCTATGATGGTGGATTGACAGTCACAAGAGGGTCCTTATCACTAAGAGGATCCTGACTGCAATATTCCCTTAATGCCAGCACTGCTAGAGAAAAGGAAATTACACTAAGTGCCGTGATTCTGGTTGAATTTCCACACTGACATTCACGAGACATTTTTAATATTCTTGTTTTAGCTTCTTCAGGAATGAGCCACTCTCCCTGACCTGGTGCTCCCAGGCACACTTCCTAAACACTCTGTTTTCCCCTAAACATATCAGCATGCACACGACCTTAGCCTCAAGCTTACAATTTTTATCTATCACAATGACAAGGATGCAGTCTATAATCCTGTTGTGGCTTAAGCCCAACCAGAAAACAAGCCCCACAGCCACTGCCATCCACCAACCCTCAGGTGAGAGAGCTGAAATGGAGATTAGGGGTTGAGATAACAATTTACTGTAACTGGAACAATTTACAATTTAACAGCAACCAGAGGAGAAAACAATCAGTGACAGCAGCACCACCAATGACAGCAGCGTGTGACAGAGGGCGATGCCCAAAGCGCTCAGAGCCCGGGACAGGGACAGGAGTGACCGGAACGGCGGAGCAGCCTCCGCACGGCACCTTGGCCTTGTCCCCCCGCTGGGCACACACGGGGACAGCCCCGGCACGGGGACAGCCACCCTGCCCTTGGGGACAGCAGGACAGCCACCCTGCCCTTGGGGACACTGGGACAAGGATCTCTGACCATGGGGACAGCAAAGCTTGGCCTTGGCTGGCACGGGGTCAGCGATCACTCACCTTGGCAGGCACTGCAACAAAGCCCAGGAAGACTTAGAAGTCCTAAACTGCTAAGATGTCATCGTTAGTCTGTCTTACACAAATGTCATTTAAAAAGTCACTCTTTCATTAGAATATCTCTCTGCATGGGGAAAAAACAGTAACAGCTCAAACGAACAGTAGAGGTAAGAAAAGTATGTCTCACCTAATGAGGTAACAGCACTTTCTATTTTCCCAGTCAGGAAGAGATTCACTGTGGAAAGACAGAAAAACAATGTTCAGACAAATTCTGGCAGTACAGGGTGGCAGTCAATAGTTAACCATTCCTAGTGTTTGCTGGGGTGTTAGCACAAATGCATTGCAGTTTCCCAACAAGAACTTTGCTTATCTGCACAGGCAAGTCATGTAATCAACTATTATCCTTCGCTGCAGCTAAAACAAGTCAATACACAATGGAAGTTTAGTATCTCTGAAACACGCCACCAAAAGAAACAACTGCCAATCTATTTTAAATTATCTTCCACAGGATTAATTTTAATTGCAGAACACAGAAGAACAATCACACTAAAATGTGATTATTATCCTTAAATACTTCTCTGAATAAAGCAAAGTTTGTTCCCCCCAGGTAAGTGTCACCTTGAAAATCAGCTGCTAAAGTTAACATGATTGCCTTGACTAAGCAAAAGCAATGAAGTTTTCAACAAGGTCCACTAATACAATCAAAACAGGATGAGGCAGTACTTGCAATACATATCTGACTTGCAAATTAAGTTCCTTAAGACTCTTCACTTTCTCAAAAGTCTCCTCTCACAGTGTATACCATTAAAGTGATCTGGAAAGAGTAGTTATTGCCAAAGAAAATTTGTCCTGTGTCATTGTTGCTCCAGAAGTCAGCATTAATATGTAGTTCCCTATTAGCTTCCCCACACATTCTTTAAAAATTACAGCATCTCCCACTGACTGCTCTCATTTCAACAGTAATCTGTAATCTACAAAAATAGCCTATTAGTAAAATGACAACTGCTTAAAAAAAAATTAGAAAGGTTTAAAAAGTTTCCAAAAACTTAATTTACAACATCCCAGTCCAAGCACTCACTTTGGTTTTATTTTGCATACGTTAAGTACTAAGTCTTTTAATAGGTAATCTCTTGGCAAGAATTTAGTTAAAAACATCATTTAAAAATCAACAATAGGAGAAGAGAGGAAGAGAAACCGTCCCTGTTCCCAACAGTCACTTAGGAAGCAGCTGACAATTAACACTATTTATGGCTCAGAGTGTGGGCCCCCATTGTCTTCTACACTGTCTAAACACATCCCAAAACAATGACCCTTGCCCTGACTACCTTCTGTTATAACTTAAACCAGCACAAGAGGTACAAAAAGTACTAAAAGGGTGGAAATAAAAAACAATCCCTCAGCTTTCCAATTCAGGCCCAGTCATGTTTTTCAGCCACCACACTGCAGCAGCCCAGGTGCCTACAGCTGTCCCTCCATGACTTATACCTGGCTATCCACAGTTTGGATTTTCTCCTTTTGGGAGGACTGCTACAGGCCTCAGGCTGAGGCCAGGCCCTGCAAAAGAGAGAGGAAGACTGCTCCTGGTGTCACTCATCACAGACTTCAGGGCTCTACGTCAGGGACAAGGGCAGTGACTTCCCCCTCTTTCTAAGCAGTCTTGGGACTGAGCTTTTAGGAATACACAAAACAAAGAGGGCAACTAAATGGCAGTGTATGTAATGCTACAGCTTGAGGAGAAACACACCTGAGCCACAGATTTGTGTTAATAAGCATTATTATGATGTTCAAAGGACCCTAACATCACTGATTTTATTACATAATTAGCTAACATTAGTAACATTTGTTATATGATAATAACAATGTGCCATGTAATTATTTCTTCTTTCACAGTGCTAGCTTGCTCTGTTAGGTGAGTAACCTAGGAGCACAAATACTATCCTGTACCAGGAAACAACATGGCCCTGTTAACTCTGGCAAAGCAGCACATCCGTTTGTGACAAACTCTGGATCACAGCAGTAACAGCAACACAGCATTTCCTCATCCAATATTAAAGTGCCACGATTTCTGTAACCATAGTAATATAGTCCTAAAGACTGAGATGAAATTAATCCATGATTATGTCACAAATTTATATTCATGAGAAGTAAAATACTTGGTTTTGCTCCAAAGAAAGCACATGAATATACTCTGCATGACTAGTATCAGCACAACTGAAAGCAGTGTTTGAAGATACATTGCATGGAAAAGTCTGCACTACCATTGTAATCTTTCTTTATGTTTCCTACCTGAACACTCCCAATTGCCATAAGAGAAACAAGCTCTGAAGCAGAGGTTTCCTCACATGGCTTGTAAGAGGCCCCTATGCCCTTTAAATGGAAATAAGTAGGATAAAGACAAGGGGCATAATAGAGTGGAATTAGCCAACTCAGAGCTACATTACTGAGGACTGTCAAACAGAGAGCCCTAGTTTGCTACCACAAATGCAGCTATAGGCAGCCTTGCAAACCACATCTGGCAGATACCTAAAAAAGAGAACCCCCAAAAATACTCATTTATCTCTGCAAAAAACTTTTATTGGCTGCAGTTGCAAGTTCTTCACTCTCATTTTCAAAACCTTTTATACCAACAAGTCAGCAAAAATAGTTCTTTAAAATAAAATCTAAGTCTCACACCAGATACTTTCCCAAGCAACTGAATAAGCTTACAGTTTCCAATATCCATTTTGTTCACTCAAGAGCATCAAATCAAAGCACAAGAGCACTGTTAACCCAGCTCTCAAAACTGTCAGAGGCCCATAAGAAAGAACAGCCATTCCCAGCTGATTTTCTTGTCTCTTGTCAAAAAATAAACAGGTGAGAGACTAGAGTATTAGAAAGTTTCCTAGATGGCCTTTTTCTTAACTATTGAGCAGTTATGGGAAAGCCAGAAAAAAATCCCTGAAGTGGTTCAGTTGGCTTGAACTCCATTTAGGAAACTTACTGTGCCATTCGTTTGGATTGCTAAATAATTCCCAGGGTGAGGTTTTCAGCTTGGAAAGTGGCTATTTGGATCAAAAGGGAAATTTACATCTTGGCACCTCCAAACCAAATGACTGCTACCAGGCTTTCCCCACAGCCAGAAGGAGGGACATCAGCTTCACTGGTTCCTTCTTATGTGATAACTTTCTATGTCCTCCAGAATTTCTCAAGAATGATAAACAAAATGGCTTCACAAAAGAACAGTTGAAACAAACCCAATTCCAGTCTTTGGAGCAGCAGTTTACAGATGAGGTCACACAGCAATGGTCAGTGGCAGTGCATTGATACAGACACCAAACACCCACACACAGGCAATGGGAAAACAGGGAAAGAATGGCAAGAAGCAAGAACCAAAAACGAGGATGAAAGGAAAGGACAGACAAGCAGGAAGTAAAATACAAAAATAGTTAAAGGAGCAGCATTATATTCTTATGGGTTCACTGAAGCAAAATACCTTACAAGCTTCCCACCTCATGTTTCTCAACTTCCACTACTGTCAGTTGTGCAAGGAATAGGAATAAAACATTCCAGCTGAAAAGAAGAGCCAGACAGTGAAATTCTAGAAGTCATAGAAAGCAGAAATCTACTAAACTTTCAGCCTGAAATCACCCACACCTAAACACAAGAAGTGTTCTCACTTCAGCTCTGGAGTTTACATAAGTTTTTATTATCTCATTAGTCATTTTCACAATAACCGTGCTATTTATGTCTAGTAATAAAAGATTTAGCAAAGGTCTGACTGGGCCACAAAAAAAACCCCTAAACAAAATTTAAAAAACCCAAAACACCCCTGAAAAAACAATAAGAAATTCAGAGATACAGGGAAAATATGTATCTTTCTCTAACTTTAAATAAGCAGTGTAGCAGATACTATCCTCATGCTGTGCACATCTCTGAAATCCCATTAGGAGTCTGCAAAAAAGAAGAGTTGTACGACCTGGATGTTCAAACTGTTTTGTAGCTTAGCTAGCTTTTTATATTGTACTTACGTTAATTAAAATAGATACATTTGAAATAACCGCAGCAACCTTTAAACTTCAACTTCCTACATTTTTCTAGGTAAGCACTGATGTTAAGGAAGCACTTTAACAAAAACAAGCAGTCTGGCCACAAGATAGCCCCTTCTGATCGTTTGCATAACAAACAGTAACTGTCACTTGGGATTATTAAAAATTAACTCTAATCCACTTCACTAGCAAAGAGATGTGGGTTAAAGCATTCTGGATCAAGGAGTTGGGACAGTTTAGCAAGGCAGTGTCCGGAGGGCCCGGTGCAGCCCCAGCAGTGCCCAGCTGCCCCAGCAGACTCCGGGCAGGGCGCAGGAGCGGAGCAGTCGGCTCCAGCAGCTCCTGGCTCCACGTGCCCGCGTTACACACACGGGGCCTGCCGCTCGCTCCTTTCAGTCACAGCCAGGCGCCAGCGCTTCTGCCTCACAAAAACCATCTCCGCTGACTGAACGGGCTGACAGACTGGAAACCAGTCATACGCTTCATCACGTTGCCATAAATTAACACCTGCTGAGAAGCAGAGCGGAAAGCAACGGCTTCAAGCAGAAGGGAGGGAAGAGAGCAGAATATGGCAGAGACACGGAGGGAGAGAAAATGTTTCTTCCCGCTGCCACTCAAGAGAAAGGCCGGGCAGGCGCGCAGCGGGGCCAAGCGCCGGGCAGTCCCCGACCGAGCCTCGACACCGCTGCCCGCACCGCACTCCGCACAGCTCACAGCCCGTGGAAGAACCGCTGATGCCTCCGAAACTTTTTTTTTTTTTACAGGGCCGTGCAAGGTTATGGCAGCGCTTCCAGAGCCAAGGGCAAAGCGACGGGTTCCGCTGGATCTGGCAGCGCTCTGCGCGGCCCCAACACCGCCGGGCAGCGGCCGGGCATAGCAGCCCGAGCGGGAGCCTGAGCGAGCCGCGGCCGCGCCGGCCCTCGCTCCCTTCGGAAGCGGGGTGACGGGAGGGGGCTCCGCCGGCACGGTTCGGTGCGCTGCAGCCTCGTCCCGTCCCGCGCCCCCCGCCCACGGACACTTCCCGCACGGGAGGAGGGGGCCCAGCAGTGCCCACAGCCGATGCCCGACGTGCCCGGACGTGCCCCGCCGCCAGGGAGCGGCCGGGCCGCACTCACCCAGGCAGATGGCAGTGAGCGGCGCCAGCGCGCCCTGACGGAGCTCCGCGGCCGCTGCCTTCTCCATGGCGGGTCGCTGTCGCCTGCCCTTCAGCGCGGGGGGAACCGCGGCGGCTCCG
>VZRH01003718.1:640621-670036 GCA_013397555.1 Urocynchramus pylzowi | reverse complement strand
GAGGCCGCGCCCAGTGCCGCCGCCGGCCCCCAGCCGGGAGCCGCCTCGGCCCAGCGGCTCACCCGGATGCCTTTTCCCGGCAGTTTCCTCCGGAGCTACGCTGAGTTGGCTCCGCTGCAGCTCCCGAGAGCGAGCGCTGTGATCGGTGATGGGCGCATGGAGAAAAGCCTCCCCGGGAGCCCGGCTGTCCTTGGAGCTCACAGTGCCTTCAGCGGTACCGAGTGCTGGGAGCCAGGCCCGAACCCTGCCGGGCCCTGCCGACCCGGTGAAACAAGTCATCAAACAGGTAACGCATCCACAGCAAGGCAGCCCCTTCGGATTAGTATAAACGACGTAAACCCACTTAATGTGTTTACAAGCAGCAAGAGGACAGAAGTTAACTGGGAACTTCATGAAGAGAATTGCAAAACAGTGCAAGGGGACAGGTGCCCCTGCTCAGGTTGCCCTAAACAGTGACAGTGAACCAGCTGTACGTCACGTTTTCGGAACTTTTCCTTGTTTTTCCATTTGTGGATGCTCACATAGAGCCCCTGAGAACCAGTACCAGTGCTTTAGGCCTTTTTATTTCAGCATTATAAAGTGTGGCTATAGTAGTGCATCGGATTGAGATCCTTACCCTCGTTAAGCTACAGACCTGTGCCTTACCTTTTCCTTATCAATGCCTTTGTTGGAATTGTTTTAATTGTAATTCGCATTTGCCTATCACTCTGGCTCCTTAATGAATGCCTAATGGCTGATTGGCCTGAGGATCAATATTATTATGTCAGGTGTACCTAGAATGAAGAAATGGATGTCATAATAAATACTTCTACTGTGCTAAAGATGCAGAAATAATAAGTGGGTCAGTACAAACAAAGTTCACCTGTAGGTGAGAAGGCCCCACATTCAGTGTTGAGCTGCCTGTTCTGCAGATACAGCCCATTTCACATCTGTCTGTGCAATTTAAATACCATAATAAATCACACAACATTTTTTCACAACTAAATTCTTCATAATCCAGCCAGACAATTCTTAAACCTTTAATGGACCCATGATTGTAAAATCATTTTATCTGGGTTTTTTAGTAGTAATCCTCAAATTATGGGTCTGTAAAAGCAATAATGGAATGTTTCATAAAGGAATTTTTCCTCGGTGAGTCTATTATTTTAATTTAAAAAGCATATATAACACTTCTACATTCTGCATTAACACTTTTTATGATAATTATGAGTAAATTATATCTCTTGTTTCCATTAAATAACACCCTTGCATCTCACCAAAACAGTAGACTGTATAGGATTGAAAGCAAAATGATGGATGCAGACTGTTTTAACAGGTCATGTCCATGCCACTAACTTGGTAAGATAAAATCCACTCACTTTAGAGTTATACTTTGATGTTCACATCGGACTAATTTAAAATTTTGAGACCTGATTTTCAGTCACACACTTTTGTGTTCACATAAATATATGTATATATTAGAAAACTATATATGAAGTACTATATATATTATATATATTAGTACTCAAAACATTAAAATAACTTGGAACCTTAGCCTGTCCATGTGTGTAATACCTGTGTATGCTATGGGAATTAATTATCACATCACAACATCCACCTTGAAAACACAACCAGCAGAACCCATCCTAGGTGCTCTACTTTAGGGTTATTTGCAGATTATTTTAAAATCACTTCTAAAGAGTCGTGCCAAACTGAATCATTGCTCAGGCTGAGTGTCAAGCCTTCAGATCCCATTTCCAAACATGGTACAGAGATGCCTCTAGGAGTACACCTTATACATTATGTATGCTGGAGCTATAGGTACATTCATTCATTCATTTTAATGCTTTTGACAGAACTGGATCACAAAAAAGTCCAGTAACACCACCAAAATAAAGTTGTGATAAAGTTTTACTGAGTATAATCAAAAGATACTACAATTTTTTAAAATATGCAGTAGGAAAATGAAGACATAGAATGATACAAAGATTATGGATTCCATCAGTATTAGTACTAAAAACATTAAAATGACTTGGAACCTTAGCCTGTCCATGTGTGTAATACTTGTCTGACTCTCATTACCTATAATTCATTGTAATTCCAATTACATGTAATTATTCTCATGTAATACTTGTCTTATTCTCATTACATGTAATTTTATTACTTTATTCACATCAGTTCCCCCTGTATCTAGTTTTTGTAACTCATAAAAGCTTATGCTTCTTTTGCAAGCATCTCTGTCTATGGATTAATTTGGTTGAGATTTCTTTAAGCTAAGACTATAATTTTACCAGTTCCACAAGTAATTTATATGCATTTATCTCCTTTCCAGCATATATCAGTTTCAATGCCTGTACAGATTTGTGCAGATCAGCAAGACTGTGATCCCATATAATCACCACTGTTCTCTTTTGACAGCTGGCATTAAAGAAAAGTTGGGTAGAAAACGTTAGGTGTAGTATGACATTATTTGTCTCAGCCTCAGTTGTTCATCTCTGGTTTTATTGCATCACTGCACAGCACTATCTAGCTGCATTTAATAAAGTTTACATTTAGTGACAACTACACTCTCCCTGAAAGAGAAGAAAATTCTCAAGGGTACTTTGCTGCACCAACTTTAACACTATTTCTGCCTTGATCCATTATAGATCATTACTAAACTTCACAGTGATCTATTTTCCTTCCTCTTCTTTAGGAATTTGTTATTCATGAATTCTGTGTAGAGCTAAAAAAACCCTGTTACAATTCACATTCATTTTATAAAATGTGATGGGAATAAATATGAGCAATTTGATATCACAGGAAGGCAAATACAAATTGTTTGATGGAAAAATACTGTAGGAACATCACCAATGTATAGGAATTTTTCCAAAAAGAGTGCAAAGCTGTGATATTCCTCTATGACACTCTGAACATTCTGTGAAATCCTGAGTTTGTATCAAGCAGACCAGATTCTGAGCCGCAATTACATTAGGGTAATTGCTTGAAAAACAAAATAAAATTATTCTCTCTTGAAAGGGTTCAGTTGTCTTTGGAACTACTATCAAGGCAGCATTAATTGCATATTAGGGTTTTTTTATACTTATAACTTAGCTCTCTTAACAAAACTGAAGGTCCACACAACCTCTCTATTAAGTAAATTATGTCTCATTTGTTTTAATTGTGTTACTAAGATCAGATTTTTGAAACATGCAGCCTAATTACAGAGGAGGATTAGAATTGTCTGCGTTTCAAATACTTACAGAAATAATTGGAGGAAGTTTATCAGGGTTCCTTAACAAATTTTTTAAGCTGCACTTTATCAATAAGCTCCACTGGACAACAAGTCATTGCAGACACCTGGAAGAAAAAGCCAGGCCACAACCAGCACTGTTTTATTTCTCTCTTCTTTGTGGCTTTAAATCTTTTCAGTGTGATTCAGTTTTTAAAGTATAATCTCAAGTTGCTGCTTTATGTCAGCAATTATGTCATCTGTTTGAGGAGGCTGCCATCCATCCCAGGCCAACCACACACACTCATTCCCTGCAGCACGCTCCCTTCTGTGCCCTGGAATCCTGTGAGCACCTGCCCAGTGCCACTGCACAGCACAGGCTTTCTGCAGTTTGCACAAGGACTGAGAGTTCCTTCACATTGATTTCACTTGTGATGCCACACTGAAAGGCTATTTCAACATCACACCACATCTGCCTCCCTGGTGACTTTATCTTTTAATAACTGGATCTGGACTGATTTAAACTGCAGTGATCCTGGGGTTTGCTATCTACGCAGTAGAAAAGCACTGCAAGACAAAAGTGAGACCCCATATCTACTAAGATGCTAAACTGATTTCTCTCTTCTGCCAGTTCCTTCATATCTACTGATGAGATGAGTTTGGATGATTTAGTTTAGTTTAGGATAAATCCTTTTGTGCTTTGGTTATATTAGGAGCTTACTCTTTCTGGTAGCTGGAGTCTTAAAGGATTTACTATTTTCCTTGACATACAGAATGTTTGGTAAATGAGGGCTAAAGTAACTCAAGAACTAAGTCTCTTCTGTTTGTAAATTATAGAAGAGAGTACCAAAATAAGGCTGAATCGCATTTTAGGTGAATTAATGTGTTTTCAGATTCCTCTTCTCCTACAAAAATTCACAGAAATAACAGGCTCAGCGGGGCCTGAGGTTGTCTTTATTGCTTTACTTCTTTTCTACAGAAGGAAATGGAACAAACTATCAATACATTCTTAGTCAACGTATACTAGCTGCATGAGTTACTAGACTTATTTTAGAATTTAAGTAGGAGATCAAACAGATTGGAATTAGAAACATGAAAGCTCCTCTAACTCACAGAATGAATGCACATTAAAGCTATCTCCTAGGGAGAGAACAAATATCTTTGCTCAGAATAAATATTGTTATCAGAGCAGATGAAAATAGCCACCTGAGGTTGCTCAGCAATGTGCTCCCAGCCTCCAATTCTGTTAAAAAGAAAGGAAAAAAAAATCAGAAATTAATTGAAGTGTTACATACAATCAGGCTTATCGAAAATGGAGCATGCACAGAAAAGCAAAACATATAATTAGGACTGAACAGACACCTTCAAATCAGTTCAGTGACTGGTTTTTGTACTGTGGAGAAGGGTTGTAAACTACTGCAGTGCAGATGCAGAGGCTGCAGAGCAGCTCCCCTGTCACACCACCCTGTAGTGTTCCCCCACCAGCCCCGAAAATGCTCTCTGGTTCAATGTTACCCATTAGCTGGGAACACCAATAATTTTTAGACCTGTCTTCCATCCATTCTCACAACTGGGAGACTTGTGCAGAGACTTGCAAGTTAGCCAGAGCATGCTGTTCAGCTAGCTGCTCTCTGAGGAATGCTGCAGCAAGTAACTCAGAGCTGGTGCTCTGCCATTTCACCAAGAAGCTCTGGGTTAGAAATCACAGCAATAGTGACAGAACAGTTCTGAACCAGACGACATGCACTGCAGCAATTCCACTGTAAACTGAATAAGAGCTGCAGTCTATACTACACAGTATACTTATTATAGACTGTCATTTTACTTGCAAGTTCTACCCAGTTATTACCAGTTGAACAGGAAAAGCACAGTAGGGTGTTGCATTGTACTAGTTATTTAGCTGTTTCATGTAGTTTTGCAATGATCTGATGATCTGTATCCCATGTTGTTTGCCCCTCTCAGGGTAAGGATAACCAGGCTTCTCCATGTTGTTTTCCCCTCTCAGGATAAGGATAACCAGGTTTCTCTTGTTTCATCGACAAATACTTTTTTCTTTTTTTTTTATTTCCTACTACTTGTGTTGCCAATAACTAAAATCTAGCGTCTCTGGCTAGTCTTCATTAAAATTTGGCCCAGATACTTCCTTAAGGGTTTTATTTGGTCCTAGAAAATGCAGTTTGTGTTTCACCTGTCTCAAGGGTTGTCACTAAGACTGATGTATGGCTTTGTTTCCCTTATTTGTCTACTATAGTTATATTTTTCAAGTTCCAATGGTGTGGCTTTGAGTATAAATTTCCCTCACACCCATTCTGCATGAAGTGTGCACTTCTTATTCACTGGAATACCCCACATAGTTTTAAAAGTCCTAATGATTTTAAAGTATGAAAGTATCCTTGGAATCAACTAGAATAATTATTACTGACAATTCTACATTTTCTTTTCAATGTTCTCAATACATATTCATAGCACAGTGGTTTTTGTGTTCACAAAAGAGCAAATTATATCTTATTTCCTAAAGCTCTTCTTAACATGAGTAGACTGATAACACAGCAAGAATTTGGAACTGTGCCTCAGTGAAACTCTTCCACAGAGAGAGTGAAAAAAGGATATAAATGGAAATATAAGGAAATAAATAGGAAATTAAATAAAAGGAAAGGCAATGTATTAGTTTATCAGGACAATAATTTAGCTAATTTCACTAAAAGATAAAGTAAGTTTAAAGCACTAGGAAAGAAGAAATGCCAACCTGTGCTAAAGAGTGGATGTCTGATCTTCACACAGGCTGTGAGCCAGTACCTACCAGGAAGAGGACACAGAACATGTCAAGTCCATCACTACTAAGTCATCAGGTGGATTTCCATGACACAAAATGCTCTGCTCTCTTTGGTTTGTCCACTGGATTGACCAACACTGTCTTTCTGGATGCTCAGTGATCCTGCCAGCTATTGACAGTGACAGCTAGAGTGGTAAAAAACTGGTACCATGTCATCAGGGGTGGTGGGCTCACAGCTAGGGTTGGAAATTACACCTGCCCTGAAGGTGTAATGTTTTCATCTCTGTTCCATGCTGCTTAGGCTGGTTTCATTATTGCACATTGTATAAAATTTCTAAAAAGTAAAATCTATCTGAAGCGTACAAGTGAAATCTGATTAATATAAAACCCAGTAATGTTTTCACAAATCAGCATGCTAATTCAGACCACATTACAGAGAGGAGAAATAAAGAAAAGGGATAAGCATAAACCATGGAACAAAACTACTGTCAGAGATTTGTAGAATAATCAAAGCTGCTCAACATTCAATGGAGTTTAAAACCATGAAAAGTCAGATTTTCTTGTGCATAAAGAAAACCCTGTAATCCAATATATCCTTTAACTATGACACAGTCTGAGCAGCAGAGCTGTGGATCCTAGTTGTATGTTCCAACCAAAGCATGAAAATAAAAGGAGAGCCTGTCATAAATGGGTTGAAGAACGAGAAGGGAAAATCATTTCAACAACTGAACAATGAGTGACCAAGACTGGCAGCCCTGTGGACTCATACACACATAGGCTGTAAGTATGCCTAGAGAGAAGGAAAGAAAAAAAAAAGACAGTGAGTATGAGGATAATCAGTAATTTAGATGATCAAAACTTTTTAGATAGCATTGGTACTTGTTTTCACAAAGCTTTAACCATACATATTGTTAGGATACAACATCATCTATAAACCCGATGCCTGAGGCAGTGAGATACTTGTCAGAAACTGAAAGACAATATCGAGAAAATTTCTGCCTGTGCACTTGCATGTTTGTGAAGGTTGAGTCATCTGAGATCCCCTTTCATACCCATCACCCTCTCACACAGATCAGTGGTGCTCCCCTGAGCTGACATTCATTCATTTATCCCCGAGGGCAGCAGTGGCATGGCTGCATGCAGAGCTCCCCAAGAGGGCATCCCCTCCCCAATATCCATGGCTGTCAAACATTCCAGCTATTTCCTCGGTTGAAGATAAAGGTGCCAGCTAGGGCAGCCAACTAAATAAATGAAAAATATTATTTTAATAAAATTTAGGAAATAAAATCAAAGAAAACTTCAGTGAAACCACTTAGGATAGTATCCATGAGTGCCTGTAGTGGCAGATGAACAGGAATGTTGCAAAAGGGTACCTACTTTTAAAATCAGAATTATGTGAAGGTAACTATAACTTTTCCAAATGAATAATTTCTGTACAGAGTTCTCACTCTGAGAAATCTCAGAACCAATTTCAAAGGGCATTTCAGATTCAAGGGGAGAATCCTACAGCAGGCAACAATAATAAAATCAATTTATACATATGTTGCTCCATATGTTGCTCTATATTTATATATTACACATTTATGAATTCTTTTAAACAGGAAGCAATCAAGCTGATAGAACCACTGGGGTCACAAATCCTAAGTTAAAAGTAGCTAACAGAAAAGTTCTTTGATCTTGTACAGATTTAAGAGGACTCCAGGGTAATGCAGTATACATAGCACAGAAAACCCCATGATCCCCAGATTGGTGCACACATCTACAGTGATCAGGGCTCAAATACCCTTCATTAGGGCACTTCTTCCCATGGCAGCATAGTGATTGTTTTGTCCATGTCAGGGGAGGTGCTGTAAAGATTAAACCAGTTTTAAAACCTATTTGAATAAAATACCCAAGTAGTCATTTATACTTAATTTGTATTCACATTGTCAGACTCACTTACAGACTTTTGAGATGTTTATAGATTTTTCAGTTACTATCTCACACAATGAGTTGTTTTGGGAGTTAACTGTAATTAGCTTTTATGAATCTATCATTATTCACAGACCCTCTTGGAACAAATGAACAAAACTATGTGTATGCATTTCTTTTGTTGACTACAAAAAATATGGCAGCTCACATATAATTGTCATGTAACTTCAGAAAACCTACTCCTTTTAAACTGTTCCTATATTATAGTAATTTGCCAGCTTTCATAAATGACAGTAATTACAACAATTGTTGTTTTTTAATCTTATTCCATGCTCTTCTGCTCTAACTATGAAAAAAACCCAAACTAGTAGTAGTTATGTCCAGAAAAATGTGTTGTACTAGCTTTTCTTAAGATAGTGATTCAAAGAGATAATATTTAATACCATTATTTCATTAGCTAACATGGCATTGATCCTTTTCCATGGCCACAGGTGCAGCAATCACAAATTCAACTCTTCCCCTATTGTAAAGAACTGGTGTATAGTGATGAACTAATTTGTTCTCAATCCTACATTTGCTGAACTTAATGGCAAAGCAGTGTCCATTGTTTACAGTGACACAGAAGGAAAAATCACAAGGGCTTCCTACTTCTCAAAAGCAAGCCACACTAGCAAATATTTAACTGTCAATTAATGTCAAGCAATTTTAAATATTTCATCCTGTGTCTATACATCTAGTAAAAGTACATTGATCCCAGTTGGAAACACAATATTCGTTGCAGTGCCCACATTTAGCTTGGCACCAATCTCACTGTTTTTGCTGGTAATTTACTTGATGCATCCCAGCACAGAAGGGCTCAGATTTAATATTTGCCTCTCAAGGGCACACAACGTTAACACAAACGTTAACACAAACCCATCAGTGATATGTAAATCTTGAGGTGCAAGCATTCACCATCTTAATATTCCCACAATGTAACTTTGTTTCAGAAATATTTCTATTTCCTGCGTAACATATGCTCCTCTTCCTCATGGGCAATTTTCACTCCCATGGCCATTACTAATATTCTTCCTGAAGTTCTTCATGGGGAAGAGTAGATGCAGAGCAAATATTTGGATCAATTTCAGATTGTACAGCACCAACCAAGAGCTCTGCAGCCACGTTAGCTGTGACCATTGCCAGGCCGGCCTAAAACCAATAGTGCCAAGCAGCCCCAAATCTATTTTTATGCTCTCCTAAGAGCCCCACATTTAGAGCTGCTGAAATACAGAAACCAGCAGCAGCTGCATAATCAGTTTATGTGAAAACATTTGGAAACCATTCAGTCAGAGATTCAACAAGACAACATCAAAAGAAGTGACTAAATCCTTCTCTTACTTACAGTCATGTGACACTGAATTTGGACCACAATATCTAAACAACAGTGTTATGGGGCTAAATGATGCCTTAGGTTTTAACACCTTTTTTGAGAGATGTGCTATATCATACCAGCCTTGGGCTCTAATAATTCCAAATTTGTGTTTCCAACTACTAATTAATTAATTCTCCCTTAATCTTCTGGTTTTGTTTCCACAGACCACAGCCAGAGAGAATGCCAGAAGAAATCACAACTGACATCATGGGAAACAATATTAAGGAGCACATGAAGTTCACCCCGTTGTTAGGAGGGCAGCAGGTTCTGGCCATGGCCACCAAGGCAATTTACTCATTTTGACCAGGTGTCCCAAGTTAACTGTTCACCCAATGCTTTAGTTTTCAAACCTAGTGGTCAAAGAACTGCAGACAGAGACCTGCATATCTTTTCAGCTGGTTAGAGTCGAGAAGTAAGTCTTGAGGGTTTTTTCCATTCAATATGCAAACTTTAGAACTCAGCCAGTATAGATAATATGGAATAAGGATTGGGTTTGGTTTGCTTTAAAGGTAGGGAAATAACAGGATATTGGTACTCTGATCAATTAAGATAGTGCATCAATACGTATTTATTACATAAAGATAACTAAGATTACCTTGAGAAGTACATAATAAAAGAACATAACCCATAAAAATGGAAAAAAAAAAAAAAAGAGTGATTCTGTTCTGCCTGAAAATGACACGCAAATTAAAATGTTAATTAAAAAAAAATTTAAGTCTAGTACTGAAAAAAATAGCCACTTAGGGCTGGCCAAACAGACCTGAATTAGCATATTATTTGACAATTTTTGTTACTGACAGTAAGTATTTATTTTAATAGAGAAGCACTATGTATAGTATAATTAATCAGAAATAAACATGCAGATTTAATTGAATAGTTTATATCAGTAATTGTTTCAAATATTAAGCCATACTCATAGTAATTAGGGACACTATAACAAATTATTTCTGAGCTATGATCCTCTAGCATGTTCATTCAGCAAAATATGTAAAATGAAATAATATGTAAAAATGGTCATATTATTTGCTCTTATGATAGTTATAACTTTTATGGTATTTTTAACTATTATTTTATCACTGGACAAAAAGAGAGAAATATTTCTGATGTCTATAGTATGTATAGTATACATACTAAAAACCACATTGTTTAAAAAAACATCAACAAACAACACTTGGTCAACCCTTACATCATTTTTAAGAAGCTGTAATGGAGACAACTTCAAAATATTTCTCATGTTAAAGTATTAACAGGGAGTTTTTCAGAAAAAGCCATCACTCAACAGTTTCCATAGACAACAAACAGCTAATTATAGGGGCTAATTGTGTTTAGTCATTTGTAAGTAAAGAATAACAATAAATACTACAGGAGATATGGACAGACCTCGTTGTTTTGATGGCATTGCACAGTTAACAGCACAGGAAAGAATCTACCCACACAGCTTGAATTGATTCATTTTTTCCTCCCTTCATTATGAATCAGATACTTTATTGCCTTTTTATTGAATGAGAACCTCACAAGGGCACAGTCAGTGGGAGTTTTGCAATCGACGTCAAGTGAGGTCACTGCTTGACTACCTCTCCAAATAATATTAAAAATAACCTTGTATATTTAAACCTTAACCATAGCTTAACTACTGTTTTCTGAAAGAAAGAAAAGTCCTGTTGCAAAAACACAAAAGACAGGTGCCTCCCCCAGGTGTCATCTTCCAAATGATGTAAAAGAGAGAAGCTGCTGGCTTTCCAACAGTTGCTGGATGCATGGGAACATGCATGCATGCCCTACAGTATGTGAAACAGAGCTTGCCACAGCCCCTCACACAGGTATACTCATGCAATCCGTGCAATGGCACATCTCCAGGTTTAGAAAAAAGCCCTGAACCTGTGAGAGTTGTGCTGCAGGTCTGCATCTCTCTACCTTTATCATAATGAAAGAAATGTACTCAGAGACCATAGCCATTAACAAATGCCTTCAAAATATACTAAATTTAAACTCATTTGTGCATTGAAAGGTTCTTTGGCCAAACAGCAATGCTACATGTAGGAGGCCCTATGTCATGGTTTGGGAATGATTTAGTGTTCCCAATGAAACCCCAGACCACATGCCACTCCTTCACTTCTCCCTCCCCCTGCAGTGGCACAGAGAAGAGAACTGCAGGCACAGAAAAATCATGAGTTGAGAAGAAGAAGAACTATTGAAGAACTGCAGGCACAGATAAATCATGAGTTGAGAAGAAGAAGAACTATTGAAGAACTGCAGGCACAGATAAATCATGAGTTGAGAAGAACTATTTACTAGAAAGAACAATGAAAAAAGAAAACGAACAGTAACAAGAACACCAATAAGAGCATGTACAAAGCAGATGAACTATTGACATGCAGTCACTTACCATGCAGAACCTGGTGCCACCCAACTGCACACTTCTGAAAACCAGAGAGACAACACCACTGCAGGTGGTGTGAGGTGGTATTGGATAACCCAGGGTCCTGCCCATGCCCCTCCTGGCTGCTGCAAAAGTTAAGCCATCCTGGCTGGAACCAGGACGTTTTCTACAGCATCTACATCCTGCCCAGATGCTACACCTTCCAACTGTGTGCATGTGTGTGTGTGTGTGTGTGTGTGTGTGTGTGTGTGTGTGTGTGTGTGTGTGTGCAGTTAAATACTTAAATGCATATGTATGTGGGGGGAAAGAGAGAGGGAGGGAGAGAGAGAGAGACGTGCTGTCCAGTGGTTGTAAGTTGCATCAGGAACTCACAACTGGTATCTGAGCAATCCATGCTCACTGTCCAGGGCAGCAATGGCACACAGTGACAGTGTCACTCAGCAACCAATATTATACAATTCAACATTACAAACTGCTCTCACCCAAAAATCAAATCCCCTCGAGGTGAATATCATGTTTCCCTATCCCTCTTCATCACCCACCAAGTGCACCCAGGTCCTTGAGCAAAAGCAACCCCAGACATGGGTTTGCCTTTGCCTGAGGCAGGACAAATCCACACTGCCTTCCCTAACACATTTCTCAAATGCATCACAGGGACTTTATCCCCTGCAAAGGTGGTGGAGCTTTTGACTGAGCAGGGCCAGCTCCAATGGCAGAGCCTCTAGTGAAAGCTAACCAGGTGGCCTCTGCTAAATGTGGATCCCAATGTCCAAAGGTCCCACTACCCACTGCTTTCAGCATGGTTTTGAACAGTCCATTGCAGCCTTCGACTTTGCCAGAGGCAGGTCTGTGACAGGGAATATGGAACACCCACCCAGTCCTGGGCTCTCTGGCCAAGGTGTCCATGAGTCCATTCCAGGAATGAGTCCCACTGTCTGACTCAGCTCTTTCTGGGGTGCCATGTCACCACAGGACTTGTTTTCCAAGGACTGTGCCTCAGGCAGTGGTGTGAGGCAAAGGATGAATCTCCAGCCACCCAGTGCTTGTTTCCACCATTGTCAGCACACAGAGCTTGCCTTGGTGGGTCTGGCAGGAGCACGATGTCATCAATTCTCCAGGCCTCCCCTCATTTCCATTTCCACCATTGTCCCTCACACCACAGAGCCTTCACCCCTTTGGCCCTGCTTCCCTGCAGTGCACGTTTCAGTCATGGATCACCTGGGAGATGGAGTTTGAGGTTACAGCCACCCCTGGATCACAAACCCATCTGGATGTTGCATCTTCTCCCTGGTGACCTCAGGTGTCATGGGCCACCAAGCCAGAAATAACTCAGCCTTACCAGTCCAGATCCACCTGAGACCCTTTAATCTGGCAGCCCAATCCACCTGTCTGCTGTTGTGATGTCCTTCAGCAGCCCTACAGGAAGGACTTTGACAGCCCTGTTCTCTACCCAGGCACTGATGTTCTGCCACAATTCAGCAGCCCTGATGGATTTCCCCTCTGTGCTGCCAACTGCTCTTCTCCCATCACTCCAGCCACCCCCACAGGGCATTTGCCACCATCCACGAGCCACTGTAGAGGTAGTGTTGGCCATTTCTCTCTTTCAGTGATATCCAAGGCCATCTGGAGGCTTTCAGCTCTGCAACCTGACTTGATCCACCTCACCCCTCAAGAGCTGTTGTGACTCATCCTGTAGGACTCCCTGCAGCAGCTTTCCATTTTCAGTTATCTCTGTGATACAGCAGTGGAGAGAGCGCATCGCTTTTCCTTTTCTGGTAGCTGATTTCATGGTGGGGCCTCCTCAGCATGTCACCTTCTCCTCCTCTTAGGATGCTAATCTGAAATTTTCACCTTCAGGCCAGTTCCTGGTAACTTTTAAGATCCTGGGCAATTGGGGTTTCCTGTTCAAGGTTGCTGTGTGATCAGAGCATCCACTTACTCCACAGGGCATCAGGGCCAGGATGTGTGGAAGGGACTTCTCCTCTGAACATCCAGCCCAGCACTGGCTCTCAGGGTGCCAGGAGGAGCTGTGCTGTAGCTTTAGGGTGAACCAGGGGCTGGAGCCTGAGCACCCTGGGCAGGCTCTGTGCAAACCCTCTCACTGCAGGTGCTCTGGCAGCACGCATTGGGACTCAACATCATTCCTTTTGCTGGATTCGGTTTTTTGCTAGCTTGAACCAAGAAGTTTTTTTCCTTCCCTTCCCCAGCCTGGAGGCTGAACCAGCAATCCTCTCTGCTGCTGTTTTTTTGGTTTTTGGTGTGTTTTCTCCCCTTGAACTGTTTCAGCTTGGCTTTTCGGCCCATCCGGGGAGCCGGTGGAGGGCCGCCCTGATCCAGTCTCAGAGAAGCTGAACCAGCAGGAGGAGGCTCAGTAAAACCCAGCAGCCAGCTTCACCTGCTGCGAGGCAGAGACCAACACCAGAAAAGTCCCATCTGCTCTGCCCGAGCAGCTCCACGAGCTCCGTTCCTCCCGTCCCCTCACACCAAGGGGCAGCCGCCGTCTTTGCCTCTCGGCCATGCAGCACGGTGGGCGTGGACTGTAAGGTTCAATTATTCTTTTTCCTGTGCTTTGTGGGTATCTTGCTTTGTTCATCAATGGTTTTACTTTTTTTTCACTTTCATCCTCAGGTATTCATTCCTCTTGTTGGGAAAAAGGGATTATTAGAGTCCTGCTCTTTAGAGGAAATGCTCATTTGAGGGCGTTTTCTCCTAAAATTTGTCTCTAAATGGAGACACCCTTCTCTCTTGAGCAGGGGAGCGCTTGCTCCCACTACCAGGGACTGGTCTGTACTGGCAGGGCATGGGACACTTTAAACTGCTGGACATACTTGGACAATTTTCACAGCTGAGACACAGGCCCATAGGAGAAGAGGAACTTTCTTCATCTCGCCAGAGTTGAGCAGCCAAATTATCTACTGTTGGTTCTCTTTGTGTCCATGCCATCACTGCCAGTGAGTTGGCATATGGCAAGGGTGCACTCTACAGAAACTGTATTCCACAGTATAGAAACTATATGCTGCATGAGTTGTGTGCACTGGACTTCATCTGGATCCACAGGGGACTGCTTGTTGTTTGAATCTCTATAGACTACTTCCCTGTTGGAACAAAAGTAGAATGGTAAATTGAAAATAAACTGAAGTGTAATGGCTTCACCATCTAAAAAAATACAAACACAAATTACCAAGATAGGCAAATAGACATTTAAAATATAAGAAGTGAAAACCCCTGCACAAAGACAAAATTCTGCACATGAGCCAAGCACAGCTAATGAAAAAACATTTTTCAAAGAGATCAAAGAACACCTCCAAAACTGCCTTACTTCTCCCATAAGTCCCACAGAACCTCAATTTTTGTGGCTACAGATTCCAGCCATTTGGATGAAAACTTTTCTATTCTGCTGCAGGAAGGCACACAACTTGCAATTTACTAGCCAGCTATGCCCTCTGCTTGAACAAACTTCTGTTTCATTGTGAACCAAAATATAGTGAAGCATTCAAAAACTCTTTCTTTTAATCTGGTGTACTTATGAGCTAGGCTGCCTGGAGAATGGAGCAGCACAGGTCCTAAAGAATCTAAATTGCTCAGTGTCCTCTTGCTCTCTCTCTCCTCCTGGCCTCTGTTGCATTTTTTGTCTTTTAAGTGACACTATGGGACATCTACCATATCTATCTCCAAGTTCACAGGCCAGTTTCATCTCTGTAAACACCAACAGCAAAATGCATCAAGGACTTCTCTGCTGGGTGATGGAGGCAAGGCACTTTTTTCTCAGGAAGACACTCTGATGTCATTGCTTACTTTGTAAGACAAAACAATGAAAACCTTAAAACAAGCCTACAAGCAACAACTTGGTTGTAAGCAACAGGTAGTTCTGCAACATAAATTAAACCATCCATATCAATATTTTCTACAGGCAGCAAAGGAATAACTGGGAAATGTCTTTGTTTTCCGATATGCAGACTGCAGTATCCCAAACAGTTCTCCCCCTCCCTCTGCCCCAAAACTCAGAGCTGACACTGTGGCAAATCCTTCCGTGATACAGACATCACATTACACAGCCATGACACCATGTAGCTGAACGTGCCTACTGAAGAATGACACATCACAGCACAGCACGTCAGGAAAGACAAAAAAGCAGCCCTACAAACTGGGGTTAACAGGCAGTGTGGCTTCACTTGATGTTTTTGTCAAATGTTTTCACCCAAGTCTTTGTGAATAACGTGCAGGCAGCAATGCCAGCTCCCAGGCAAACTGGAGATATCTTCCCCCAAGCCTATAGTCAGTGTTGCAATAAACAGCCACTAAACATTTGGCAGCCTTTAACTTCCCTTCTTTAGGCAACTGCCACTTCAATAAAAGATATCTCCAATAAGCAAATCTGCCTGCAGGAGTCACTTCACTTTTCCCTATCCACAGACATGGAGGAATGAAAAATTAAATTTGATCAGATTTGTATTTGAAAGTTCAAGACCCTGAGCTGGAAATGACCAGAGGCTGGCAGGGTATTCTGGCAAAATATTGCTGCCTGTTTGCCCTGTGCTTATGTTCTGCCCTGGACATGTGCTGTTGGCCGTGGTTATTAGAGAGGACACTGGGCCAGATACACTGTCAGTCTGATTCAATTAGAGTCTAGATATTTTCTGATGTTAAATAATACTTAACTGTTATAGTGGTAAGTTCTGGATACAATTTCACAGAGGAAGCTGGCTATGAAATGCCTAAGAAAATTATTAATCACAACAGCACAGGAGTTAAAGATCTTCTGCAGCAATTCTGACACTTTAAGAATTCTTTAAATTTCCAGATACTGGCTTTCTATTTCAACACTTCATATTTTTATATAAATACTAAGCTGCTAATATATTATTTCACATGCTATTCTTCCATAGCAGTTTGATAAATTCTTGGGAGCTGATTCTCAAGAACAGGTTGGTTACATATTTCTAATTCAACTATTAATCAATAACAGATACAGATCACATTCTGGCAACTGTCTAGGGTAAAAGCTTATTTAAAATATATGTTTCAGGATAACTTAAATTTATTCCTTACAGATCCTTAGAGATACTGCTTAGGCTGTGATTAAGTCAAATAAATTATTGCAATATATAATATTTTTCCATCACCTTATGTGCAGTTCATTTATTAAGTGTTCACACAGTATGTCAGTTAGACACCAAAAGAAAAAGCCTGCAGCAGCAGCAGTTGAAAACAAAGCTAGAATCTAAGTTGACACATTTCAAAATTTAATTTCTGGGCCTTGAAAGTCATTTGGCTTAATCCAGAACTCTATAAAGCAGTTTAGTCTCCTATTGAAAAAATAAATATTCTCATTGAAACTCATTTTCCAGTGATGCAGCTGCTGTTAGACAACAAGAGGAAACATACAGGCAGGCTAGATTCCTAGCTCCTCTCTTTCCCATCTCAATAAATTTGCCACCATTAGGATAAATCATGAGAAGCTGCTAGAACACAAAATTCTCTTCCAATTACGTACATTAAAAGATCTTTTATTTATTGTTCCCAAGTTACTTTGTAAGGCTTTCATGAAAGATTGGAATTACAGTCTTTTCTATTCCAGATGGAAAATGTTTTATTAGACTAATTCAAGGCAAGACCTCACTTTCAACTGGTAACCCATGAGAGTGCCACATGAAAACCAATAAGCAGATTCTGGCCAGAGCACTGCTTCAGGCTGGACTCACCTGACGAGTTCTTTTGGGCATGTATTTTGAGTGTCTTGCATTTCAACCAAGTCAAAGGCAGGCATCATAAAAATAGCCACCAAATAATAAAGGTAACATAGTTGATTATAAAAACTGTGATTTTCTAAGCTGAAAATCTTTGAGCTTGGGACTGCACTGTGTGACTGACATGAGGCTCTGGTCACAGATTATGCATGAACAAAGCAGAACCTCCTGACTTCTTCATGAATTTGTATCTGGTGTATTTTGTCCTTGCCCACACAAACTAGAAAATTAAGGAAATCATGCACAATGATTGAGAAAACACAGTGCAATTTAGGAACCATTCAAGAAAATCATGGTTAAATTACCTATGTGTTATATCCAGAGATGACCCAAACAATTGCTGCTGAAGAACTTATACCATTAACTTTATTACAAATTTTCAAAGGCAGGTAGAGTTGCTCTTCCTGTTCAAATAATTTAACAGGATTCTTGCTTTTGACAATTAAATGATTATTTGGTTCCACCTTAATATGATTTCAAAGATTCATTATAGCTCTAATGTTCATCTATAGCTCTGTGTGCTTTGTGGATAAAAAGACCAGAGAAAGTTAACAATTCTAGAGATTTGTGTCTATCATATAGATTGGTCAGGGTAATATGTGAGCTCCTGTAAAATCCTTTTACAAAAGGTTATATTTTATCATACTTAACTTGAAAGGATTCCCTGTCTTTACCAGGTGTTAACTTTGAAGAATCACAGAATCAATTAGGTTGTAAGAGATCTCTGAGATCATTGCATCAAGCTTTGGACCAAGCACCACCTTGTCAGCCACAGCAGAGCACTGAGTGCCACGTCCAGCTGGTCCTTGAAGACCTTCAGAGATGGTGGCTCCACCTCCTCCCTGGGCAGTGCCTCCCAATGTTTAAGAACCCTTTCTGTGAAGAAATTCCTCCTGATGTCCAGCTCAACCTCCCTGGCACAGCTTAAGCCTGTGTCCCCCTGTCCTGTCACTGGTTGTCTGTGAGGAGAGCCCGATCCCCATCTCACTACAGCCTCCCCTCAGGGTGGTGCAGAGAGTGACAACGCTCCCCCTGGGCCTCATTTGCTCAAGACTGAGCCCTCCCCAGCTCCATTAGTTCTCTCAGCCATTTCTCATCAGATTTATTCTCTAGTCCCTTAATCAACTTCCTTTCTCTTCTCTGGACTTGCTCCAGCACCTGAATGTCCTTCTGGCATTGAGGGGCCCAGAAAGGGACACAGCACTCGAGGTGTGGCCTCAGCAGTGCCCAGCACCAAGGGGCAGGCACTGCCCTGGTCCTGTTGGCCACACCATTGCTGATCCAGGCAGGGTTCCATTGGCCTTCTTGCCCACCTGGGCACACCTGGGCTCAGGTTCAGCTGCTCTCTATCACCTTCCCAGCCACTCCTTCTACAGCTGGGAGCTGCAGGGGGTTAGTGTGGCTGAAGTGTATGACCAGGCACTTGGTCCTGTTTAACCTCATGCCAGTGCTCTCAGCCCATGGATCCCATGTCTCCAGGGCCCTCTGCAGCCTTCCAGCCCTCCAGCAGATCCATCCTGTGACCCAGCTTGGCATGGATGCAGTAGATTCCCTCACCCACATAATCAATAAGGATACTAAAGAGAACTGCCCCCTGTACTGAGCGCTGGAGGACTCCAGTACTGACCAGCTGCCAACTGGATTTAACTCCATTCACCACCACTGCCCTGGCCAGGCCATCAGCCAGTTTTTAACCAAGGGAAGATGCTCCTCTCCAAGCCATGAGCTGCCAGCTTCTCCATGAGAATGCTGTGAGAGACAGTATCAAAGGCTTTGCTGAAGTCCCAGCAGACACATCCACAGCCTCTCTCTCATCTATTTGGCAGGTCCCCTGGTCACAGAAGATCAGACTGGTCAGGAAGGACTTGCCCTTCCTACACCTGTGCCAGCTGTTTCTGACCCCCTGGCCATCCTGTGGGTTCTGTGTGATGGCACTCAGGATGATCTGTTCCATAATCTTGCCGAGCACCGAGGTCAGGAGTTTCCCAGAGCCTACTTCCAGCTGTTCTTGTTCGATTGGCACCTTCAGTCCTCTGGGACCTCCCTGGTGAGCCAGGACTGATAGATAATGGAGAGCATTTTAAGCTTCCATTTGAAGGAGGCAGTCGTAATGGCAACATAAATTGGGTATTCACACTGCTTTCTTATGGACTGTGGCCATTTGGTTTACATTTGGCATCAATAAATGTTACAATTGGAAAGATTCTAAAGTGTTTCTTAAATACTCATCATAACCTACATATTACACTTAACCCTTCTCAGGTAATACCAATCATATATTGATATCATAATCACACACCTTCATGTAAAATGGTGCAATATTTTGAGAGATTAAAGTAGAAGTAACTTGTCAGAAAAATACTGGCCTGTGAAAACATGTATTACATATATTTCTGTGGGTAAACATCAAATAATCTTAACAGTTAATAAGCACCTTCAACAAGAAGGCTAAAACAGTCCTACATGCTAAATTTTCAATGAACTCCCCTATTTAATAATTTCAAAAGTTTTATTTGCAAGTTGCTTTTCTGTCTCATCAATCAGATGAAGTCAGTCAGGCCCCTTTTCTCAGAATCAATCTAAATGCATCTGTGAATGCTGCCAGCATTATTGAGAAGGCTGGGTCCCAGCATGACCTGAAGTCACTGAGGAGAAAAACAAAACCATGATTTTAATAACATTGATTTTATCTGAGAGCTCAGAGTGCTTCATACTACATTCATTAACTCTCCCAGCAACTCTGAGAGCAGTAGGTATTATGGTAATTTTGCAGATGGCAAAAGAGATGGAAAGTTAAGAGCAGGGTGTGCAGAGCCAAGGAGCAGCTGAGGGACAAGGACAGGCCTCGTGATGTACTGGGCTGCTCTGACCTGGTGCTCTTGCTCATTGGAAATTAACTAGATCACAGCTGAGTATAGATGGATTTCAAACACAACCTTGCAAATACCACTAGCATAAGGGCCAGGGGGCCTATAAGCACAACATGCTGTATTTTAGAGCAGTTGATAATATAATTATACACAGAGTACAACTGCTTTACCTCTCTGGATTGTGATGTGATGACAAAGCATTTGGGTGAGGGGTGGTAGAAGGAAGCTTATTCAACTCACATTAAAAATAAAAAAGCAAATATTTATGCAAAGACAGCTGTTACTGCCTGCTACCTGGCACTCCACATATAAGCTTTAACGCAATTTTAACAACATTCACAAATTTGTTGCTACAATCCTACTTTAGAGTTAAGCAGCATTCTTCTGGTCTATTTCCACATATAAATGCAAAAGAAAAAAAAAATCCCTGTACAAACTCAACATATACATTTAGTTTAATAGTTAGTGATTTGTTTAGCAGTTTTAAACTACCTTAAAAAACTTTGGAGAAAGCCAAACGATAAACAGTACCAAATTATTTTGGCATGATTAGTATTTTGGTGCTTTAACAAAGTTTTTTTAAGTCAAATGCATTAAAGCACTTTACACAATCCCCATTGGTGAGTATTTTCCTTGGGTTGCTCACTATCATTTTAGGAACTAAATATTACCTGTAACAGAGGGAGGATGCCTGAAGCCTTAATCCTGAGAAAAAGAAAAAAAATTCATATTAAAAAAAAATTTCAGGGAATAGTTTCACTGAGGTTGGCTGGATTGACTGAATAGTCCAGTTGCCCACTTTGGCAAGGAAAACAAGTGAGTGATGTAGTGCTCAGTCAAAATCAAGATCAAGTTAAACAAGCATAGACACCCTTTCCATTTGCAAATTGAAATCTGCCCATATTTCCCATTTCAGGATACTCAAAAAACCCAGCCTTTTTGGAGAAAATGGAATTTTGCCATTCATTAGACAGCACTTACCCTTCCTCCTCTCAATTTGCACAGAGGTAGTGCAAAACAGTGGAAAAAATGAACAAAGAAAGCAGATGGACTTACATGTTTTTAGATAGACCTTTTTAGATGGACTTACACCTTTTTAGGCTGACATACTGCAGTTTGAAAGGATCCTTTTCCCCTCCAAGGAAAAGACTGGTAACCAATCTTGAAAATAACTGCATATTGAGATGTTGTTACAGCAAAACAGGCACAGTGAAGTGAGTGTCACATTTCTTGTTAGTGTTGATTGCTAAACAGGAAATACAGCAAATTGCTCAGCCCAGCAGGCCCTTCAGCCACACACTCTGGGCAGTCAGAAAAAGCTCAGTGCTCAGATAAAGGCACTTCATAAATACATATTTAAACTGTCCAAGGTTGAGCCAAAACAAGCAATTGTATGATGTTTTTATATATCCTTCAATCTAGGCAAAAAGATATGCCTAGGTTCACTCAATTTACTTAAAGATTAATTCCCATGTAAGTATATAGATCATCCTATAAATTTGGGGATTTCAGAAGGTGGGGCTTTACAGAAGCTGGGGCTACATATTTCTGATGTATACAAGCAGAGTCTTGCAAAATCCAGACAAATCAGGTCTGTGCTCATGAACCAATTCAGATTCTGATTTTGCCCTTCTTCTTCAAACATTTTCATAGAATCATAGAATCATGCTGAACTGGAAGGGATCGATCAGGATCATTGACTCCAACTTTTGTCCCTGCACAGACACCCCAACAACCCCACCCTGTGCCTGAGAGGTTGTTGAAACACTTCTTGAGCTTTGACAGGCTTGGAGCTGTGACCACTTTCCTGGGGAGGCTGCTCCAGTGCCTGACCACCTTCTGGGGGAAAAATCTTTTCCTGATAGCCATCCTAAACCTCTCCTGATTCAGCTTCATGCTGCCCCTGGTCACAGAGAGCAGAGGTTGGTTCTTGCCCCTGTACTGCTCCTTTGGGAGGATGGTGAAGAGCTCAGTGGGGTCTCCCCTCAATGTCCTTTTCTTCAGGCTGAACACACCGAGTGCCCTCAGCTGCTCCTCACTGAGGGCTTCCCCTGCAGACCCTTCCCCATCCTCATGGGCTCCTTTGGGCACTCTCCAATGGTTTCAGTCTTTCTTATGCTGGGATGCCCCAAACTGCCCCAGCACTGAAGGTGAGGCCGCCCAGCCCAGAGCAGAGCAGAGCAATCCCCTCTGGCCTGGCAGTGCTGGGCCTGATGGCCCAGGACAGGGATGTCCCTCCTGGCTGCCAGGGCACTGCTGGCTCAGCTCCAGCTGGCCACGGAGCAGGAGCCCCAGGTCCCTTCCTGAGCTGCTCTCCAGCCTCTCACTGCCCAGTCCCCCCACACAGCCAGGGCTGCCCCGGGCAGAACCCAGCACTGGCCTGAGCCAAACTTCCCATGGCTGCAGATTGCTCTCTAATTTCTCTAGTTTGTTGAGGTTTCCCTCAAAGGAGTCAAGTTTGAGTTTTCAGGCTTTTTTTAGGGTGCCCATGTTAAAGCAGGAAGTGACAAGCCCCTTCCAATGCCATCTTGGCTGGCTCATCATACCACTCCTGCTGATGCATTACAAAAGAACATTAAAAATTTTTATACAAATGCCTAGTGTGGAAACCCAGGGCACAGGGAATATTTCTCTATCTGCTCTGGGGTGTCCTGACCCCCAGGGGAGCACTGACTTTGACCCTCATTCATGGAGAAAGTTTCCTAGACTTCAAGATAGACTAGAATCCACAAAAGTGTGAAATAGATTATAGAGAGTAGTGTAGATGTATCATTTGGGTGAGAAATCTAGGTTTTGGGATTTTTAGTATGTTGTGGATGGAAGCAGGATGGAGTGCACAGGGTGCTGTCCTGGGTTTCTTCTTCATGCTTCTTCTTCATGGTTTGGGTGATGCTTTGTAACTGGACAGAAAAGTCCACATTGCGGACTTGAAGGGATCGGTTATTGGGTTAAAAGGAAAAATAATCTAGGGGTCAGTTCTTAATTGCATCAGTTTAGTCTTAAAAAACCTTGTAACAAGAGATTGTTAGCCATTTTGTGCCTTGTTAATGAAAAGCTGCCAAACTCATGGGACTGAGACTAACATAGATCAGAAATAATAAACACTTGAGTCCGAACATGGACTCCCGTCTCAAGTGCCTTCAATCCAGACCCAGAGGAACCCATAGCCTAGAATTCTTTATATTGCTGGTTCTCATCTACAAGCCAAAGAACAGAACCTAGCTGGAAACTAGCAGAGTAATTAACAGCAGGTACAAATACCCAAAGCAAAGGATGCCCAAGTAATCACTCTCCTGTGTTAGAGCTGAGAACAAGTCTGTTTCATTGGCTGCATTCACTGCAGCTTCTTTTCCCAAATCATCCTTAATTTGCACACTTTGCAGTTGTCTAGTTCTTCTTGTTTTCTTTCGGATAATATCAATCTATGGGAGGTTAGTCCAAAGCTACTTTTAATTTTTTAAAAATATATCAGTTTGCAATTATGGTTTACTTATATTTATGACATATCAAATACTATCTAGCCTGCATTTTTACATTAAGTGCTACTCAAAGAAAGATTCCTGCAGGTAAACATTATAACCAAAATGTTCATCCTAGACATACGTTACATTTGAGGCTACCAACAATGGTGATTTGGGTGCTGATCTGAGCACCCAAAAAACTCTGACCCCCCAAATGTGGCTGTGAATCCTCCCATCACTGCTGTGTGAGTGCAAAAAAAACCTCCTGAGGATATGGTTGCTAGGCTGGAACTTGTACTAATGGATTTAAGCCTTTTATCTTTAGGTTTAGGGATGGATTCTGCCTTTCTTTAGAGTCACACAAATTTGGAATATTTTCACTGAACCTAATTCCCAAGCCTAACAGAGCAAGGTTTGGCTTTTGATTTTTCAGGATTTCTAGGAAACCCCTTTGTCCCTCTGCTGTGTCACCAGTGACGTGGTAGCACAGAGTGCTTATCGCAGCTCTCACCTGGAAAAGCCGGGCTCAATGTGAGCAGTAGGAGGCGAAGGCAGGTCTCAGTGCCCATGGGCCACAGAAAGGCTCAGCAGCAGCAGCACTGAGCCAGCCCGCACTCCAGCTGCGAGGGCAAGAGAACCGGGAAGAACAGCTGGGTTTGCCCTAGGGGCGCTGAAGATGTGGCAATGAGAAGAAGAAACGGTGAGAGGCCTTTCCCTGCCTCTGTGTGCATAAACACTCCTGGAAAACAGCTTCACCATAAAGCAAACAGGAGACAGCCTGAGTGTCCAGCTGCTGGCTGTGTCTGTGTGTCTTTATGTACACACACACCCACGGGCTGTTGTATTTACACACCCACCCACCCAAGGGCTGTTGTATTTACACACACACCTACCGGGCTGTTTGCTGTATTTACACACACACCCCCCGCACTGTTTGTTGTATTTACACACACACCACACTGGTTGCTGTATTTATTTACACACACACACACCGCACTGTTCGTTGTATTTATGCACACACACACCCCGCACTGTTTGCTGTATTTACACACAAACACACATACCCCCCCGCACTGTTTGCTGTATTTACACACAAACACACAAACCGCACTATTCGCTATATTTATACACACACACCCCCCGCACTGTTTGCTGTATTTACACACACACCGGACTGTTTGCTGTATTTACACACAAACACACACACACCCACCCACCCGGTGTTTCCCCCTCACCGCGCGGCCCCTCCGCCCATCCCGGCCGGTAAAACAGCGCTGGGGACAAAAAGCCGGCCCGCCGGCGCAGGCACCGCTGGGATTCGAACCCAGGATCTCCTGTTTACTAGACAGGCGCTTTAACCAACTAAGCCACGGCGCCGCGCGGTAAGCGCCGCCCCAGTGCGGCATGAATGGAGCTGGCCGCGAGGGCCGGGCCTGCTGCTGGGCCTGCTCCGGCCCGCCGGCCGCGGCCCTGCCCCTGGCATTGGCACAACACACCTACAGAGCGGGGAAATGCACAAATGTCGGCTTTTCAGACCTTTATAGGCGAGACTGCCTCCAGAGCTCCAGCCCTGCCTCATCCTGCAGTGCCTCGGATGGCCACAGTTCGTGGTGTTATAGATAACATATTATAATATTGGCTTTTTGCAAATACTAAAATGGACTTTATATATGTGGTGTTAAAGTAACTTTGCTATAAAGATATCGTTTTTATTTCTGTTGTTAATTAAGCTTAGACATAGTAGTGAAGTAGCTGATATCAGTATGCTTGTGTTAAAATGCCTGCTGGGATGGGATAACACCCACTGAACACAGGGTGAGGACACACCTGTACAGATCTGCCAACCATCAGCACTCACCCTCTGAAGGCAGTGTGAGCCAAGGCCCAAAAACTGGAGGTGATGATAAAAAAGGACTAAAACCACAGCCAAGGAATGTGCATGCTCTAAAAAGGCAGACCAAGGAGGAGCCAGGCTAAACAATTCTTGGAACATGTAAACTAGCTTGGGAAAAGTTTACTCTGCATAAGAGCCTATGAATATGCAAAGGGCTGATGTAATTAAAAGCTATTTAAGGGGTATCCCCGAAGGTAACAGGGTGCTCTTGGCTGAGTGCCCAGATGCACCTGGCTGTGATAACCTTTGCTCTAAGGTCCTTGTCTCCTGTGGCCCTTTATTAAACTTTTTAAATGTTCACAGGAGAGTGAACGTGTTTATCACAGTGGCACAGGATACAAAGGGATGATGGGGTCTCAGACTCTGCAATCATCTATAAAGATAAAAATTAAACCGCGGTATCCACATGCACACCGTGCCATGTGCCTGGGGATCTGTGCACACACACGGGCAGGGTGGAGCCAGGTGTGTGCCCACACAAGCTCACTGAGCTCACAGTGTGCTTTGGCTGCTTCTGGCACAGAAGGGCTGCTTCTGGCACAGAAGGGCTGCTGCTCCCAGGTACCCTCTCCCTACAAACTATCCCTGCTCCCAGCAGTGGCCAGCAGGACCAGCCTCTAACCCAAGGTGTCAGATTAAGCTCTTTTCTGACCCAGAGATGGGGCAACTGAGAGGCATTTGAAAAATTTGCATTCCATTTTCAGTCTCGTGTGAAGGGTGAGACAATACAGGTGTTATAATTCACACCATTGCAATCAGAAGCCAGCTACTTCCTAATTACAATACACTATAAGCTTTTCTTGGCCTATCAGCTTTAGCCACACCTTGCTGTAAATGCCTTAAAGGCAATCACCTAAAACTACTCCTCGTGGGTCCCACTACAGTGCATCTTTCATAGTTCTATTTCTCCAAAGCATCCAGTTTGGAGAAATCCAAATCCAAATGGAGAAATCCAAAGGATTGCAAGGCCATCCTTTGAAGCTTGTTTCTAGCTCCATTTCTCTCTCAACAATGTCTGTCCTATTCCATGGCATTTCTAAGTCAGCATTTCTTATCTAGATCNACAATGTCTGTCCTATTCCATGGCATTTCTAAGTCAGCATTTCTTATCTCAAAGTTTACATACAGATATACACTGTGTGAGTCTTCTGTCAAGCTTTGAGAATTCTCTACAAATCCATTTCCCACAGCAAGGGAATCAGGAAAGGATCCTGTCAGGAATAGACCTGTGGTTTTCCAGTACCTGAAGGGTACTTTATTCTACAATAAAGATAGAGAAAGACTATTTACAACAGCGTGTAGTGACAGGGTAAGTGGTAATGCCTTCAATCTGAAAGACAATAGGTTTAGGTTAGATATTAGGAAGGAATTGTTCCCTGGCAGGGTGGGCAGGCCCTGGCCCAGGGTGCCCAGAGCAGCTGTGGCTGCCCCTGGATCCCTGGCAGTGCCCAAGGCCAGGCTGGACACTGGGGCTGGGAGCAGCCTGGGACAGTGGAAGGTGTCCCTGCCATGGCAGGGGTGTGGAATGGAATGAGGTTTAAGGTCCCTTCCAACCCAGGCCATTCTGTAATTCTGTGATTACTCACTTGGCATGTAATCAGAACCTGAAAAGCACAGATTGCTGTGGCAATTTAACAGCCATCCAAGGCACATTATAGCCAAATTATAGGTGTTATTCTCCAAATAACTCCTAGGGGGAGAGCAGGCATCCTGGCTTAGTCCAAAACAGCCTTACAGCTTTCTCATTATTCAAACTATAGTGGTACAAAAGGCAGAAAAAAAACCCCAGATAAATCTGCATTTTATGAATTGTTCATAATTATCACATTCTGCAGCAAACCTACACTGTACAAGGATGTGAGTCCACTGCTGCAGGTGAGGCCAGTTCAGGGCTGGAAGAAACTCACATGGCTCCCAGGCATTAAACAGGTGATGGTAATGGACAGAAAACAGCAATAAATAAAACTTCCTGCTTTTATTAATACCAGAATGTAAGAATTAACGATTCTCTGGTTTTTGTCAATTTGGGAAATGGAGAATTCATTCAAAAGAAAACTTCCAAACTAGTCCCACCACTGATTCAAAATGAACCAAACCTCTAAAGAGATACTGCTTCTGTATTAATGGGAAAAATGGAACTTTTCTGTTTCAATGGGAAAAATGGAACTTTGATTGTTCTATCTGAAAAGAACAAAGAAAGAAATAGAGAACGTTTCCAATTCTGATATGTGATTAATTATTTTAGGGCAATCTTTTCTAACATACAGAAATTACTTCTGTATTACATCAAAGCCAAACTAATTAATCTATGAAACATGCATATTTTATGTGATCTGCTTAAAAAAAACAATGTGAGGAGCATAGACTTTTTTTAATGCAGGTATTAGTTACCACCTCCAATTCTGGGTAATATTACTATGGCTATAGAAGAAATGAGGAGGCCTAGTTCTAAAGAGGGATAACTAAACATAGCTGCCACATTTGCAGAACTGTCCACCTGAAAAAGGGCTGGAACAAGTCCCTGTCACTTAAGGCACTAGTGTGATCTTGCACTAGGGAATTGGGCTAAGAGTGACAGCCTCGACACCAATATTTAATTTTTCCTTACATGCTTGCTTTTTAGTGTTCTGTTTCTGTGGACAGAAGTAAGCATGTAAACATATAGATACACAAGAGTTTGGCATTTTGAAATAAATACACGTGCTATCCAGGCTCTTGTTACTTGCTGAGAAAAAACTCTCTCCTAAAACACAGGTACAACTCCATCCAATGTAATCCTTAAATGAGCTTGTTCCTCAAAGGAGACATGTAAAAACTTATTAACAACTGACTTGACAACGATAATATCTTTATAGCTAGTTGCATAAGATTGTATTGTTCTAGGAAATTAAATCACACAAATCCAGGATATATTCCTGCACATATCTAAAAAGGTTGAGGAAGGGTATTTGTCAGATAATGAAATGCTCTTAAAACTAGCAATACATTTTGCATCTCTTCATCAAATTAGTGACCAAATAAGAGCTCAGTACATTTAAGACTGACTTTTTACAACCTGCATCTCTATCCCATATAGCTGTGATTTTGTCATATATGCCAGATACAAGAGATGCTTACATGTAAACTCTGAACACCACGTTTTAGCTTTGCTTTGTCATACAGATTAATAAAAAAGGCTCCTTCCAACAGGAAGTCAAGAACTTGTTAAAAAAATAATGAAATAATGAGCTACTAGTCATGCCCTATTAAGACAGTAAGTTGTTCCTTTCGGCTACTTAATATTCTTAGTTTTGTAAATTTTAACATACACCTTTAGCAGACACACAATGTCTCGGTTTGAAAGTCAGGTGTGTGGGCCAAGGCCCAAAAACTGAAGGTGATGATAAAAAAGGACATATTTTCCATTCCAAGGTGGGAACCTCCCTTGGAATGGAAAATATGACCCCCTTCCCTCTGAATTATTATAACTTTGAAATCACTGGGCTTTCAAGCAAAGATATGGGAAAAGGAAAAACAGTTCTTTACTACACTATACATATATATTGTTATAGATACATATTATAATATTGGTTTTTTGCTAATACTAAAATGGATTTTATATGTGTGGTGTTAAAATAACTTTGCTATAAAGATATTTCTGTTGTTAATTGAGCTTAGACATAGTAGTGAAGTAGCTGATATCAGTATGCTTGTGTTAAAATGCCTGCTGGGATGGGATAACACCCACTGAACACAGGGTGAGGACACACCTGTACAGATCTGCCAACCATCAGCACTC
>VZRH01003718.1:610870-629912 GCA_013397555.1 Urocynchramus pylzowi | reverse complement strand
CCCCCCAATTTACTTTTGTTTATACTTCTCAAGGCCTGAGGCAGATGGTGACCTTGGTTCTCAGGCCTGGAAGGAGTGTTTTGTCTGACCCAAATGTGAAGAGCATTTATTAACATTCTATATGGAGCTCAGAGTTATCCATTAATGCAGTACAGGATCTGAAAAAATAGAAAAGCTAAAACTGAAGGCATCACCAGTTAAATGTCATTTTGTTTTGATACAGCAGCAATCCACAGACTGCTGAAGTGCTGAGATGATGACCCATACTGAATTACTGGCTCAAGTATCATAGAATCATTTTGGTTGGAAATGACCTCTAAGGTGATGAAGTTCAAGCAATTCCCTGCTGCTGCCAGGTCCACCACTAAACCTCGTCCCTTAGTGCCACATTTACAGTCCCTCCCTTCAGACCCCTCTGGGGATGATGACACCACCACAGCCCTGGGTAGCCTGTTACAATGCTTGACAAGTCTTTGTATGAAGAATTATTTTCAAATATCCAAGTTAAGCCTCCCATGGGGAAACGCGAGGCCATGGTACTTCTCCATCACCTTCAATCTACTTACCCTGTTACTCACAAGTGATTCATTTAAGTGATTTTGGGGAAAAGGCTATCTTCCTGTTGTATCTGTGGGACACCCTAAACATAATCAGTCCTAACCCAGAAATAAAGCTTTGAAGTAATGCATGAAAAAAAGCATGGCCAGCAGGTCAAGCAAGGTGACCCTGCCCCTCTGCCCTGGTGAGATCCCAGCTGGAGTACTGCCTCCAGCTCTGGGCTCCTCAGCACAGCAAAGGCAGGAAGCTGCTGGATCGGAGGGCTGGGGCAGCTCTGTTGTGTGGAAAGACTGAGATAATTGGGATTGTTCAGCCTGGAGAAGTTTTGGGATGACCTAATTGTGCCTTTCCAGTACCTGAAGGGAGCTTGCAAGAAAGCTGGAGAGAGACTATTGATAAGGGCCTGAAGTGACAGAAGAAGGGAAAATGGCTTCAAGCTAAAAGAGGGTAGGTTTAGATTGGATATTAGGAGGAAGTTTGCTGCTGTGAGGGTGGTGAGGCCCTGGCCCTGAGGGACCTGGCCCTTGGGTTGTCCAGAGAAGCTGTGGGTGCTGCATCCCTGCAAGTGTCCAAGGCCAGGCTGGACAGGGCTCTGAGCAACCTGGGATAGTGGAAGGTGTCCCTGTCCATGGCAGGGGGTTGGAACTGGATGATCTTTAAGGCTCCTTCCAACCCAAACAGTTGTGTTTCTATGAAGTTCTTTAGTAAAACAAATAAAGATATGAATCAAAATTTACAAATGGATTATGGTGCCCACCTGACTGTAAGCATCCACCACAAAAACCCATGAAGACTACTGACATGCAGAATAACTCAGACTTCAGAGTATCACAGGATCAGTCATCAAATCTTCATCTAGATAAACCATCTTCCATTTCCATGATTAACCTAATTTCTACTATCAGATTTTTGTTTGTGTGAGTACAAAGAGATTTTAGAATCAGTCAGGAAGTTGGCAACATAAACTCCCTTCATGATGTGTTCTTTCATTTGTTTTCAATATGAGAATAAAATCTTGTATCTCTGACTGTAACTGCCCTTTTTGACACCAAGTATCAGATCTAGAGCTACTCCCTCAAGAGAGCTTTCACTGGAAGGAGCTATCCTGCTAAATTGGCAGCCCTTGATAACAGACAAAACTTGAAAGTAAATTTATTTTTCACTTTTTCACTTATTTTCTCAGTGTGTATCAATGTACTGACACCAGAGTGATTAGGAATGTCTCTAAGATCAAAGAAAAGAAATGATCAAAGCTGCTGTGTGTTCTTGTTCTATCGAATCAAAAAAGTCTTGCAGTCAAAACTGCCCTTCTAGACTTACCCAGTCTTTGTCTGCTGCATGCACTATTAATCTTTGTTTTCCAAAAGATATGTGCACTGCCAGTTCACAGAGATACTGTTTGTTGTCAAGAACTTCAAATGCTTTCTCAGTACAGGCAGTCTACTCTTTTGAGGGGAAAAAAAGAGAATGCCAGAGTGAAAATTGTCAGGGCTGGCCGAGTCCCCCACGATCCAAATCCACCATAGTCTCCTGAATTCTAATTGCTTCAGCTCTTCCTACAGGGGAGAAAATTAGGCTGGTCTTGCTATATTTTATGTGATCTTGCCTATACACTGCTGTCAGAAAGTTCCCAATACTCAGGGAAATACTTTTAGATAGATCCTGAAAAATAAGTATTGCTCAACAAGTGTTAAAGAAAACTTTCTTAGATAAAAATTAGAGAGAGAAAATTTCTTAAACAGAAGTTAGACACTTCAGACAAGTGGCACATTATAGCCTTTTCAGCAAAAAGAACATTCAAGGATCTATTATACTTTTAATAAATTAATGGATTATCTTCTTATTTTCTGGTCTTGATTTCAGTTTACTTATACATAAGAGAGCTGAATAGCATTTTGCTGAAGACAGAAAAATAAAAGTTCCAGTTCTGAGTTCAGACAAAGCAGGAAAGTTTGGAACTGTCAATCTGACAGTTATTCAACTGCACATGTCATGACTAACACACTGAGACACTTATTTTTGTATCTCCAGTCTACAGTATCTGCTTACAGTTGCCACGTGTTTATTTACTCGTCATTAAAAGATGTGACTTTTTCCTTCTACATTTCCTGCTTTCTTTGAGCTAGCTCTTGGCTAGCAGAATAATGCTGCTAAGCTGAACCTTGTCTGGACTTTTTGTGCTTTTGGGCTTCTTGGGCCTTTTCAGTATGCCTGGAAAAGCTTCTGGTTATGGTAGAAACCTAGCACAGCACAGCAGGAAATCAACATTTTAGATACTTCATTAAATTATTTCATCTGAATTAATGTGACATTAATGCACTACTGCTCATTACCCATTCTTAGATTAAGTCATGGCTGCTTCGTGTGTGCCAGATCTGAGTGCCTGCAACCTGCTCAGCACAGATCTGCCTGCACACACTCAGGGGTGCACACAGCCCGAGTTCAGTCCACGAGGGGAGGATGAAAGCAGCAACCACAGGAGAATGTAGCCCAACTTCCAGAGTTCACATCCTTGATACTATCCTGGAGCAGATTTACTGAATCTGATTGAGAAGAAAAAATGCTGATGGATGGGGACTATGTTTTTATTTTTCTGGATATTTGTTTTCAAACTCTTCTTCTTCTCAAAAAAAAAATATCTTTAAATCTCACGAAGTCTCTCACGTCTTTCAAACACTTGTTTCCTTGATTCTGGCCCATCAGAACGCAGCACATCAAGCTCTTAGGCCACATTCTAGCCAAGGCTGTTACAAATTTTGGCAAAGATATTTTGAAAAGTCTTTTTTTACTCATTTGGGAGTTTGCTCATGACTGTCAAGCATGTGTTTGTGTGAACAGAACTACCACAAGCATTTACCACATACCAGGTGTCAGATCCCTGGGCTGCCAGCAGACCCCAGCTCCTCCTGGGCAGGGGGCCCAGCCCCCAGCCCTTCCCAGAGCACCTGAACCTGCAGCTCCTGCCAGGGCTCCAGCCTGCCCCAGAGCTGCTCCCCACCACCTCAGTATTATTTCATGGCTCATATTTAAATTATTCTACAACGTGACAACTGCAGACAAAAATTGCATGAACAGTTTTCTTTGTAACGCCATAAAA
Source organism: Urocynchramus pylzowi (assembly GCA_013397555.1). Lineage (NCBI taxonomy): Eukaryota > Metazoa > Chordata > Aves > Passeriformes > Fringillidae > Urocynchramus > Urocynchramus pylzowi. The sequence goes on along the minus strand of VZRH01003718.1, from coordinate 626,257 downwards.
TGAGGCAGTTTATCAATCATACATAATCTTTTAGCTCATCAGTTGTGATAATTTATGTGAAATGAACTGTGCAGGGCCAGGACTTGGGCTTGATGATCCTGATAGGTCCCTTCCAACTCAGCATATTCTGTGATTCTGTCAAAGGTTACCGGTTTAGAGCTGCTGTAGTAAATGTGACAATCTGGAGAGGCAAAAATAACAGCCAGATACTCGAAAACTGCAATGTGAAATTCTACATTAGATTCAACAAAAATACGCGCACCCAATAAAAATTTTACATTGCTTTAGTTTTAACTTCCTAACTTAACTCAGACTGAAACTTACTCTCCACATTTTAGAGGTCCTAGGCATAACAAATTATCACTATACAAAACTTACTTATAATAATAAAGTTTATTAAAATGCTTTGTTTTATTAAATAAAACAGAGCCTGCAGTATTTCAGATTATTATACCCAGAAAGGGGTCTTTTCAATGTTCTATAATCCATACATTTTGAACTCATGAAACATCATAAACATATGCACATTTACTTTCAAAGAAATTCAATATGAATACTGTATCTATAGTGCTTCACATTATACACCACTGATCTACCATCACAGAGGAGATCAAAAATTTGAGATCAAGTCACACAATACTGAAGAACACAAGAGAGCTCTTCAATACTGAAGTTGTTTTAATCTGAAAGGGAGGAAAAAAAGGAAAAAGGTCACTGAACAGTCACACACCACATTAGGAACATTTCATTACTTGAGCAGTTTCTTAAACCTTAGTTGCAGAGACAGAGATCTGAGTTGTATCAGATAAAAATATTTTCTCAGTGATAAGAGACATGCAAATGTGAAGATTCCAGAACAACTGCTTGTACAAAGAAATCTATTTTGTGCAAAATGCATAAAAACATATTTCAGCTATTCAGAAACCCAAGTACTAGTTTGGTTTTTAATATAAGAACACCAATACATAACTCAGTTCCAAAGGAATGGAAGGCAGAGTCCTTTCAAATGCCAGTTGTACCTGCCCATTCCACTGCACACCTTGACCCCAATTACTCTGCAGGAGAGCAGGTGGATGTGGCATTCAACAAGTACCTTGAGACCTCTCCTGCAGCGAGTCAGAGACACTGAACAGAAGCCAAGGCAGTGACTGTTCCACGTGGGACATTGCTGAAGCTGACTATGGTCTGCCCTAGAGACAGTCAGGCTTATTCTACTTTACTTCAAGTGTGTGCAAAATATTGTGAAATGTGCTTTTCTGATTTTCACATTTATGTTAGCACTATCTTCAAGTCTCTAGTTTATAAAAATGTAATAGCACAGTCTAAATTTAGAAGACATGTACATGACTCAACAAGTATTGTTCTGCTTGCTTCACTGCCCCTTGCTGAAGCACAGACTAGCTTAAGCATTGGTGCCACACAACAGATCTGAATGGAATCTTAGCAGACAATGTTTCTTCCAATGTTCCCAAGTAAAGAGAAGTAGGTAAATGAAAATATGTATTTCCACCTGCACTAGTTCAGTTTTTAATTCCAATAGAAAATACCTTCCAAAAATATCAGTCATCTTTAATTATAATGTCCATTAGCTCTGCTAGACCTGTGTGTTTAGTGGTCTTTTCCTTAAGAGGCTTCTATCTTAAAATTAATTACCCTCTATATCAGAATGTCTAATATTTGTACTCTTTCCTCACCAAAGTAGCAATATTTTATCTTCATAAAGAAACTGGCTTGTTCACATTTGCTACAAATAGGTTCACTAGAATGACAACTCAAATTGATGTTTTAGTTATTCACTGTAAAATTTGCAAGTGTTTGAGTAACCTTTCTGCTTACCTTCTTAGAAGTTCTTTAGGTGACAAGCCTGTGGTATCCATATCACTAAGGCTGTCACTGCTATCTGTAGTGTCTGAGCTGCTGTCTTTTTCTGATTTTTTATTCTTGTGTTTTCCTTTGTTTTTCTGCTTCTTATGCTTCTTTTTCTGTAAAAAGAACAGAAGTAATCCTTTATCTCCTTCTGAAAGAATTAGATTTTTCTGAATGTCAACAAAAGAAAAAAGTTAATTTCAGTATAGACTCAAAGCTTAACTGGAAAAGAACACCTATCAATGACTCTTTTCCACTACTCAGACTAAACTTAAAAAAAAATTATAAACCCAAATTCATTTAATGCAAGCACTCAACTCTCCCTAAAGCAGACATTTCATTACAGTTATTTGTATATAAGCCATTAATGCAATTCCCAGAATGTGTCTGACATCTTCCACACAGAACATGAAACTACCCACAGTATTGCACCTGTAGTCACATACGTGCATATGGAAAAGGCAGCATCACAGCGGGATAATTTTCTGCTTTCAAAACACCAATGAAATTCTGTTGCTTAAATTCTAGTCTCAGAAAATATTTTTCTACAACCAAGCACAAATAATAAAACATTTTGAAAGGCAGATTGAAGAATCAATAAATCAAAAATCAGTATTTAAATTTATTACCTTTTCCTTTTTGCGTTTGCGTTCTTTCTTAGTCTTGTGCCTCTCTCTGATTTTCCTATGTTTTTCTTTCCTACTAGGCCCAGGAAAAGTTGCTGGCACCTCTGATTGTTGTTGCCAAGTAGTGCCTAAATTACAAAGCAAATGCATAAAGAATAAAAAAAAAAAACGACAAAAATAGGGTGATTTGGTTATTACATTCTGTATTACTTTTAACCTAATATGACAGTTAAACAAACAAAACCCCTAACTTTAAAAAGGAAATTACGTGTCTAAAACTCCTACCTGCAACATCCCTATTGTAATTAAACACCTTTGCAATCTGTTAAAAAATGAAATTGCAAGGCTGTCCTATATTTTCACATCCATTTTTTATCATCACCTCTAGAGACTTAAAACTAACCTGGTACACAGGCAAAGAGGCTCCTGTTGGTGGGTCATAGCACGGCAACAAAACATTTGGTGATGCCCCTTTACATAACACACATTTAAGAGATAGATGGCCTATTCACAAATGCTTTTTTTAAAGAGAGATACCATGTATTTTATAGACACTTTCAATGTGCAGAATTTACACTCTAGATGCTTACAGAACCTACCAGAAGAAAAAGCTGGTGGCAACTTTGGTCCAAATTCCTCTGTTGCATCCAGTTCCTGCTTTGAAGGAGGCAATGAAGAAATGCCAGAATCAGTTGTAGCAGTCACACTCCCTAGGAAAAAAACCAAAACTTGCTATATTTGAAAGGAAAATAAGAAAATTCCAAGAAGTGTTGAAGAAAGTTCAAGGAGGCCTTCTAAAAACCTTTAAGAAAGCAAACTGATCAGCATCCTCTGTCTCTGTGGACTGCTTTGGCCAACTGGGTAGCTGACATTCTGTAACATGTCAACATACTGTAAGTTTTTTAAATTTTAAATCAAAATTTACCTTTTAAACTATAAAATTATTAATTAAATTGCTATTAGTGCATTTGTTTGCTTCCCTTTTGTAACAGTACTATTTTTCCATTACTCAGAATGAATAAAAAACTCTATGAGTTGTATAAGGTTAATAAACAGTAAAAGGTAAATGTTAATAGAACCAACTGTGACATTAAGTGAACAAAGTATTTTCATTTTAAGTATGTTCTAACACTAGATGTTTTGTTCCCCCTCACTGTGTAACAGGCATATTCCATACAGCAGTTTGCTTGTAAAATCTACACAAAAGGTACATGACAATGCTAATAACACTGTAACATACAGGGCCTTATTCAGTGCTGTATTGTTTGCATTTTCTACTCAACCAGCTCTGCCAATCTCAGATGATCTGCACTGGTCAGCATTATCCTAACAGTCCAAAAATGTGTGATTCAAAAATGGAACTTTTACAAGGTATTTATTTTATGTTGCATAAAAATGAACATCCAGTAAGTACTACCTTGTAAATTAGAGGAAGTACTGTCTGCTACATCAACTTGCTTGGTGGTTTCTGTCTGTCTTTCTGAAGTAGTTGGTTGCTGTTCTTCATCACTCTCTTCTTCAGAGGAAGATGATTTTTCATCTGAGGAGCTCACAAAGATGGCCTTAAATAAGTCCATGGGTGGTCGTCTGCTTTCTTCCTCCTGATTCTTATCTTCATCAGCTACCTGCTAAATAACATCACAACAAACTACATTTAAACACTAAAGAAACTAACTATCTCTCTCTGATAAGGAATAACTTCAAGCAGGCTGACAGGTATTTACAAAACATTTGGATGGCACAATAGCTGTGAAATAAACAATCTTAGTCCCAAATAGTAGAGCTCTGAAATGCTGAGGAACTAAGGCAGTGTCCTATAAATAGTGCAGTTTGTGAAAATAGATCCCCAGATATTATACATTCTAATTCATCAATTCAAGCTTCAATTATATAATACTAAATTTAAAAGGAAAACATCACCTTTCTCCCCAGAATATGCACTCTCTTCTACAAAAAGGAGAAAGAAATACATTCTGTGCCTGTGAGCAGAGCAGTGGTAATTTCACTGAAGTTAGTTCCCAGACTACTGGGCTACATGTTTTCTTCTCCTAAGCCCTACTTCAAGTATAACCAGAGGGAAGCTGCAAACATCTTGCATCCCAGAGTTATAACCTCAAAAATCTTCAGAGTGCCATCTCATGCCTTTGCTCATCCTGAGTTGGCTCTTGTGCAAACTGATCTGTATTAGAACAGTTCATGTATTAACCCATCTTATTTCTGGTTTGTCAAGGTTTACAGCTATTCCCTTCAAGTTCAAACCCTGCTGTAAACTCACCACAGTGGGAGGAGTTTCAGTTGTCCCAGTTCCACATTCTTCTGTTGCTGGCACTGGTGGCTGCTGCTGAGCATCAGCTTTTGATCTAGCAAGACTAATGAATTCACTGATTGAATCTTTCTTCTCCTTCTCTTTATCTGACACATCCCACCTTGAAGATTTCTTTGGCTCTAAAACATCCAAAATATTCAAATCACCTGCATGCCAAATTGTTCTGCATTTCATGGCCTACTTGATTTTAAATTACTCTGCTTCTTCAGTTTGACATTTTTAAAATCTTTCTAATGAATACTTGACCTATAAATGTCTTCTAGGTAGAAGAAATTAGCTTTGTACCACTAACTTCAGTTTTTATGTCACTAAATTTTTTTTTAAATTCCTTTCTTTGGGTTTTTTTGATGAAAAAAAAATCATGTGGCTAGGTTCTCAATGAAAAAGATACCTTTTCTGTACTATTATCTCATGTATAGTTAAATTAATAAAGTAACAACAAACTTACTGTTGAGACTGTTACTCTCTTGGATCTTTTCGTTTGTTGCTTGAGTTACAGATGTGGTGGGCTCAGGCACAGTTAAGAAATTAAAAACAGAATACTTGTCTCGTTTCACTTTTGGCAAACCCACTATAGAAGAACTAGAGGGAAATAAAATTGTTTGCTGATTATTGTTTTCAACACAGAAAAGTCCTCAAATTAGCTACAGCAACCTGAACTCCTACAGTAGTCCTTCAAATGTATGCTATTCTATCAGAGGTCACCGTATTTTGTGACACAAATAAAAACTTTGGGCAGTTCTGTATTACCTTATGACACAAGAAAACATCAAGCCAGATTTTCCACAAGCAAATGAAAAACTCAGAAATTATAAAAAGTTTTAAAAATATAAGTATCAATTATCTTACTCAGGATATGGATCACGAACATTAAATCTTTTACACAGCAGCTTATCAGGATGCCATTCAAAGTTGTCTCTTGTGAGTTTGCCAAACATCTTCATCTTCACAGCTGTTTCCTTATCATCAATATCATTCTGAAAAAGTCAAACATTTATAGCTGATAAATATTTTTTTTAAAGACAGATATAATGTATTTAATATACAATTTCAATGTGCAAAATTTACACTCTTTAATTTACAGAAGAAATTTAATTTACACAATAAATTGCAGAATTTACACTCACAATAAAACTTACTGAACTGTTGTAAGATTTATGAACAGGACAAATCCATGAATATTTAAATGCTGTTTAACAAAGACTACTCTGTATGCACCAAGTGTTTTCAAAAGCTGCTAAACAGAAAGGCAACAAAACAGTGACATATCTTCATGAGAGTTTAAAAGAAAAAGTCAGGGCTAAGGCAACAACTGCAGCTCCCAGGTATTAAAAGACTGTAGGCAGCAAATACCTCTTGGTCTCGAGGAACTTCAACTTTGTCAACATCATCTTCATATTTGGCCCGGGTGAATCTGGATGCCAGGGTTGAATTGGAGGATCTGTAGAACATTGCTGCACGGAAGAACTCCTCCTGTTCTCTGCCTCGCTCCCACTCTGTCATATTCTGGTCAAAAAAGCGCTCCAGTCTTTCTCCTGGAAGATGAGGAGAGAAGTGCTTAGCAGAGATGGCAGCTTACCTTGGCTCAACACTTTTCAAACAAAAAAGTAAGGTAATAAGCAAACATTCTTGCAAGTATTTAATGAATATTTATCTTAAGGGTAGTATTAATCTCAACTGTGTTAATCCCTGATAAATGGAGGTTGTTTTTCAAGACAGCAAGAATGACAGCATTTGCCAAATGCAAAATTGATATTTTAAGTCATTTTACTTGTAAAACTGACTCCTTACTCATTCTTACTCATTGCCCTTTAAAAAATGTTCAAAATACTTAATGGATTTAACAGGTGATTAAAACAAGAAGTATAACCCAAAGCTTCACCAAATAACTAAAACATAGAACAAAAGAATTTAAGCCTGGCTATGCTTTGGTAACTTGCTTTCTGGTCTATGAAGTGCCCACTGATAAATACAGAGTTTGCACACAGGTTTACAGCAACAGGTTCACTTTTTCTCCCAAAAGGAAGAGAAAATAACACCAACCAAGCAAATACACTTACATTAAAACAGACCTTTAACATGCCAGTTATTTATATATATAGTCCAGTTATTTCTACATTTTCATCATTATGACTAGGGAGGCACTTACAGTCCTAATTGGGAATACTCAACTTTACCCAAGGAAAATCCCAGTCTTGAACAGAGGAACTATGGATTCAAAGCTCAAGTAGTCTGTCCCAATGTGATAACCAGAAGAAGCTACTGACCAGAAAATATTTATTTTATATAATGAAAAAGACTTTAAAAAAGACAAAAAACTAAAAAAAAACCCCAAATCACAACTTAAATAACAAACCCAGGTTTTCTACCTGTAACTGTATGCTTTCCTCAGTCAAATTTCCCTAGTGCCCATTTTCTTCTTCCCCAATAGCCCCTGTGTACTTCAAAATTTGGGAAAAAACCTAACCCTTTTTTTAAAAGTTCATTTCAAGGCAATTTAAAGCCATGGACTGATGATAAACTCCCTAGATCAATTTCAGCTTTTTATGCCTTACAGAAAAATCACAGTACTGGAGAAGTCACCACAAGGCATCGCAAATACCTAGTTTAATCTAAGATACACCACAGTATCATTTAATATCAAAATCCTACACAAAATGGAAAGAGACTGAAACAGCATGAAAAGAGATGATGAAGCAGGTTGGATGTTTATTGGTTTTGAGGAAGAGCTCTGCATGGACGCTGTGTTTTTACAGTCACAAATTTTTCTGAGAAGGACGTAAGTGACAGCAGAAGTATGGGTATCTGAAGGACAAACAGGAGAAGCTCTGACAAGTGTGGAATCCTTCATTCACTTTGGGGTTCTTATCTTCCCCTGGTGCAGAGGGTATGGGGTTTCTTTTGATTCTACTGTTACCCAGGCATCTTTCTGCCTTTATATGATCTGTCAGTTTAACTCCTTGAAAAGAAACAAACTAAATTAAAAGGGTTGTTCCACTGACCAAAGCTGAAGTGTACCTTGGCAAATGAAATAAGGGAAATCCAGGAAATTAAGTAGAACTTAACTTCTGCTACATCACAGAAGGATGAAATGTAATGCCTAACATCAAGACTTGATGACAACTGAATAACTGAGCAGTTCTCTTGAAATCAACATGACTAAGTATCAGTAAAGATTTCTGTTAACATTGGTCCTGAAAAGAAGTAAAAGGAGAAATGCTGTGGAATTCTGGAAGAGAATTCATAGTGAATATAAAATGCATTAGAGAAGAAAAAAGGGGGGGAGGGGAAGAAAAAAATTAATCAAGAAACATTTTACCTTTTTCTCCTTGTTTAAGACTTTTCACAAAATTTTCGTATCTTTTTTGTTTTTCTGGATTTTTTGCAAATGGTTTGAAGTCACTGGAACCAGCATTTGTTAACTGCCCCCCCAGCAGCATCTGCCATTTGTGAGCATCATCTTCTGGGGAGGCCAACTGGAATCTGCTATTTGGTGACTGCTGAGACACTATTTTTGCTTTCATTTTCTGTTCAGATGCTTGTTTCACTTCTTTGAGTCTTTCTCTATCCTTCTCAGACAGATATTCCAAAACAGAAGGAGCTGGACCTAAAGCAGAAAAAAAAGCAGTAAAGAGAAATCAGTTAAGATAAAGAGAAATGAAAAATTACTAGAACTATTTCTTCCACTTTAGTAGAAGAAAAATCCCTACCACATGCGTATAAACTCAGATAAAATGCTCTTAAGCAGAAGTTAACAATAAAATGGCATATGTGGCAAATAAAAATTTGGCCACTATAACATCTTTTATGCTATTTACTTATAACTTGATAAAGTTCACCATTGTAGATACAAATGTGAGGCACAGTTACAAATTACCTTCTTAGTATATCTGAATGTATTTCAGTAAAACATCATTTTACAGGAAAAATCATCACAGCCTACTATATTCATAAAAGGCCACAACCCTCCCCAGCAAAACACAATCCAACACATACTTTTTGTCTTCAAAATATTTAAGTAAATGACTATACAGACAGTTACATCCACAATTCAACTGCTGAGATGAAACTGAACAATGAAATGGTAACTAGCTATGCTAACTAGATTTGATATATTTATGTTAGAAAATAAACATTCAAGGCCAGACCAAATTCTTGCTGTTCTATAACTAAACATACAAACATGCTTGAAACACAAGCAAAGACGTGGTCGTGTATCCTAATACCTTTCAGCTCCGTCTCTCCTAGCTGTTCCCTCCTCTGAGCTGCACTCAGAGCATGCCTGCTTTGGTGTGTTGGATCACTCTCCAGTTTCCCAGTGGACTCCTCCAAAGCCTTCTGTAAATGGCAGCTTTCATTCCCAGCTGTTATCACAGGTCGAAAGTAATGGACTGGTCTGTAATTTCGTGGCAGGCTAGGTGGTGGATAAATCTGGGGAGGAAAGGGGCAACAAAACAAAAACCCACGGGGAGAGACAACTTTGTATGCAAGACTTATAAATGTGTTTCAGAAAAAGTCAGCTCAACCTAAGAATTGCTCAGTTTACATCTTAGCAGTAGAAACAGACAGTACAAGCTAACAATTCCTTTAGACCTAGTCTGTAAGTGGCACTCTAATACAAACTCTGGGAACAAACATACTGACAATGTATTTAGCTATGAAAAAATATGAAAACGTGCACATTAAGTGACAGAAAAATTAACAAGAGTCTTAGAATGCACTGCTTTTATTTGAGAAAACACCTTTTAATATTGCTTACTATTTTTTTAAACTGAAGTCAAATGATTTAATCAATTAATTGGACTACTGAATGCTTCCATGCCTACTATATTTGAATGTCTTTCAAAGTGCTTTTCCCCCGTTCTTCAATCAAGCTGTTACTTAAAAGGTTATCTCTGTGCCCCCTATAACATGGGATTTTATATACCACACAAATATTCTTCCTTAGAAAGAGAACCCTGTCACACAATTGTTTGTCATTCTTATTGATGCAAATGAATTATGTAAACCTGAAAACAGGACTAAGAAATTAAATTGTCACCAAAACAGCAAAGTGGACAAAGCATGAGGCCTGCTTTTTACAGAAAACTGCAAGATATCTTACATATGAAAGATCTGGTTCTTCTGAAAGAACCAAAATATGTAATTTTTTTTTTCTTTTTAAGTTAAATTAAGCCATTCCTCCAACTTTATGGAAAGTAGCAGTGAATAGTGTGGAAGGCATTTGTTCAAAGCCAGTACTCAGGCCAAGTTTAAATACCTTCAGCAGTCTGATAAATTTTAGGTTTCTATTGAACAGCCCCCAGTGCTATAATTTTGTTCATTCACCAATTTTTACTGTTGACCAAAACATTTATTTCTAAGACCAGAAAAACACCAAGAAGCTGTAGAGTCTATACAGTTCACATGATGAATGATGTTATTCTTAATACATAAAATATCACTATCTGCTTACCTTGATTGGAGCTGATGGTTTTGATGCCAAGGAAAAACCAGCCAGGATTTTGCCTATATATTTAAAATCTCTTTCAGGCCCTACAAAATTATCACAGAACAGGTCAATATTTAAAACATGCATATTAGGCAATTTTTTTCTTGAAGATTTTCCATATATCACTGTCCATTATGAGTCAATTGTAGTTTGTCTTCACCACCTTTCATTTAAAATTAAGGGTTCTGATTCTGGATTAGTATTATACAACTAAAAACTGCTCCCAGAGTGACTGCTGAAGGTTGACCATGGCTTACAGAGAAGCAGCAGTATCCACAGTGTGCACAGCTAACACCAACAGTGCCATTAATGTGTACAACCACATGAACAGGTACTCCAGAAATTACAACAGCATTTCATGCACTTACACAGCGCAGCAAAAATAAAGTGGCACCAAGATACAATTTACAAAAATTATGTGAAAATACAGAAGTTCATCTAAAAAAAATTCTCTTTTTAAGGGTCATCTTTTGTAACTGTGATTCACAATCACTTGTTTTCTTCAGTGAAACTGAACACTATCTCACAAAGCAGCACATATTGTCCATTAGAAAACACGCTTTGAGGGTTTAATCTACTCTGGGATTGGTGGAGGACTTTGGAGATCATTTCTGTAATCGAACACTTCAATACAGAAGGAGGACTAGTTGAATTTTCAGATATCAAGGCTGAAAATTAAAATATATGGCAAATACAGACTATGTTTCTTATTTTTTTCCACCCCATATTACACTCACTCTTTAAAGAGAACCACAGGTCTTACTTTTTTTGGATTTATACTGTTTCGGTGCTGTCCAGCCATACAAGCCATCCCCAGGCTCCTCATCCTTTAGAACTGTATCATATTTTGACAGTGTGTCAGTTGCATAAATATCATCATCTTCTTCCTCTAAAGCTCCTACACCAAAAGCCTAAAATACATATTTTAAATGAGAACTCCAAAATGTTAAAACTTTTAAGTCACATATCAGAACACATCTACGTGGATATCTCTTCATCTATATAAAGTCTATACAGTACAAATATAGATACACTGGGAGAAATGCACAGTTACTCCACAGAAACTGAGGTGGAAAAAAACCCCACATCTCAGTGAGCACAAAAGCAAACACATTCCACTTCCTGGCAGGGAGGGACAGCAAGTTTGGTGTGTACAAGACAAGGACAGCAGACTAGTTACATCAAAATAACATGTGCAATCTGACTAAGAACAGGTTAAGTTCTCAAAAGGAAAAAAATATGTCAGTTAACAGGGAAATTAAACAAGTAGAATTCCCAGAAAATATTAACTGACAGTGCTTCTAGATAAGAATTATAAATACCCTGGAGCAACACAAAACCTCTCTAGCTGACAGATACAGCATTATTGAAAGTACAATGGACAAGAAACATAAACTAAAAACATAATGAATATTAACTTTACCTAATCAAAATAACACAGAACATTTTTCCATCCAGTTACTCAGAGTCAGGTAGTTTTACAGTTGTCTTTTACAGTTTCAGTAAGTGAAAGCATTTGAGAGTTCTAAAACTCTCTTCTTCAAATCATCTTCAAAATAAGTTTTAAAAAAGTCCTATTCTCAAACCACATTTAACATTTCTTACAATAATACAATGACTAGGAGCTTTTAACTTAAAACAAAATTTATGTGGATTTTACTAACCATAAAATGCATTAAAAAATGTCCTTACCTGACCTGTAATACCTAATTTTCTTCCTTTACTATGTCTCAGATCACCAAGTAAATTGCTTGTTTCTTCAGAACCACCTGTGAAAAGATTCAGGTGTTCTCTTCCAGATGCACCAAACAAGGCTTGTGAGGGGTCCAGGCCCTTATAGCCAAGTCCATGGACATTCTCTTTTGGAGTCAAGTCTACAGGCATTACATCTTTCGGTGCAAACGTCACATTCTCTGGCTGGTATTCATCCTCTTCATCCTTGTACAAAACAAAAGTTTATGAGAGCAAATATGACTAAAAGTTCTGTATTTTGAGCTTTTACAACATTCAGTTAACATGAGCCTAGGCAAGTTTGCATTTCCTTAATTGTGTATGAACCATACCTTCTTACACAGCAAAAGAAGAAATGTAGCTATTAAAACCTTTCTTTTTCTATTCAGCATAGAAAGTATTTAGAAACACTTTTAAGAAGATTTGAAACTGCATTTTAAAATACTGTTCAAGGACATTAAAGAAGTTGTTTTGTTTTTTTAATCTGTTATCACATATTCTTACATAAGTCAACAGACCACTTCCCCTGTTCAGTACCTCAGAACCCTCAGACAGTCCAGGTGGTAATGCACAACCGTATATCTTCACTGTAGGACCTGTAAGAGACATCATAACATCATATTACATTAATAAAAAGAGGGTTTAAAATCAACTTCCTAATCAGTCTATGAATGTTGACTTTCTACTAGCAAGAAAGTTAATTAGCTCAGGGACTCCCCTGAACTCACCAGGTTTCTGTCTGCGTGGCTTTCTTTTGACTCGTGGTCCAATTCCTTGTCCTTCCTTCCAGCCCATTTTTCGTAACAGCTCAACCCCAACTGTTATTCTAAAAAGAAAACAAAAGGAAACAAAACCCAGAATTACTTCAAACCACACCTTTCTTATTTGTTGATAAATAATGTACATCTATAATATTTGAACTTCTAGTTTTAAATCCTGCTTTAAAATCAAATCTGAATGTGTTACTATTTGCATGCACCCTACCTGCCAGTTTATAAATGTTTACTTGGTACAAGTCTGCACATTCAAAACAAAAATCCAGGTGGAGGCCACTTAGGAAATGTAACACTGCAGGACCTTCCAGTCTCACAATTATGGTGATCAAACATTACTTTTCTAAGCAATATAACATTTCTAAGTGAAACAAACTGTTTGGCAAACTTTTACATAAATTTACTTACTTAGATGGTCCTATTAAATCATCAAATGCAGTGGTTCCTGGAATGGGAGCAACTACTCCTGCAATCTGTCTGGCTTTCTCCTTTATTCTGTCTTTAGCTTTAGATGCAAAATCATCTGTAGTTGTAATATCTTTTGGTGCTATCCCAAATTCACTAAGATCCTGGAAATACACACAAAATGAGAGCATTTAGATTAAACATCCTTTAAGTTCTTACTTACTGTAACAGTAAAGTAATAAAAATGGCATCTGACCTTTGTATCTGCTAATTTTCTCAAGACACTTATGTAGCTGTTTTTGCAATAATTTTAGTGGAAATATCTTCAACAGTTTCAAAAGTGTTTGCATTTTCTTATAAAGTGAAAAGATTGAGTTGCGGTTTTATTTTTTAATACTGACATTACAGGAGCTTTTTAAATGAACCTATGAGATAGTCTGTATAACCTAGCAGGATAACACTGTATACAAGAAGTAATTTTAAGGTTACTTCCATTTTTGCTGTCATGGCAACTATTTACACAAGTTTTCAACTCCTTTCTAAACTTACCTCTTCATCCATGAAGTCTTCTGGTCCAAGAACTGTTCTATCTGCTCTCTTCTGCCGTGATGATACAAAAGCTGACGGTGTCCATCCTTTAAACAAGGTAAATATTTAAGTAAGGTACTTAAGGCAACACAGTATTCAAAAACAATTCAAACGTTTCAACCTTGCATCTTAAGGATACATCAAAGGAATCTATGTAAAATTACAGTCCAAAAACTCAGGGAGAAATAACTTCAGCAATACTATTTCAACTATTCCCTTTATACAGCAGGAACAAAACTGCTTTATGACAGTTAATTTGTTTTCACTAACATGACAATATGGTTCTCAATTTAACCATTCCCAGAAGACAGCAAAATATCTGACCTTCCTTTGTACCAACAGTGTTGAAGTAGCCAGCAGAAAAGCCACCAGTAAATGCGCCATGGAAGCGCTGGTATCGTCCCTTTGCATCCTTAACAGTCTGCTCTTGAAGAGGAACTGGCTTTTTAATTCGTTCACCTACAATCAAATAAATCAGAAGGTAAGACACAACTTTACATGAAGGAACAACTTCCCACTTCCTCCAGAAGCTGTTTCTTCCTTGCAGGTAAGAACAGGATCACACACTAGCCACTCTGATGTGGAAAGCATCACGTTTTATTTATTTCCACTCCACTGTGACTACTCATGTACACCACTGAAAAAGGAAAACCATGAAGTGTTCGCATCAAAATTCTTAATTCTACTGACTTCTGAGAACATTGGATTTTTTTCTTGTGAAAGAAAACTTTTAGTTTTTAAGTATGCAAGACCTCTCTCTGGCAGGATTTCTTCTCTTCAGTAACTGCTTGAGAAATTACACATCAAAAGTGTATAAACTGAAACAAAACACAAAAGCCATAGACTTTGACACAAACATTTACCTCTTTGTAACAATATTTCTTGAATAAAGTAGCACAGACGTGGGAGTTACAACTATACATTAGTCCTTGCCCTGTGCATCTCAACAATATAAGCATCCGACGGTCAGATTAGCATCACTGCGTACATTTGAACTGTTACACTTAAACTGTACATTTTTTTGTGTGGGTGGGGAGGACAGAAGCAAAGACTACTAGCACCCAGCTCCAGCCAGGGCAGCCGGCGCAGCCGCGGGGGATCGCAGCCCGTGCGGAGCCGAGGCCTTTCCCGCTCCGCTCCCGGGCGGCTCGCCCTGCGCTGGGCCAGATCCTCCCGCTGGCCAGCACGGCTGCCGGAAAGGCCCCGCGGCAGCCGAGGAGGGGGAAGCAGGTGTGCGCTGGCCCACACGCCACAGCCCCTCAGAGTAAGGGCTGGACGGCGTTCAGCCATCAACCGGGCCGGACCGCGCAGGCCCTTCGGGATACCCCGGCCCCGGCGCCTCAGGCCGGGCCGCTCTCCAGCGCTCGCACAACACATTGATAGAGAGAGGGAGGAGGAGCAGACGAACCTCCCGGAGTCCCTTACCCTCCTGCAAGGGCTGCAGCGCGCTTCCATAGCTCACCAAGTCCTCCTCCTCGCTGTCGCTGCTCTCCGCCGCCATCTTACACGACGGTGGCCGCGCGGGGCACGGCGGCGTCACGGGAGGGAGGCGGAGCCGCCGGCCCCGCGCAGCGCCCGGCG
>VZRH01003718.1:562813-603510 GCA_013397555.1 Urocynchramus pylzowi | reverse complement strand
CGGACCGCCCGGCGCGGCTCCGCCTTGGGCCGGCGGGGCGCGGCGCGGGGACCCCGGCGGGCCTCCCCTGCTTCGGAGCTGGGCGTCACCCTGAAGGACAGGAGCCCTCGGAACTTCCCAAAATGAGTCAAATTGCACTTGTCAGCCTTCTTCTTGCTGCCTTTATTTATCCCCCCCGCTCTCTTCCCCGTTTTGCTACTCGCTGCGTCTCCTCGCGCGCTTTCTAGTAAATTGCCTTATGTACCTGTAAGAAAGTTTACTGGAATAAGGCAACGAAGTTAACAGATTCATTAGGAAGTTCCTAATGAACTTCTGCCCTAATTACTTTTCAGACTGACTGGGCGGCTTATGCCATAACCTGCACCTCAGTTCTTTTTGCACAACAGTAATTATAGTTAAGTATTGCCTGTAATGCAGCCCTGTGGGGTTCTGTGAACTTCACTGGAGGTAAAGGGCAGGAAGTGCCGTTTGCAGGGAGCTTTGATTCAGCTTTCCCTTGCTGTTTTTAAGTCCTCAGCACCTGTAACTGCCGTCCATAGGTTTCAAGTCGAGGTGTAGGTACACGGGATTTTGGAGTAGGTTCCGGATCCAAGACCATGAGCTGTCTAGTCTATGGAGGGGGTAGAAAAAAGCTGCATACATCAGGTTGCTGCTGCTCGCCTTTGCGTAGAAATAGCCCCATTACGCACTTCAGCAACCGCCTGGATTACGTGGTAGGGAGGCACATAGGCTTTGCTTTGTTGCCCTCTTTATAGGCTGTTAGAGTTTTTACTTATGAATTTATCAAATTGCCAACAACATTGGCATAAACATAAAATGTTTAACAACATTGCCCTTTAGCAGAGGAACTGTTTCTAGCTGAAAAGAGCCAATCTTTACCTGTGCCAGCCATGCTGCAAGGAATCACTACCACCTTGTAAATAACTAGACAGGCTGAAACAAAACTTGGACCAAATCTTGTCTGGCTTCCTCATTTGAGTAATCCTACTGTAATATTTGGTGAGTAAATCACTTTTTTCTTAGTAGTCTTTAGCAGGACTTTAGTCTTTAGCAGTCTTTCCCAGTCATACAATGTGGCCAAGTTGTAATTACTTCATTTTCTTAGCTATGTTTTCTATACTGTAGGAAGCTCATAGGCTGCCTTGAGGCATGTTTGTAAAAAAGTTGACTTTTCATGAACTAAGTTACTGATAAGGGCTAACTGAAGTTTAGTTGCCAAGTTGTGCCTCAGGTCATAAGAGTAGTAGATCTTCTACCCTCGGACTTGCTAAACGACTGAGTTTATTTTAAATTAAGTTGTTGTATGTTGCAGTTATGGTCACTGAAACAGTATTAGATCAGTGTAAAGCCTATTGGACAGGAATGAAGTTTTTCTCATATATGAAAATACTGTAAGATCAATTTAATACCTAATCATGAGCTCTTTCCTATTACTTACTGCTTTAAGACATAAGTAATGAAAAAGTGGGGATCTAATAAAATCTGAATGAGCCACATGCTGCAGTGGAACATTCTAGCCTCTGTTCCCTCAGATCTTGGAAAGGTTCAGCCAGCTCATATGTGTCTTTATTAAAATTATGAACTTCAGCTTAGGCTAGATGCTCAAAGCCTTCAGTCCCTACAAGAAAGAAGGAAAATAGTATACGTTGTTATATGTTAGTTGAATGGTCTCAAAAGTCAGAGCTTTAATTCTGATCTGATTTAGAAGTTTTAGGTGAAGGGGAAGGAAAAACAAAATACAAAAAAAAAAAAGTATCAAAACAATCCCACTCCTGGAATCTTTAACAGGTACAAGCTGTGAACCCAAGGAGATACTTTAAACGTGGTATCTACATGTCCCTGTGAACAGTATACTTGGTGATTTCATGTGACTGAAATTAGTGACAGAGCTTTTGATGGGTGTCCATGGGTCTTCCCCCCTTCCTCTCTGAGTTACCTTGGTGTTTTTTTTCTCCTTCCTTTCTAAATCACACTATTTTTTTTCCTGAAAAGATTTGAGGGTTGGTTGACCACTTTTGTTGGTGCAGAATTACATCACTTTCCAAGGATAGTTCCTGTGTTTTTAGGTCAAAAGGTACTTACTTAATTGACTTTTTTTATTCTGTAAGCTGTGTAGCAAGGTGAAAACACTTGCTTTGCATCAGTCCTGCTCAAACATGGCTTCCAAGCACTACTTACACAGTGAGGCTATCTCACATACTTTCTAAGAGTATTGTGCACAATGAAATTTTATAATTGAGAAAAATTGGGGCAATTCATACCATATTCAATTATTTCAGACTCTCGATTTCTTTTGATGAATGGATTACTATAGGAAGTGTGCTCAAAGTCTCTCTTGCTCTTTTGTGTATTATGCTTTTTGAAGTTTTAAATACAGCATACCGAAAGCAACCCTCACTATCCCCAAGATGCTGTATGTAAAACAACTTATTTACTTAATTTTTGTTTAGTGCTTTTCTTTTTTTATGTAGGGAGGGAGCCCTGTAAAACTGTGACTGGGGACACAGATGCACAGTTGTGTTTCCTGCTTTGACTTCTATTGTCACACTGAAAAGTGACTCTGCCATGAGTCTGAGATGTGATGGGTGCCAGGAACTGAAGTCTACTTGCATCCTTTCTCAGATTGACCCTCCCCATTCCCTTCCAGTGATGTCAGAGCTGCTCCAGGTGGACCTTTTCCCTTTTCCCTTACCCTGTCTTTTTCCATTATTCCTTTTTCCCCATGGCAAAGACCTGTCATTTATATATGCAAAATTTTTCCTTAAACCTGTAAGATGCTTTGAGCTGGCTCAATGCTGGTGTGTCTTTTGTTGGTGTCTTTTCTTTTTTAATCACCTAATTTTAAGGAAATTACCTGTGCAGCCACACAGGGTACATATAACTCTATCACTGTTGCCCCATTCACCTCCTCTTATATTGCCCCTCCAAAACAACCCTCTTGAGCTCTTGGATAAGCTGCAACCAAACTTGTGAGAAGAATTTTACTTTTAAAAGCAAAACAGGCAACAACAAAAAATATCCTTGCTGATGTCCTGAACAGGGTATGGCGAAATGGAAGAAGCACCTTACTTTCCATCAAAAACAAGATAGGGCTTCTGCCTGGAACTTTTAATTTCTGGCATGATAATGTACCAGGAACTGGTTTTGCTACTGTTGTGTTTATCTTGGCTTAGTTCAGTGTACATTGCCAGGGCGCACTGTACCTGTTCTCCTTTGTGGTGTGAGTGCTCTTGGACCATGAGCCTCACATCTTGACTTATTCTGTAGGGAGTTTCACATTCTTTCACTGTTACTGACAGCAGTCTGTGAATCAGCAATGCATATCCAACACATCCATCCAAATTCTGCCACCAGTCTTCCTTGTCTATGAAAATAATGACAAAACTAATGGTAAGAGCAAAGAACAATTTGTTTTAAAAGTAGAGCAAAGCATTTGGACAGGAAGTATTTTTCAGCAGACCACTAGTAATTAAAGCAGGTCATGTGCTGCTTTGCTTACATGAGATGCTTTTCCCAACCATGGTTATTTTTTACACCTGCCACGGTTCTGTGGCTTGCTTGGCCTCTCAAATGTCTTCCTGATTTTTTTAGTTACCTTTGAATTCTTATGAGAGAAACAGCTTTCTTTTTCAAGCTGTTCTCCCCTTTTTTTTTTTTTTTCTTTTTTTCAATAGCACACCACCACACTTTACCAGTAAGCTTTTGCAAAGTATCCCTGAGACACATCAACATACAAAACTCAGGATATTTATAATATAGTGCTCATCCAGTCAAGGGATCCAGTGCTTGTGTGATGACCTATTACTAGGGCCATGCCTGCCTTATTTTTTGTTTGTTTGTTTGGGGGTGGTTTTTGCTTTTCTTGCTTGGTTTTTTGGTGGGTAGGAGCAGAGCAAGGAGGAGACACCTAGCAAGTTCTTTCTACTCTGTTTTTTCCACCTTGGCTTCCTGCTTTGTAACACCTTACACTGGCCATATTTTTAAATTTCTCTCACCAGTCAGAAAGTTACAGTAAATGGTAAGAAAAAGCCATAGTTAATTTTCCAAGGTTAACATTTCTGCAGCTCTCTAGATATTGGCTGGCTCAACATGAAACATCCCAGCTTCAATTTGGTTGTTCTGGATAGCAGTCCACTGTGCTACAGAGGCAGAGCAGTAGGACAGCTAGCTTAATAAATCTTTAGATTCTGATCAGTTGAACAAAGGTGCATAATTTTTTCCTTAAAGCTTTGCTTTCATCTGTGAGGCTAGATACTTATCATATAGACCAAGCTGATTCAGAAAGAGTGACTGTGTATTAGTCCCCTGTGTCAGGGAAGAAGGCTAAAAGCAGAAGCAAGCAGCTCCATAAGTGAAGCACCAGACTGAAGATGATGATAGGTATGGTAACTAGCTCGTGAATCAGCACTTCCCTAATTAACTCTGTGTCCTTCCCCTCGTTTTGAGCTTTTTTCTGCAGGGCTTCCCCCCACCTGTTGTTAATGTATCAGTTTACCAACCTGCCACACCTGTCCTTCCACCGGGGTTTAGCTCACGGGGTTCTTTTTAAGTCGTTAGTAGCCTGGCAACCATCAACATTAGCATTGACACAGGAATATTTATTTGGCTATTTGTTCTCTTTCCACTTGTCTGGCAGGACAGAAACAACATAGCAATGATTCATAACCCTTGTCATCCAAAGTCCACTCATTATATACAAATTCATAAAACCTGAAGCAGAAAGTAGGCCTTCATGTGAAACTAAGAATCATCTGAGACTTGATTACTCAAGAGACCGATGTCTCTGATGAAATACGAATGTTAAATTTTGCTTAGTGAGTGCTGTGACAAGATGGAGTTCATGTAGGAAATACATATTTGGAGTATAATACAATAATTATTTCTTTAACTTTATATTAATCTTTGGGCCAGGCACTTAGAACTATAAAATGCTTAGTTTGTGGCACAAGTACTCCAGGCTCTGGAAGACCAGATCTTCCCAGCCTCTTCATTAAAACAAAAAACAACAACAAAATACTCAGATAAAACTTCTGCTTCTGAAAGATCTGCTGTATATAGCTAAATTTTCAAAACTGAACTAGTGATAACATACAAAAAAACCATTATAGTACTTCAATAAGGTAAGGAAATGACAATTTAGCCCAACTGGGGATCAGTTCTAGAAATACTGGTGTGAAATACGCTGTTTGCTACGATTGCTGTTAGAACCAAAGAAGTTGTGTGCACAAGTTCCATACATACTTGTTATTGAAACACACATGTTTAAGTACCTGGAGGGCATGGCCGTTTGTGTGCACTGCTGGGCTTGACAAGCAGCACAGGCTGCCCTGGCTGGAAAGGACTGTTTTCCTTCAAGCAAGGAGGCACACCCAGTTTCAACTCTGTGTCACCTTCAGACAGTGGGGCTCATCTTAAAAGTTCAAACCAGTACTTTGTACAGCATATTTATGTTAATTTTCAGTACTTACTGCCATTACTCATTGTTTGGCAAACAGTGATGATTTTTGCATTCATGGTGACTGGACTTCTGATGTGAACCATGTAGAAATGCTGCTTGGGAAAGGGATCTTCTACATGGAGGAAGACAAAACTGAGCACTTGCTTGGACCTGTTTGCTAAATAACTTTTTACTACACAGAATTTGTGCTTTACACAAGGAGGTATTTTTATCAGACTGTGTATTTCTTGAGGTTTTTTTTCAGATATTGGTTATTTTCACTGTTCTCTATGCAGACTTCTACCTTTGTCAGATTAAGCTCTTTTTTGACTTAGAGGCGGGGCAACTGAGAGGTGTTTTGAAATCTTTTATTCTATTTTTAGTCTCATGTGAAGTGTGAAACAGAACACATTATAATTCACACCATCACAATCAGAAGTTAAGTATTTTTCAATTACAATACACTATAAGCTTTTCTTGGCTTATTAGTTTTTGCTGCATCATGCTGTAAATGATTTAGAGCCAATCATCTAAAATTACTTCTTGTGGGTCTTACAATAATGCATTTTTTATAGCTCTTTTTCTCTAAAATATCTAGTCTTATTTGTAAGCTTATTTTTTGAAGCTTGTTTCTAGTTCCATTTCTCTCTCAACAATGTCTGTCCTTTGGCATTTCTAAGTCAGCATTTCTTATCTTAGAGTTTGCATACAGATACACACTATGTGAGTTTTCTGTCAGGGTTTGAGAATTTTCTATAAATCCATTTCCTACAATACCCATCAGTTTTTATGGCAGCTTGATTACAATAAAGAGTTAAAGCCTGCAAATGAGCACAAACTAGCTGAGTGTCCTCATCCCCTGTGCAGGAGATATAAAGAGCAACATTTTCCAAAAAGTGAAATATTAGTTCCTTTTAGGCTTTGTGAAGTTAATGGGATCCATATGCTGGAATAGGTGAGTGTATCCTAAAAACAGACTCCTCTATCCATAAGAAGCCTCTTATCAAAACTGTCACACTTGCAGGCACACTGGAGGTTATACAGGTACCTTGGTCTGTCAGTACCCTGTCCTGTCAGGGTCCAGGGCTAGTTTTCCTTCCTATAGACAATAGTGCCTGGGGACCTGAAATGGAGGGAAACATCTCTTACACTTTTTCTCTTTGCAGAGAGTGTCAGATCACTGTTGTTTTGTACTCATTGTTCGTGGGAGCTTGGTCAAAAGTTCATTCAAATTAAGAGATCACATCTACAAGCTTCATGGGCTTGGGAATCAGGCAGTTGATCTTCCTGAAAAATTTCTGTAGTGGAGCTTTAAAGAAGTATTTGAATGATGTCATCAAACATGTTTGGCACACAGAAACAAGGAGTTCTGTGAGGAAGCTGCAGCTTTACAGAAAAAATTAAGGGCAAGGCAAGGATACATTTTAGAAGGATGCGTGAACTAAATGGTCAAGAAAGAAATTGGAAGAAAACAGAAATTGCAAGGAGAGATAAATACAGAGATAACAGGTCTGAGATGAGAATTAAATACTCAAAATGAATGCAAGAGCAAATAATTTGTGAGGTTCAAATGAAAAATGGCATGGATAGAATGGAAGGAGATAAATCTTTGAATAGCACTAGTAGAAAAGACTATACAACATAAAATGAAGGAAAAGCAAAGTGGGGAAGAACAGCTTCATCCCAAAAGAACCAGACTAAGGGCAGACAGCAACTTGTGGCTACAAGACCATGTAATAAACTAAAGTGTGCATTGCTCATGTCTTTGTGTATAATTGTGTGTAAAGGAGCATAAAGTATTTGGTAGTTAAAGGACTACTGATCTGAGGTGAATGAATGAGTTTGCTGCATGTGTGTATTCCCTCCAGTAAAAAGTTCATCTTCTGTGTGTGTCGTGGTTTGACACTGGCCAAACACCTGGCACCCCCACAAGTGTTTGCTTATTCTCTCTTGCTCTTGTCTGGGCAGAGGGGAGGGAGGGGAAAAAAAATTATCTAAGGGCTCATGAGTTGAGATGAGGACTGGGAGAAAACACTCTAAGGGCAAAACAGGTTCAAATTTATAGGTACAAAGTAAATTTATTATTGACAGAGTCAGAGGAGGATAATGAGAAGTAAAATAAAGACTTTAAAACACCTTTTTTCCCCGCAGCCCCTCCCTCCTTCCCACCGACAGTGCAGGGATAAAGAGTGTGGGGGGTTTTGGTCAGCTCATCACCCAAGATCTTCTGTTCACTCAGGGAGAGTCTTTCCTCTGCTCTGAGTCCCTCCCACGGGCAACCAGTGTTCCCAAAGCTGTTGTGGTGTGGGTCGCTCGTCCACAGGGTGCAGTTCTCTAAAGACAGGCTGCTTTAGTTTGGGAGCAAGGGCTCTCTGTCTCTGTCTCTGGCAGCAGGGCCCTCTCAGACCCTCCCTTGGGCCTCCCACTGGATCACAGCTTCCTCTGGCACCCACCTGCTCTGGTGTGAGCGCTTTTCCCGTGGGCTGCCAGTGGATCTCTGCATCCCCTGTGGACTTCATGTATTACAAGGGGACAGTTTGTTTCACCATGGTCCTCACCATGGCTGGCAGAGGAATCTTGGCTCTGACACTTCAAACACCTCCTCCCCTCTTTTCTTTCCCACTGACCTTGGTGCTGCCATGTTGTTTTCCCTCACAAGTCCTCACTTCCTCCTCTCCTCTGACTAGAAGAAAAAGTGCTGCTCATAGGTGCCACTGCCAACAAGTTCCACCAATTCAAAGATTCTTGCAGGATCCCTCAGTGCTGAGAGGTTGATTTTGTCCAGGTTCCGTGTCAGAGAGTTGCTCGCTATGTTTCCGCTGCTGGCCGGGCAGCCCCACGGCACAGCACGGGCAGCGGCGGATGCCCTGGCACTGGCATTACTTCACACCTCTCCTCCTGAAGCGGGGTGCTGGGAGGGAGAAACCCCACTGCCCCTGCCCTCCCTCCCACAGCACGGCTGGCCAGGGCGGCCAGGCAGGCAGGGCTCTACTCGGGCCGCGCCGAGATGGCGGCCGCGGCACCTCACCACCCCTGGAAAAACCCCATGTGCACTGTTTTGATTTTCTTCCTAAATGTGTCATCAGAGGCATTGCCAGCCTCTCTGACTGGGCCAGCAGCGTGCCCATCTTCAGAGCCACCGGAGATTGGCTGTCGGACATGGTGGAAGCTTCTAGCAGCTTGTCACAGAAGCCACTTCTGTGGCTCTCCCCTGCTGCTAAAAAACTAGGCTGTGCCAAGCCAACACAACGTGTCAAGCTTGCTGTGAGAGTTTTCTCAATGAAGAGAGCTGTGGGCTCGTGCTGTGAGTGGTATTTCAATGCAGTAATTCAGTGGGATGTGTTTTTTGAAGTTATGTGGCAAATGGTGCTGCTGAAGATGTTTGCACAAGCTTCCTGTCATTTTACTTATTTATTACAAGCTTTTCAAACTAGATATTTAAAATTAATGTTATTGGGCTATGTGTCTTCTCAGTTGAACTAGAGTACTCTGGTTTGATCAGCTCATTTCTCTGTTGTCAAGTCAATTTGCTTTTACTTGACAACAAAAACAAGAACTGAACTTCAAATACATGATCAGAATTTCATGTTCCATTTAAATACTCACTTTTGTTTTGCTGGTAGGTCATTGCTTGACCACTCAGAGCTTGTTAATAGCTTTTAAATGCTCTTATAACAAAATCAAATTTTTCTGGTCAAAACTAAGAGGGAGAGGTCCGAAATAGTGCTTAATTAGTAGCTGGAGTAGTTGAAAAAGAACTTAAAGAGTTCTGAGCCTCCTTCTTGTGTAGCAGACAATACAGTAGGACTCTGATAAGCTTTGTAATCATACCCAGTGAGGTCACTCAAAAGGACATTCTTCATTTAAGGGTAAGCCTTAAAACAGTGATTTTATTTGCTTCAGAATTATTAGTTAAGGCTGCAGGGATGTGCTGGCAGACTCCAGAGTACTACGATTCAAAGGCGTTTGATACTTTTTAAAAAAGGGGTGGCAGGGGCAAAGAATAAATTGTGGAAGGGAAACTTCTAACATACTTTAAAAAGGTGTTAAAATTGCGTTTCCCTTAAACAAAAAAGGACAAACATGCAGTCCTATTCATCTGTAGCAGTTTTAGCTTATCAGTGCTCAGAATACAATGGCTCAGTCCTGCTCAAACTCAGGTTTCAGCAGTTTTGAGTCTTGTACTTGTGTAAGGTATGCACATACACGGGAGCATTCTTGTGAACTCCGGATTTCACACTTGACTCTTTAAGAGCCTAATTTGATAAGAGTCTGAAGTGTAATCATTTTACCCTGTTAAGCTCTATTTTGGTAAATTTGAGATGTGAGGAGAGGGGCCTAGGGAAGGAGGGGTAGGAATTGTACTGAAGGTCTGAGCCACCAGAAGCAAAGATTGGGGAGCAGGTTTTTGAGCCCCAAACTTTGAGCACCACAGTCTGTTATATTTCAAGGCTGCATATATCCCAGTATGGAACTCTGATATTTTACAAGGATTAAGCAGAAGCTTTGATGGGAGTTGCTGTCTTGCCAGATACTATTTTCATGAAATCCTAGAAACTTGATAACGTTCTGTCAAATTTGGCTGCATTTGCAAAATATCTTGAAAATATTTTTAGGGGAGAAGAGATGGGCTCACATGTGAACTTAAGGTTTAAAACTGATATTTTCTGTTTGGATTTTGATGTTAAAATGTACTGTGGTCATGGTCTCTTTTGGTTTTAATGGCCAAGTTTGAGACAAAAAATACTGGTTTTGATGTCCAGATCATCCTTGATGTCAAGGTAGCTAATTTGTATTCATACAGAACTTATGCCTTTAACATTGAATTTAAATGAACCTTTAACGTTCATTCAAATTCCATGTTAGTCCTTCTGAAGTTTCTTCCAACAGCAACAAAAACCTTTTTTTCTTAATTCTAGGGATGTAATCCTCTTGCCGAGACTGGACGAAGCAAATTGCAAAATCAAAGAGCTGTTCTAAACCAACAGATCTTAAGAGCAGTGAGAATGAGAGCTGGTGCTGAAAATCTTTTAAGGTATATGTCATGGTTTCTTAGTTTTCTTGCCCAAACAACAATTGTTTAATTTAACATTAATTTTGTAGAAGTACTAACTATCGTATTTTCTCCTCTTTTTCCCCAAACATGCTGCAACTCTTACTGTAGAATGATGTGTGAATCTCCCTGAATTTTTTTCAAGCTATAGCTCTACAGTCATTACTTGCTTTCAAGTGCACTTTCAGTACTGCTGTGTTGTAGTAAATGAGCTGATTGTTAGCCTTTCTTAGGTTGCTCTCTTTGTTCAGCTTTTTTGCTAGTGGTAATGGCAAGTGAACCTTGCTCCATATTGTAATGGGTCCCTTTTACTCCTCAAATCAAATAAAGGTATTGCCACTATGCTGTTGGCTTTTTCCAAGATCCTTTAGCTCTGTGCTGCAATGGTAGAAAGGACTGTCCATTCTTTACTGCCTGTAATAATGATACAGGAGTAGCAGGGAAGCACCCATCTAATTTGAGCTGGGTTACCACCAGTTGCCACCAAATTCTCCTACAGTTTGAGGTAACTTCATCTATTACGTTTTGTTAGGATATGTTTTCATATGTGGCTGTCCCCATAGGAATATCCTTATGTTGACCCTGCCTTAAGGCTGTTACATCCTGTGATTAACAGTTTGGCAACTGTTTCCAATCTTACACAGAGGAACTGAAAATTACCCCAATTCTCATCTGCTGTAGTTTCCTGCAGTGTGTTTCTATGCAGGAGCAACAATGGCTCTTCAAGAGCAAAATCTAGTAAATATACTTAAAGAAGTGAAAATGCTTGGGTAAATTAAATTTTCTTAAACTTTCCATTAATCAATGGGTTGCCTGTTGTCTGTTACCTGCTTTTATCTCCACTCTTGCAGGAGATGTGACAGGTTGGAAACTTAGGTAATTTTAGCCTCTGTGACTGACTTAAGTTTGCTTTGTTTTCTGGTAATTGACTTAAGGAATGAGACTCAGAATTTTACTGCTTTTTGTATGGTTAGCAAAATTATTATACCTGCTTTTGAAGCAGAGTGCTTCATTCAGTTAATGTTTCTGCTTGTGAATTCAGGAGTGTTTTGGAAGGGCTAAAGAGATGAGTAATTGTACTTGTGATCTTATGTGAAAACTGGTAACGTTTAACCTAGATATCCTAAAGTTCAGTTTCTGATGCCAGTATTGACTGCTGAAATACTGAAGTTGCTATTTACAGGTGTGGGAACTAAATCTACTTAAGAGTAGAGGAACAGATTTATTTTTAAGATTTTAGAAATCTAAAATGAATTTACACCTGTTGAGCTATTAAAACTTGCTAGTTCTTTGAAAGAAGCAATTTTAAAAATAACCTGACCACTAGACAGTTCACGTGATCAGTTGTATCTACAGTCTCCTAAGGAAAAACATAAACAAACTTTATCTTTGGAGATTCTATTTGAATTTCATCAACTTCTAAAAGAAACAAACCAATTGCTGTCCACAAGAAGCCTCCTGGAGTAGAATTTGAGAAAAAACTGGAAATTCAGGTTTCTTTACTTTTGGCTGAAAGTAAGCACTAGGCTTGAAGCACATGATCCACGTAGTGCAAAGACTTTTGTTCTTAGAATTTCTAAAGGTCACCCTCTCCTTTTTTGTCTTTTGCTCTGGAAGTTGAATTAAATTCAGTGTAGAGTTATGTGAATCACGACAATATCACATTGCCCCTGTAGCTGCCTTTCACTGGTTGTTACTCAAAAGTATGTCTACAGTGTAAAAAACATGAAAATGTAGTCAAATTAAATTGACATGGATGTTCATAGCCACAGAGCAAATAGAGAAGTCAATCTGGATGGAACTGTGGGGTTTCTGAAAAAAACATTAGAATCCCTCCTGTGGAGGATGGTAAGCTAGACCAAACATGGAGCCTTAATACATCACAATTAAAGTGCTTGTAGCATCAAAACTTGCCCATTTATCTGTGTGGTGCTGCTTTTATCAAGGAAGATCCACCCCACCATATGTTTGTATCCAGTTTGGTTTATCAAGGCAACAGATGTTAGCATTGCTTAATTTAAGCAATCCCAAGGTATTCAATAAAGTACAGCATAGAAAAATCACAGATAACTCCTTTATAATATGAAAAGCAAACTTAGAATTTTAGTTTTGGAATCATTAGTTCTTCAAGGTGCTCCATAAAACTGGAGGATTGCTCCAAGTGGAGCCTAGATTTATGAGATGGTTGTTCATAAATATTTATGAGGGTGAATTTTGTCTTAAAATAAAGGTTAATGCAAAATGCTGCAAATTTAAGTTTGTAATTGTCTTCAGATTCAGACCCTAATATAAGGGTACAGTATCTTAAGCATGGATACCTTTTATCTTAAACTCATACCTGTGGATTTATAGATACAGGTGATTGAAGCATCTTGAAAAGAGTAACATGCTAATGAAATTGTCTGTGTGGAGACTCAGGTTAGAAATGGTGATATAAATACACAAATAAGTAATCACAAAGAAATGCTCAGGGGGTGTTAAATGCTAACATCTGTTGTGCTTGCAGTTCAAAGTGTTGCCATTTAAGTACATAAATGGTAAAGGAAGGAAGCAAACAAAATGATATTTACATCCAACAAAATCAAATTATTGAGAAAATTGTCTTGTATTAAAAAGATCTGATTGAAAGATATTTCTTTCTGTAATAACTTTTGGGGGAAAGTTATTTTCTTTTATTCTTAAGATCAGAAGTCTCAACAGATCTTTATTCAATTTATAAGGTGGTGGGGAAGTGTCTGTTGAAGAATGTCTGCTGACTCCTCCCACCTCCACCCACCTATCTTCTACATAGGAGAAAAAAAATCACATAATCTGAAAATAGGATAGTGATTCTGATTAAGATGCTTTAGTTTTGTTGATTAATATATCTGAAAATAAGCTTGACCCTTAATCATACACAGAAAATTGGCCATATAGGAAATCTTCTGTGGCTGCATGCTATTATCTGGAAACTATCCCAGGCACTCTCTTGACAGAAAAACCTAATAAATTCTGAAACATGAAGTCTTGTATCATCTCTTAAGGAGGGAAGAAATCTTAAAAATGCTGAGAATGCTTGCACTGGAGGTTGAAGGGGGTCAACCAAGCTTGTAGAAAACCTTTTCCTGAGCAATAAAAAATGGATATGTCTCTGCAGAGCAACCACCAACAACAAAGTACGAGAGCAAGTACTGCTGGAACTCAGTTTTGTAAACTCAGACCTGCAGATCTTAAAGGAAGAATTGGAAGGACTTAATATCTCAGTAGAAGTATATCAAAATGCAGAGTAAGTATAAAGCTGAGTTATTCAATTATCAACAGATCTTTTGTTTACCCTTGAAAACAAAATTGTTTCTAGGTGAGCGTGAATGTTGGACACTAATCATGTGAAAGAGCAGAGAGCTTGATAGGAAGAGAACATACTTGATGGTGGATTTGTTGACTAAGGGTTAGTCTGCATGTTTGTCCTTCTCTTGGGAAATGTGTGTGCCACTAATCCTTGGATGTGGAGTTCCTTTGAAGAGAAGAATATCACGAGAATTGAAAGCTCTTGGGGCTATACTGCAAGCAGTTGGCACTTAGCAGAATTTCCAGTACTGGAATGGCTCATTGGCTCAGTGCATTCTGGAGTGAGCAAACTTTGCCATATAATAATATCTCTTCTCAAATGTGGTGCATACAACAGTCCTCTGGAGCTGGAGAACAGAAACACAATGCTGATTTGATGTTTAGAGCAGACTAGGTAATCTTGAATGTGTGCCCTTCAGTGACTGAAAAACACAAATTCCTTGGCTAAAGCAGAGGAATTTTTAGTAGATGAAGTTGGATTTTTTCCAAGATATTTTTCTCCACTTTGAAGAGCACACTAATTTTTAAATTGCAATGGATTCCTCAAAGATAAAACTTCAAAGTTAAGGAGTATTCAATGCCTGCATACTGAAATGATTTCTGTATCAGTTATATGTCTTGTTCCTCCTAAAACTAAAATATTTACTATTTGATCAACAGCAGCTCAAGGTACAAATTGAAATGCTTCATGTGATGAGGGTATAATTTTGGGTCCCTCTTAGCACTGCACTCGGTAGTTGTTAAACTTCCAGGTGGATTACAAGGAATTCTTAATGTAAAAGGATGAAGCACATTTCCAGGGTGGCAACTTCCAACTGAATGCTGACTTGATGCAAAATATCTGTGTTGTAGTTTTCTCAAACAGCAACTTGTGCTAAACTTCTTACCTTCTCCCCCTTTGACAACTGTTAGATGTGAGAATATTTTGGGGTATTTTGGTTGGTCTTTTTTTTGAGATTTGGGTTTCTTGTACAAAATTTTCCTGGTCTTCATAGATGCGTGTGAGCACAGAGAGCAGTTACAGCTGTGGAAATGAGAGCAGGGCTCCACAAGTACTATTTCTTCTTCTAGCTAAAGAATATTAAAAATATTTGGATTCTCACTGAGGGATGAGCAGTAGGCCCCAAGGCAGGCAGCAGCCTCCAGGCTGGAGAGCAATATGCTTGTTATTCTCTCCTGATCCTACTTTCCCAATCTATTTTGAATGGTGTTTTGACTTTCTTATTCTTAAGCTCTAAATGCTTTTTATGTTTCATCAGCTAAAATAATTAATTCCCCTGTAACTGCTCTCCAGCCTTTAACAGTGAGTAGCTATTAATAGTTGTTCTGACTACTGTGCATACAGTTGTTAACAAGGTCACACCCATGGTTTACTGGATTTTAGCCTGTATTGTGTTAAAACAATGTAAGGGGTGGCCCTCCCAGTACTTGCACACATCTCATCTGGATTGAGAAGGGTGATGCTATTTCTAATCAGTTCTGGAAATCCAGGATCACCTCCCTAACTGTTTAATCCTCCCATGACGTTGGCTCCGTGGGTGTGGCACCTTAGCTGTGGAAAAAAGATTAAATTCACTTTCTTTGAATGACCAATGCTGATACCTACAGGGAATGTGAATGGTACTAGAATGGATTAAATCAGTAATTTAGGATTTCTTTCCCATGTGTCTCACTTCTTTTGAGGAAAAAGTCTTGATATAATCTGTAGTAAAAGTGTTGAGATTTCTTCTAAAAGCCTCATCAGAAATCAGATCATTTGCACCACTTGAAATGATGTTTTGGCTCTGTATTCTGGAAGTCCTTTTCAAGCTAGCAGATCTGCTAACTTTCTGGATCATGAAGGACTCTTGCTCTGCTTAGAAAGCTGCATTCCTACTGCCACCCTCTCAAGATGGAATTTTCACCAATAAGAAATGGTTTTGCTGACAAGACCATAAATGAATGTGGCATTTTGTAGTTGCTAATGGAATGCTCTAAACAGTGGTTAGACAGACAAAAAATTTTCAGGATAAATGAAAATTTTAGATGAACTTTATAATTGCTTGATACTGATCTGTTAAATCTACCCAACCAACTATGTATCTGGAAGCTATTCTGATCTTTTTTAAAATCAGCTCTCATCCTTATTGCTCTGTGATATTCTAGAGGTTGACTTGTCTAGAGGTTAACACCTAGCATTGTCTAGAAGCTAAGTAGTTCTTGGACTTCCTACTGCTAGACCTTTCACAGTGAGAGCTGGTACACTTTTTGCTTCTCCCCGTGTTGCACCCATAACTACTGCATACAAAACCACTGGTGACGTGTAAAATACTGATTATAACTGCTGATACTTACCATGGTTCTTACTGTGGCAGATCTCCTAGCAGCTGTGGAGCAAGAGTGCAGTAAGGCAGCCTTTGAGAGTTTCCTTTTCTTTGCCTGAAGGAAAAATAGGCTTAAATAAAAAAGGGCAGAAGAAAAAAAAAAAGGGCAGACAAATAGCTTTCTTCACTCTCTTCTTGAGAAGTACAGGCCATTAGGCAGATTTTCTTGTGCAGGAAGGAACTGTATACTTTTATTTACCCCATCAATGTATGAACTTCCTGTCATCAAATAAAACAAAAGTAATTATAACAGAAGCAGAAAAAAAAATTGTGAATATTTTTGCTTTTTTTCCATAGAGAGACTTTCAGTATTCCCCTGGTACCTCTTGGCCTAAAGGAAACCAAAGATGTAGACTTTACACTCCCCCTCAAGGTAAATTTTACATACACATTTCAGAATGAATAGTTAACAGTAATAACTTCTATTTCAGATTTGTTTAAAGAAACAGAAGTAATTTAGGTACAAATTATTTTTTGTTTTGCCCTAAGATCAAGATCGTGACATGTTAAAAATTAACTACCACTGATTTGGTTCATTGCTCCTACCTAATTAGGACAAGTCCAAAAATGTTATAAGAAATTCCACTTTGAAGACAGAGTTAAACCAAAGAATAAAAAATCCTTCCATGGTTTTGTTTCTAACAAGAGTATTGATTAGTGATGTAAGTGTGAGAGGAAGCAGTAATGAAGGTTTTACTCAGCATAATGTTGTGATACACCAACTTACCCTGACCAGGAGAGCTCAGTTGGGAAGCAGTGTTGCAGCATTAACTCTGCTTGTTTGTTGTCTAATGTGCTTTGCTGGCTGCTTGAACCATCCTTTGTATTTTCTGAACTTCTGTGTATTGTGCATACAGATTCTTGTCTCACAGTAAACCATCTTGTATCACTGTAGCATTTGTGTCTATTTTTACTTCTGTGGGTTAAATTCCATGGTCAGATCATGGTACCACTTCATGTCATTGCAGCTTTGTTGTTTTAATGGAATTGCCCCAGTGTAACTCATGAGAAGTTGGCAGTTTCTTTCTGTTAACAGTTTTTATGGTCACTTGATCCCCTTGTCATTTTAGATAACGGGGTTTGTTTGTCCCTTTCAAAACCACTAAGTGTTGTTGTTTTAAAACCAGTTGGAGTTAATGTAGCAGATGTTTGTTCCTTTACATCACAGTGAAATTTGTCTAAGATACCACATCATGATTCTACTGTCTTATTGTAGTCTCATTGTTGTTACGTGTTGACTGAAAGGGAGTAGACACCGTTCAAATCACAACTGAATCAATTTTGTACTGTTTGTAACTGCAGAAAAAATAGTTTAGGCTAATTTTAGATATTCCAATTTTTTTATCTTCTTTTTTTCCTCTTTTCAGGACTTTATTCTGGAACATTATAGTCAAGACAGTTCAGAGTATGAAGATGAAATAGCAGATCTCATGGATCTGAGACAAGTAAGTTCAATTATGGTATACTATGAGGTCTTTTAATATACAGTAGTAAATAACATTTGTATGGAATCAAAATACAACATTTTTACTCAGAGCATACTATTCTCCAGTTGACTTCATTTCTGAGACATGGTGCATGAATGTCTGTTGTCCAAGAGCTTTACAATCTGAGCAAAGAAAAAGCGAAGAAACAGATTAAGTTATGCAAAATGATTGAGCTATTGATGTAACTTTGTAAATTTTGTTAATCCAAGACTGTTTTTTATTTTAAAGTATTTTAAATTTAGCAGGGAGAGTGTTAAAGTGGATTAACCTGGCAAAATACTGTATAGAGTAGTGGGTATTTCTGACTATTGTTTGGTTCCTGTACTATGCTAGAAACATAAGCCTTCTCTGCAGCTTTCATAAAATACCTACAATCTTTATTTAATTAACTTTGAGACTTGCCAAACAGATTCTGTTTGCTTTTTTAAAGGTTGTGTGCTATTTGTGTGCAGCTGAAAAACTTTTGGCATGAATCCATATGGCTTTAAGCTTACTGTTCTCAGATTCCACACATTTCTATGATATGCAGAAGTCCAAAGGAAGCAGAGATTTATCCTTGGGGTTTCAGTATTCATCCTGTAACTCAACAGAATGCACTTAATTTTAATCTGTTGTGTTTCGAGGCCTGCCGCACTCCTAGCCGAGATGAAGCTGGCATTGAGATGTTGATAAGCTATTTCCTGCAACTTGGTTATGTAGAAAACAGATTTTTCCCACCCACCAGGCACATTGGAGTTTTATTTACGTGGTAAGTGTGTAGTTCATGTTTCTCTTTAGTCCTTTTCCCCCCAGAACATTGATTAATCATTAACTGTCTTTAATCTGAAGTATGTCAGTGTGTGTCTCCTCTTGAATCCCTGCAGTGTGTGTTGTCAGTTTTTATCTAAGTTAAGAGTAAACCTGCATACAGTACACTCGTTACATTCTTAGAGTGAAACCATTGCCTGGATTATGATTTGGGCTACAGCTTAGCACAAGGGAGAAAGAGAGAAAATAATCTTCATTTTGGATAGCTACAGATGTTTCTGAATTCTGAACCTAGGTGTACAAAATGAGGACAAGGAATGGGGTCAGGCCTTAATTCCTCTCCTTCAATTTGTTAAGAAGACCACTTGGGCCAGAAGAGAGCAAGAAGCAACTTTTTTTTTTTTTTTTCTTTATAAGGGAGTATTTACTATATCTGTGAGTGAAATTTGACTCTGAATTCAAAATTTTTATTATGAAAAAAGATGACTACCATGTAGCCAAAAGGAACTGTTAAATTTCTAGTCAGAACTGCAAATAGAAACTTTAAACACAAGCAGTAGAGGATCTGACCATGCCAGTTGATCTTTAGCAACACCAAAGTAGGAGAGTGTAGCAGCACATATGGATACTTCCCCAGTATGCTTTCCACCTCTGTTTTATGGGCACTTCTGAGTTAAATGTAATGACCTTATTTATGGAGGCACTACTGTATAACCTGCTGAAAACTCTCTCAAATACAGCTGTTCCCTGGCTTGGTAAATTATGTGGATTGTCCTTGCAGAACATAATGGTGTTTCTGTTCACCTTCATTTTCACTCTAGCAGAACTAGAATTATTAACTAGCAGTTAATAATTTCACCACTCATTCAGAAAAACAAAATGAAAGTATTTGTTTTTTATCAATGGACTCTGCTGATCTTAACACTTCTTCTAATATTTGTTTCCCAAGGTATGATTCCTTCACAGGTGTCCCAGTGTGTCAGCAAAATCTGTTGCTTGAAAAAGCCAGTGTTTTATTCAACATTGGAGCTCTCTACACACAGATTGGAACAAGATGCAATCGTCAGACCCAGGCTGGACTTGAAAATGCTGTTGATGCTTTTCAGAAAGCTGCAGGTACACATCTTAAAATACTGGAAAGGTCTTCACATAAATGTCCCCAGTCTCGTTCTGATGTCATACAGATTTCTGCATTTTCTACTGGCCTGATTACACAAAAAAGGAGGAATAGGGACATTCAAGAAGCCCAGTGAAGAGCTCAGATGAAGCTTTAAAACCTGGAAGTGCAGTCTGAGCATGCAGATAAGATAGTGAATACTGTGGTTAATGATTATTGGGCTGCAGTTCAAAGGTCAGAGTTACTGCAGTAGCATTAACTGCTTCATTCCTTGTTTCACTGACATACCTGCTTTTACCTCAGTGATAGCACCTTGGTGTCAGATCTGTACAGGAGAAATTGATAGGTTTGATAAAAACCCTATAAGCCTAGTTATCCATATGAGGCTCTTAAAAATTAATCTTACTTTTTTTCTCTGGTGAAAGTTGCAATTCATTGGAAGTTAACTACCTGTTTTCCATAGATTCCAGAGACAAACAGGTTCAAAATAGTCAATCTCTGTCCCAGGCAAGGAGAAATAGTAATTCTAATAAAGGGAATTATTTCCCTTGGACTAACATTTTATAAAGTCTTATGTTTTCTTTGGGGGCTTTTAAATAGATTTTCTGATTTGTTTTGTAAGTATCATCTGTACTACATGTAATATTTATAGACATGTCCTTTGTAATTAATATGTACTGTAAGATTTATTTCTGCAGTAACATCTGTGACTATTGGTTTGCACTATATGAGTAGCTTTATCAACTAAAAGCTGTGGAGCACCAAGTTGAATTTTCATAAATCCCCTCCTTTGAATACACAGCTATCAAAAAATGTGTAGTATTTCTTCATGCATATTTAAAATAAATTAAAGAAATAAATACATTATTTTTCAACCTTTGTATTTCATCTAAAAGAAATTTCAATAGTTGGGAAATTTCTCCATTTTACTGCTGCTCCTTCATTTTGCAAATAAAAAAAAAATCACTGCATTTCACTTCAACATGTTTGCAGAATAGAACTAATGCAAAGCTGGAAAGGTGTTATTTGCTCCCACAGTTACCTTTGCAGGGCCCCAAAGCTCAGGAGGCATTTCATTGTACCTGTGCTTGGTGCTGTAATGCTTCATCATGTTGGCAGAGGCATGATGCAGAGTCTGTATTAACTGCTTCCCAGTGCTGAAGGGAAGATGTTGCACAGAATTTATCTCAACATAAGCAGAAATATGTTGAGAACAAAAAATACCATGGTTTTTTCTATACTTTCAGTCCCTTTCAGTAGGGCACTCCATCAGTACTTGGGATATGCCTGGTAAATTTGAAGGGTTTTTTTGTGC
Organism: Urocynchramus pylzowi; assembly: GCA_013397555.1. Taxonomy (NCBI): domain Eukaryota; kingdom Metazoa; phylum Chordata; class Aves; order Passeriformes; family Fringillidae; genus Urocynchramus; species Urocynchramus pylzowi. Next base: position 582,664 of record VZRH01003718.1, on the reverse strand, counting down.
AAAAATGTAAGGATGGCCATGTTTCAAATTTCTTTAATGGCATATTAAAAATTCAGATAGGAGTGTAACATGGAAAATCAAAAATCACAGACACTGTTTAGTGGGAAAATACTGCACAACATGGCCAGAAGTGAGTGTGGTGGCAAGAAGTAAGATTACAGAAGCTGGAATACTTCAGAGGCAGAGGCCTTACTGTTGCACTGTAGCAAGCTAGGTGAACTCACTAAACCAGTCTGATGACATGCCTGCTGAGGGTTAGCTTCCATCCACGAAACTGTTACTCAGTATTGCACTTCAGGTAGTGTTTGTTTTAGATTTGATATATGATAGAAATTACTAATGTTTTGGTGAAACCAAATTTCTAGAGAAGAATCTTATTTTTACCCTATTAAATACATTCTTATGTCTATAAATAAAAATTCTAATTTACAGGTGTGAAACGGAGTTTTCATTGGGACACACAATGCACTTAGCAGCATCTGAAAATAAGATTAATATTTAATTAAATTTATATGTTTATGTCTTTTCCTTCTATCCAGAGGTTCTACTACTACCACCTCCTTATAGCTGTGCAGATTTTTCTCTTTTTTGTCCCCTGTGTAAGCCATAGCCTGCCACTGCCACAAATAAGTCCCATTCAGTTCAGCACAGTCTTATGGTCAATCACAAGAACTTTTACAAGCAAATCTGAAGGCAGTGCCCTCAAAACTTGCAGTTTCTGTTGTTCCTCAGAAGTTTAGTTTTGACAACTGTACCTGGGGATGGTTGATAGCAATGCAAAGCAAAACCTGTAGGTCAGTCTCACTTCTTATGCTCCAAGAATTCCTTCAGATTGCTGTAGTGCAATACTAGAAAATGTCCTTTAAATCCTAATTCTTATGGTACATACTAGAATTAAGTTCACTTGTTTATCTTTGTAATGCTGACGAAACCATTTTGTAATTGCAGGAGTTCTAAGCTACTTAAAGGAGACCTTTACTCACACACCAAGTTATGACATGAGCCCAGCTATGCTGAATGTTCTAGTGAAAATGATGCTTGCACAAGCTCAGGAGTGTGTTTTTGAGCAGATTGGTCTTTCTGGAATACGCAATGAGTTTTTCACACTAGTAAAAATGACACAGGAAGTTGCCAAGGTAAAATATGGGACTTTAAATCTAGTCTTTAAAATAACTGTTTACAGTGCTGTGTTATTACCTACAGCTTTTAGTAATATTAACTATTATTGTATTTTATTATATATGATATATATACACTATTATAATATATATACTATTATTTATATATATATATATATACTCGTACATATAATATTCTATAATATTAATATTTATTATATTTAAGTGTTAACAACCATTACTGGGAACCAAAAATAACATGGGGAAGCTCACAAACTACAGTTTAAAGCACAATCTTTCAGAAGATTAAAATGTCAACAAAATTTAAATATTATTATAGAGTTGTTACAATTTATTTAATTCATAGTTCATGGAGATTAACAGAAATAGGCAGTGAACTTGCTGAAGGTTTTTAACAAGCTATTTATGTTGCTTTTACAAACAGTACAGATTTCATCCACAGAACTACATACAAAAGGCCACAGGTTGTTTGTGTGGTTCCCTGTTAAGTATTGAACACAACCTGTCTTGTTCCCCAGCTGCTGAAGGGTATGCAAACCAAAAAAGCTTAATTCAGAAGAATAGCTAAATTGTAACTGAGGGAGGGACCTTGACAAGCAGAATCAAATTGGTACCTGCAGAGCTGTCTTGGGACTTGCCAGAAAATGGTGAGATAGGCTTGCCCCAGAAGGTAGTGTTAGTACTTGATTGAGGTATGTACCAAAAAATGAATTTGTCATGAAGGTATTCCTGTGCTTTCTGTTATTTCAGAGTAGCAGATACATAAGTGGTTCCATACAAGAAAAACAGGCAAAGCCTTTCAGACCAGCCCTGCAAAGCCACTGTGACGTATCTGTAGGATTGATCAGCTGCAGGGGAAGGAACTTTTGATTCTGTCAGTTGGAGTAGTTTGATCCATTAAAGCAGCAGTCACTGCTTGAAAAACTATTTTATATTTCCTCTGTGTAAAGGATAATATCCCAGTTTTAACTAGACCACACAAACTTGAGGCTATGTTTCACTCCACAGTTTCAAAGTGTAGCACAAACCTACTGTTAGAATATGCCTCACTCTTTTTTTCAACTGAATTAATGAGATATGTTTGTAAATTAAGACCTGTTTATTATACGGTGTTTTTATTTAACTATGAAGCCATATAGATTGACTGACTTAGTCCATCTGTTCTTGTACAAAATTGATTTACCTTTCTTGTGAGGGAAAAATCAGAGAAAACATTTCAAGTTTTTCTCCAAACTTAATTCCAACCCATCCTAACCATATTTTTCCCTTCTTTGATGTGATTGTATATGAAATTATGTTAAGCCTGAATATGATACCCCTTACTTGAGTTCCTAATACCTCATTTTATTAAGTTCTAATACTTCAATTATTTGATTTATTTCAGGTGGGAGAGGTTTACATGCTGGTTAACACTGCAATGAATCAGGAACCAGTGAAAGAGAATATTCCCTATTCTTGGTCTAAGCTGGCACAAATAAAGTCAGACCATTACAAAGCTCAGGCACATTACTTCATTGCCACCATTCTGTGTGACCATGAATGTAAGAATCATACTTCTTTATGTTTGTATTAAAAAAAAATAATAAACATACCAATAGTTATAATTTGGTCTGTGAATAAGTCTTGGAGCCAAGAACTTTGGTGCTTTATTATATGTTACATTGTGGTCATTTTCCCCACTGAAATAGGAGGCCACGTCTTCCAAGAAAAATATGAAAATTCAGTAACTTTCACAGAAACAAAAGAAAAATTATATATCCATGATGTGCTACTAAATAGTTCAGATTTTATCAATATGTTTTGGCATGTATTACTTGCATATTGTAGATGAGAAAACCAAAAACTTAAAATTCTTATTTATATATTTCTAAACATGTATGTCAGTATTTTACTGCATTGGGAGAGAATGTAGTAATAAGTACACAGTAATGCACCTAAAGGAACAGGGGACCAAGAGAAGTGTATGGTTAATGGTTTTCATCCATTATTACAGTGCAGCCTGGTGATGATGAAGATCAGCAGGAGAAAGCCTTGTCCCAGCTGTATGACTACGTGCCTGAAGGGCTGATAGTTCTTGCTGTTTTAAAGGACAAGGTTCAGAGAAAACAATTAGGTAACTGCCACTTTCACACAGCTACTAGCTGCAATTTGAAAACTACCTGGTATTTATTGTCTGTGGATGACAAGCAGTGGTTTTTCATGTTTTCAGGGAAAGCACATTTACGCAAAGCCATTGTTTACCACGAAGAAGCTCTCAGAGTCTGTGGGCTCTGCAAAAAGCTTCGGAACATTGAGGTTCTCCAGGAGGTTCTGACAGCTGCACATAAACGTTCACTTCTCAAGTATGCTCAGCAAGAGACAGAAGATGACTTCCTAAGTCTAATTCAGGCTCCAGATATACTCCGTAAGTGTACACAGCCAGAAAGAAAGGATATCCAACCATAGGCAAACATGCTTTCATGGGGATAGGCCTTTAATTCATAGATATCAATACATGTATAATATGCTTCCATACAGAACATAAATAATGTAGAATATATACTGCACATTTGTAGAGTTCCTGTCGTAGTTGAGATGGTCACAATACAAAGCAACAATCCATTTTCAGGAGGCTTCAAACTGTTTTTATTCTAGCATGTATGCTTTTTATACATTCTTACAAAGCTCATAAGTTTACACTTTACTCATTGGTCAGACGAGATAAACAAAATGCTTACTGCAATAGGCAGTTGCAGGTTTCTCTTATTTATCCTTCTTTCTTTCTTGGATTCTATGTCAACGACCTTGGTAGGAAATTCTTTCAGAGGTAAACATGGATCCTCTTATCAAACTTCTCTCTGGCTCACAGAAGTGGCTGTCAAACCTCTTCCACAAGTTCTGATTCCTTACATTCTCAGTCACAGATCAATGTATTTTGATCAATGTATAATTTTGTTAAACTGTTTTACAGTATTTCTGTCTCTAGCAACACGGTTTTTTGGGGTAGATGACAATAGTGGTTAGTTAGAATCCAGCATTTTTTGGTGACTATCTTGTGAGCTAGGAAAAAATGGGGAAACTTGAAAAGTTAAAATTATTTGGGGGAAAACTACAGTAACTGTTTCTTGAGCCCAACTCTTGTACTAGACTGGGTTGTTAAATCAATTTGACTGCTATTTTTTTTTTCTATCTTAGTCCAGCTTGTACAACTTTTTGCTTTTTGGATACAGTAGGAAACTATGACTGCTGGTTTTAAAAACTTCTCAAAGAAAAATAAATTAAAATGGGAATAGCATAATTTTGTTCAGATGGATTTTTTTTTAAGTTTTCCATATTGATGCTGTGAGCTCTTAAGTTATTTTTAAGACAGTTCTAATATCTAACAGACTTCCACAAAAATTAGTTTTTCCACAGCCCAGTAAGAATTTAGGACAAATTCCTATCTGGCTTGGAATGCCAAGAAAAATAAATGTTGATGTCTTTTAACTAATACTTGAAAAAAAATTAATTTTGCTTTCTTTTTATTTCAGCTAAAACAGAACATAAAATAGAAACAATTGCTCCTCAGTTTTCCAAGGTGAAAGTTAAAGACTTCTTTCACAAGCTGGTATGTAACATACTGATGCTGACCAACCTCTGCCATTTTGATAGCAACTATAAATTCACTCTAACGTGAGGGAAGGGACACAAGTATTTTAGCCTGAAAAAATGATCCTGTAGTAATTGAGGTTTTTTCAGAAGCTATTGGAGAAATCACTCCTAGCTTTAGAGGTATAAGTCAGCTTGGGAGAAGCAAAGAATAGAAGTGCCATTTCTATATGGCTTGCACAACATTCAGTCTTGAAAACCTTCATAAAAGTCCCATGAAGTCTCAACAGATCATTGCACACAGCTTAAGGGGAGGGAGAAATACCTAGTGTGTGGGGACAGGCATGCAGAACATGTGACTTACCTGTGACACAGCCAGTCTTTCAAGTGGCTCTGTATGTGTCAGTGAGCAAAGGAAGGAACTGGGAATATGGAAGGATCAGAATATGCAATGTTTCATGAACCAGTTTATCTCCTCTGAAATGGAGTAATACAGGACCTTACAGCCCATGCAGCCAGAAGATTCTGCACACCTTAACAGAGATTCTGGAACAACCTGACAGTTGTCTTTATCCCACTGTGAAGTATCAGCTGAACAGTCCAGAAATCCCTTTGCATTTCCAGGGAATTAGCTGGGAGTTAACCTAAGTAAAATCTATAATAGATGAGCTTAAAGCATTATGACTTACAAAACCAGAAATGCTCACTTACAAGTGACAGTAAAGCATAACATGCCTGCTGTTGTGTTCCCTGCAGGGCCCACTGTCAGTGTTCTCAGCCAAGCAGAGGTGGACAGCTCCACGTACCATCTGCCTTCACCATGAAGCAGGAGAGCTTGGATTCAGTCTGAAAGGAGGTTCACCAGTACAGGTTTATTGTCTTGACCCAGTTTGTTCTGCAGCAGTAAGTATATTGGTGTGATATGAACAATTTCTCTGCAGACTCTAGCATTAAAATGTACCTTTAGCTAGTTCATACTCGTGGATGGAGTATTTATTGAGTTCTATACATTAGGATAGTCAATTCATATAGTCTGAATGCATTTTAAGTGCTATATATGCTGCAGATTGTTAAAGTACCCATATCCCCAACATCCCATGGAACTAGAGTTGATTTCTTTCTCTCTTCATTCTTAATAGTTTAAAAGTCACAAATAATAAAAAAGCAAATGTTACTTCCTGTCTTATTCAGGAAGTCAGAAGGGATTAGTAATTTAAAAGGTAGCAACAAGAATAAGGATCAGGAAGGGAATGCAAGGTGTAGTGTTTGCCTAAGGAAAGAAGGGCAAGAATATTTTATTGGCTTGTAATGTTGTTCTTTCAGGGAAAATCCAAAGGGATAAAGCAGCATGCAGTGAAAAGCAGTTTACGTAAAGAAAAGGCAGAAACAATGACAGAAATAAAAATGAAAGTAATCAAGAAAAAGAATTAAATACTGCAGAAAATGTCTTCTAGGGGACAATAGCATAGCAAAACCCAGGGTTCATTTACTTAAGGAGAAAAGTGAAAAGAACATAAAAACAGACAACATTTGAGTACAGCAGAATCACATCACTGGTAACTCAAGAGGTAATTTGTGTACTTGAGAAAGCTGCACATGTGTGAATGGCTAGAGAATGGGTTTGTAGCATCTAAGAGTGAAATGCCTTTGGGGCAGATACTCTATGATGACGAAAACATTTTACATGTCTTTATAATTCTGGATAATAACCTGTGCCCAATTTTTTGACAGTCAGCAGGCCTAAAAGAAGGTGACTACATTGTTTCAGTTGGTGGCATGGATTGCAAGTGGCTTGGGGTCAATGAAGTGCTGGAAAAATTGAAAAGTGTGGGAAAGCAGCCCATGGAGATTGAGGTTATCAGTTGCCAGGATACAGCAGCATCTTTGGTATGTAATGAAGAAGATATGTTTGGCAGATTTGATATGCTAGAGTTTTTTCACTTGCCTGCCTTCAGTTCCTGATTAATGTTAACTTTCATGTAGTCAGATACCCCACTCAGCCTGTGAATATATAAAGCCTTAAGATGTGTGTTCAGTTTTAAACCATCTGTTTAAACCATTGTGACCTAGCAAGCTAAAGCAGTCTGTCTGCATAAGAATGGTTGGGTGGTGAGCTTTTTTTGTAGTGGAGCTACTTAGATTAATTGCATGAAAAATTTGAAGACCTAGTTTATTTCCCCTACCTTGTCCCAGAGGATGAAGGCATTACCTTCTTCAGCAGTGGAAAAACCACAATGAAACAATAATGGAATGAAATAGAACATCCAAGACCACATGTTTATTTTCTATGCATGGTTATTCTAAATGATCTGTGACTTTTGTATTAGATCATGGATTATTGTATGTATTTTTTTTTATTTTGGTGAACTGTCTAGTCAGTTACAAAGCTACTATAGAAGCTTTAGACTAAGGGAAAGTCATCACAAGATTAAAAAATATTAAGCTCTAAAGAACTTACTAGTTGTGTGAAAGAACCCGTAGTTCAGCTAAATCCACTGCTTCGTGCTTTTAACATTCCCTGGCAAGCTTAGACACTCAAGTAGTGTTGCCTGAGAAGCTATTAAGGTGCCCCTGCTGCTGTTAGGTTTTCTTGTTTTGTTAAAATTGGTTTTCCTTATTGAAAATAAGGAATTATGCATCTGCCATTCCAAGTTGCTGGATCCTCTTATCAAACTTCTTTTATTTTATTTATTATATAATTTAATATAATCACATTGCTTCAGGGCAAAGCTAAGAGGAGACAGAGGAGGCTGTCCCTTTCAGGTATCCCAGGAGAATGTCACACAGGAGCTCCTGTAGTTGTGATCATTATAGAACCTGTCCAGAGACAGCAAAAGTACTCCCTTTCACATCTGTGCAGGAATTGCACACTTGAGCTTTGTAGGGAGGCTAGTGTGTATATTAAATAGTTATGCTAGAAGCCAGTAAATGTTTAACAACCCAAAAAAAAAAATCACAAGTTCCTTAATGCTTTGCAGAGTATACCTTTGAGTCTACAAGTGCAAAATCCCAGAATCACAACACTGTGAAGGGCCTCGTGCTCAGTTAATGATGTCATTAGCACAGAAAGCTTGCTGCAGTCTGCCCTGGAAAACTTTGCACAGTAACCTTTTGTTGTTGTCAAAATTTTGACCCATTTTGGATGACTGATTCTTACAATGCTTCTCTTTCTCCTACAGCATAGCAAGAGTGCAACTTACTCTATGGGAATGCAGAAGACATACTCCTTAATCTGTTTAGCCATGGATGAGGATAAAATTGATCAGACCAAGAAAGCCCCACTAAAACTCCCCTTTCTAAGTTGGGGAACTAAAAACAGACAGAAAGCTGCAAGTACACTCTGCCTTCCTTCAGCTGTGGCTGGAAGTTCTCAGATTAAGAAGAAGCTTTCTCCCTTCACACTTTTCAATACAGAAAGTTCATTGTACTGAATCTTCCAGAAGTATCTGTTAATGTGACTTTTGTTTAAAACGTAGATAAAAATATCGATCAATTTTATCTTCACATATGTATGCATAAACTCAGACAAATACTGGTGACTTCATTTGCTGTGCATTGAGCCACTTATGGTCAGAAGCTGGGAGAAACTGTAACACTGAAGTATTTGAAGGCTAGAATGAAGTCTTTGGGAGGTATGCAATAACAAGATGTAGATTATAGAATTGCTTACATGAGGACTGGACTCCTTTGGAGTTTCAAAATAGAGTTATGACTGATTTTTCATAAAAATAGTCATAACTGTGCTAGATGGGAGTTATTTATTACAAACTTGATGCTGAATGCAAAATAATAGGGGACACATTAAAGAATGATTTTGCTCTTCAAAGTTTAGAATCAATAATAAATCACTTTAAACTACTTTGAAGAATTATCTTAACAAACCACAGGTGAGAGGGAATATTATTATTCAGAGAAACAAGTCTTGTGCCAAGGAGCAGTGTCACTGAGTTGTGTTTTTATGCAGAGGTGCTTCCTCACAGTACTAAGTGTAGCCTACTGAACAGGTCATTTAATTCTGGAAGAGAATTACAAGGCTTAAAATTTAAAAGGTCTTTTGAACTTCAAAAGGCTTTTACTCTCTTCTTTTTCTGATTTAGGTAACCTTTTAAATGCCTGTTGATTCAATTGTTAAAAACAGGCTTTATTCCAAATGTTATTTAACCTATTTACCTTAAGACTTGTATCTCATTTGTCTTGATAAAATGGATAGCTGTGAAACAAATCTCAAAATGGACCTACTATATTGATTCAAGGGCACATAAATTGCAGTGATGCTTTAAAATATAATAAAAGAAGTGCTTGTGATAAGTGGCAGGATATTTATTTACTATCACATCAAGCAAAAAAAAAATCCTTCTGCCCTTGGAAAAATTCATGAGCAAGCTGTGTCTATAGTAAGGAGGGGGACAAAAAATAGCTGGTGATCATTTCTTTGAGATTCTTCTATTTCCTTAAATTAATTGAAAATTGCTAACACTGTAGTGTTAGTTAACATTGCCATCTACAGAGTAGATAAATACTTAAAATTTACATGAAAATCTGCATCTTGCTGTAAACTTTAAAGTTGTCATTTATTTTTAATTTCTTATGTAGTAGGTGTAAATATCTTGATGACCCTTATTTAAGAATAAAAATCAGATGCTGCCATTTAGTAGTAGCTTTTTAATTCTTCTGCAGCTTGGATGATAAAGCATAATTTACAGGCTTTTGCTGTTTACTGTTGCCATACCTCTTGTGTGTTTCTCTAATGTTGCTTACAGAGATCTAAGAAACTTTTCTTAAGAAAAGTTCCTGTATTGTGCAATACCAACTAAGAGTTTAAAACCAACTTCCTTACAAAGAGTGTAAACATACTTCTAATTTCCCTGTAAAGGTTACATTAAAAAATAAGTTGTAAATGCCTTGTGACTTGCCTATCCTTAGCAGTTACTCTTTGGGTGTATTGGGAGTGGTGCTTCTATTACACACAGGAGCAGCAGCAGCAGACCCTGATCTGCACAGCCCTGCCTCACAGTATTCCATACAGATGACATTTACTTTGCCTGTGTGCTGAAATTGCTATCCAAGTAACCAAACCTTTAGCAAAGTCACAGCAATCACCCTTCCAGCTCTTCATTTCTCTTAAACCACTATGATAGTCTTTCTGGAAATACTTTCCCTCTTAGCTCCTGAATAATTGTCTTTCCCTTCCCATCATCACACTCACTTGTCCTTGAGGAAAACTTGGCTTTTTAAATTTAAAACACACCCCTGAATTCAAGAAAAAATGTGGACCTCTCAGGTGCCAGACAAATACTCTTAAGTTTTCTGCCAGCTAACTAAAGACTCCCTCTACCCTGAGTGGTAGCCAACAGCTAACTTAACTAGCAGTGAAAGGAGTGTGTGCCTTGTGTTCTTGCTCAGGCCACGGGAATTTTTGTACCAAGTGTCTACCCACAAGGATGTGCAAGGCTGCTGTAAAGCCCTAAAAATAAAGGTTAGCAATGGAGTAGTAGTACAGCCTGTAACTCCATTAATACTAATTGTTACTACTTCAGCTGAACCCTATTTAATGCACTGAGCAGATGGCCATTTCTCATAGAGAAAAGGTGTTTGTCTTGCAGCAAACATGCCTTTAGCTGTGAAATCCTGTCTTCATAGCAAAGTGACAAACCTTAGAGGGGATAAAATCTGAGCAAACCCATGTATAAAGAAGCTTAAAGTACTCCCTAGTTGCCTGAAAAAAAGTAGTATATTTTCCTGTACTTTTGGAAATTCTGATGTTTATTATTCACTAAATGAAATAATTATGTCTAAGTTACAGACAAATTTTCATCCCAAGTACAGAATCAATATAAATAGCAGGTCCACCTGCTAACCAGTGTAAGAGAGGACTTTCAGAGGTGCCAAGGCTCCCACAACAGGGAGTGGAAAATCCTACTCAGCTGTCTTCTTGCTGGGGTCCAAACTCCCAAATGGTATGAGAGATGCATTTTACTCACCTCCTCAAAGAAAAAGGCAATTTTACCCTTAGAAAATAGGGTAAGAATATAACTTATAATAAAATGTAAGATATCAGGAAAACCAATCCTCTTTACAAATAGATTTTCAAAATATTAATACTGGAAGAAGAGTAGTATGAATTAGGAATTTTGTTTAAAGCTTCCCATTTTTTTAGTAGTGTACATTATAGTATAATTGATAGTATAATTAACATATTAGAAGTTATAGTTAATATATCAAAATATTTTGCAATTTATTGTTAGTATGCCAACCTATATTCAGAAGGACAACATGAATTAACCAATATTTTGGATATCAGACACATGGGAATAAATTTGTTAACACCCTGTGAACTGGAGGGGTGACCAGAGAAATAAGTTGCTGTGAAGTCAAATGTGTTTTCCTGTAGGAACTTCCAAAGGAACTACAAAACATTCTAAATCAAAGATATTACTGTAGAGCAATATATGCTAACTTTTTAAACACATATTACATATTTCCAGTTATTGAGAAGTTACTATGCACATATTCATATGGTGGTTTTTTTTCTGAAAGACCACAGTAAGCAAACAGATTGCTCTTCCATTTTTTAACACTGATGCTGAAAAAGACAGCTTTCTTGAGTTTTATTTGTTCCAGAAAGATGCAAAATACAGACTTATTTCCAAGGCAATTTGCACAGCTTAATCTATATGAACAGATTAACGGCAGATGTAAAAAAGAAGCATCAGAGTCCAGTTACTGCTAGCCATGATTACAGAAACCAGCATAATATGTGATTATTAAAACCAAAATGTTACAATTCAGAAGAAAAAAACAAGTTTTTGTTTTGCAAAATACCGCTGCAGGTGCAGGTCAGGAATGTAAGAAAGTATAAATCTGTTGTGCTACTGTTTGTCCGACCACTTGCTCGAGCTCCTGGACGGCCGCGTTACAAAGCCGATGGATGCTCCCGAAGCGCTGCAGCAGAAGCAGGGCTTTAGCTCTGCCGACGCCGGGGACGCGCTGCACGGCCTGGAGCAGGGCGGGCTCCGCCGGCCGAGCGCGCTGCCTGCCGAGGAAGGGGTTGGCTCCGCGATCCCTGCTCTGCTCCCGCACCTGAGCCACAGAGAGCTGTCAGCACAGCCTGCGCTTCTGCCACAGCCCTGCGAATACAAGCTCCCTCCTCAGCTGTGCTCCCTTACGGGATGCGCTTCGACAAAACCTTACTAAGAAACAGCTTCTTAACAGCAACAACAAATGAAAACAATTATTTTTGTCACCTTTTTGATGCAGTCAGAGAAAGGGTAACGAGAAACAATTTAAAAACCACTTTCTCTAGCCTTAGAGAAAGCAAAATCTCAAGGTGATTTTGACAGTGACATTTGCCTAGTGCTACCTAGTGGCACCTCATACAAGATTACATTTAAAAATCCAGGATCACATTCTTCAACCTTTTTTCTTTGTTCCCAAATGAGCCTTCTTTCCACTGAACTCTACTACTGCATCACTGTTGCAGAAGATTTATTCCTTACATTCAAATGATGTTGTGCTCCTTTAAGATCCTGTGTATTCTCTCTGAAATGATCACTGGGGAGATCTACCTGTTTTGCTGTATATCTCATATTTTAATATAACACAGAAACTTACTAGTTGAATAATAAGCTGAGAAGCTTCTCCTTGATTTGCCACAGGAAGCAACACCATTCCAAGTTCGAGTACAACAAGTTTTTGTACTCCTAGGTAGTACTGATCACTGATTTGGGTTTTCTCTACGATTACAATTCCCCTAAGACTGCTGGCCTGTATTGAAAGGAAAAATATATTAGGAAAAACCTTGTTAATGACAAGTAAATGCAATGTAACAGAGAGAAATTCTTTCTGAAGCATTTATGAGAAGTATGAGCTGCCTAATAGCAAATCAGAGAAAGAATGTAAGTTGCAGCAACAGGACAGAGGTTTAATACAGCATTATCACACAGCTGAAGAATTTTTCAGTTCCCAGGTGAAAATTAACCCATAAGGTCATCTCCAATGGAATTTAAAAAAACCAAAAACACAAGAAGAATGTTTTCAGAAGCATGGAATAAACAAGTATCAAGCAAAAACTTTTCTCTTTATAGCACTTACATTTCTAAACCTAACTAATCTTCGTTTGAATTCATCCCCTGCAACCAAATCTGCTTCAGAAATAAGTAAAATGCAAGTTCTGTTTGGAAGATGAAAGTCCACCAGTCCCAAGTCATCTTCAAAGATGAGTCTAACTTTCCCTTAGGGTGAGATTGTTAGAAGAAAAAATACAGTAGTTAAAAATATACTAACAATTATTTCACAGCACAGCCTTCCTTAAGTGTCAATAATTCTAGTGACTTGATAATGAACTTTATAAAAAGCCTTTTTTCCCTTTAAGTAAATCTATTACAAGCAGTGCAAACTACTGTGTGATGTCTTTAGTAATGCAAATTAATAGCAGTTCCAATCTACAGATTTAAAAGTACTAGAGCTGCTCCGTAAACTCTGGACTCGAACAAAAATATCACACGCTTTTCTGGAGGGATCATCACAATTTAGTTTGTTGTGCCAGCAAGACGGTAGCAGAGTATAGATGTAAATTCAAGGGAGCTCAGTGGAGATGCAAATCTGCAAAGCCCCACAACAGCAGATTCTGCTGCTTCCCTGCAGTGCTCTGCAGCTATGAAAACTGAGCTGATCACACAGATACGTGACAAACAAACGGGATCTTTCAGCCTGCTAACATAGTCCGTACCACAAATGTGGGACCAGTCAGGCACAGAGGAAAGCATATTCCAGCCGTTCGGAATATTACTGGGGAATTGAGTGGCATGTTTTGCCTGACTTGCTTTTTCCTCTTCCAACTTGTTTGTGCTTACCTTGTAGCCTTTGGGCTAGCTCTGACCCTCTCCACTTCTCATTTCCAATCACATGCCCGTAAGGGACAACTATAGATCCTGCTGTCACAGGAAAGTTGGCTTTTGTTGTCATCAGACCTCCTTTAAAATCCTCCTTCAGTAGCAGTTACACCCTAGAAAGAAATGTGGAAAAATAGCAACACATTTTACAAACCTGTTCCAAGCTAATTTCCAAATTTCAATCATAAACTTAGGATGCAATATTCTGGAAGAGACACTACCTCCTTCCTCAAGCTTCCTTACAGCTAAGGTGAACATATCAAAATCGGCCAGCAACTCTGTTCACTTTAATACAGGCTGTTGTGTTGGCTTGCAAATTCTACTTTCAGCTTTACTGCTCAGTCTGAAAAACACCTGAATTAAAACACAGACGGTGAAAAAACACACATTGCCTTTTCCATACCTTCATCCACCCTTGCTGGGAGAAAATCTTCATGAATTACAAAGCCAACTCCGGAGGCATCTCCATCCCTCAGCTGGTGGGAGTCTCCAGACCAATTATTACAAGGTAGCTGCTGGGAGAGATTATTTTCAGGTTTGCCAGCTTTACGCGGTGTTCTGACTTTAACGAGCCTTGGAAGCTAAAGTTTGATCTAAAGGACAAGCACCACAGACAAGCCGGTACCACCGCAAACACGCACCCCGAGACACAGCCCAGAGCGGAGCGGGGAGAGGCCGTAGGGCCGCCGCCCGGCCCAGAGGAGCCGCCCGCAGCGGCCAAGGGCCCGCCGGACAGCGGGAGCTCGGCAGCGGGAGCTCGGCAGGCCGCGGGGGAAGGAGAGGAGAGGAGCGGAGGGGCGGAGGGGCGGGCCTCAGCCGGGGCGGTTGCTACGGCCGAGCGAGGGTGAGTAAGGCCCTTGCTGACTGGAGGAGCGCGGGCCCGCAGCAAATCCGCCGTGCTCTTGTTTCCAGGCGGGTCGCGAAGGCGAAGCGTCCGACGCGGCGAGGAAGCGGCCGTGAGGCGGTGGTTGGAGCTCCGTCCTGATGGCGTTCCTGTTCAGGAGAGGCCGGAGGGGCCCCTTCGTGAGTATCGCTGTGCCGGGCGCGGAGCTCCGTTACCGAGAGCGGGGACAGCAGCACACGGGGTGCAGGGCGCGGCTGGGACCAGGGCTGCTTTCTGCGGCTGATGCCGGTCATCGCTGAGCACTTTGAAGTGAAAATCAGGGAGAAAAATTAAGCCCAAGCCAAGGCTAAATGGTGTCCGGGGGCTGGTGCGTTCCTCTCCCTTAGTCCCGGGCCTGCTGGGCTTTTCAGGAACGCCGAGCTTCCCTTCCCTCGCCCCGGGAAGCCCTGGGCGCTGCCCGGGCTGGCAGCACGGCTGGCTGGCTCCCGGCGCTTGCCGGGGCGATGCCCGAAGCAGCGGTCGGTGCTGTGAAGTCAACTGATAAAAGTTCTGATCGACGGCTCCGAGCAGACAAAGGCTGTACGGCGGTCAGCAGTTGTGCGGGTGGTCTCGTCCAACGTACTTGAACTAACTGAATTTTTGGTTATTATTAGAATGAAAGTACTGATCTTCTGTTGTTGTCATGCTTTAACCGTGGGATGACTTTTACTTCATACGTGTTCCCTGGTAGTCTTAGTAGGGCCAGGCATACTCGTCTCTACTGCAGTCAAAAGCCTGCAGTAAACGAAATGGTGCATGCCAGACAGACATGCAGAATTAGGGAGCAGTGTGTTTGCAGGACTGAGAAAAAAGGCAGTGTTTTAACGCACCATTTAATTATTTGATGTGACTTCATGTAAAACCAGAAATGTTTCCCAGTTTTCATCTTCAGTCTCCTGTTGGAGAAGTGAATTAAAGAATAACTGGGGGAAAAAAGATCTGTAGCAGAAATAGCAGGAACTTTGCCTGTTTCACTCCATAGAAAAGTAACATCTGCCCACAGGTGATGGACTTTATTATGGCATAAATAGTATTTTCTAGTATTTTCTGATGCCTAGAGAGAGGACAAGAGGTAGTGAGCACAAACTCAAGCACAGACAATTCAGCTTAAACAGGTGAGGTGAGGTGGTTCAGCCCTGGACCAGAATGGAGATACACAAGACATGACTGGACAGGACACCAAGCAGCTCTGAGCAGGAACTTGAGCTGGACAATCTCCAGAGTTCCCCTCCAACCTCAACCAGTATACAGTTTCCCTCACAGTATTTCTGTAGGAACTCTGGTCCCAGTTTTTCTGAGCTGGTATTTAATGTTATACCATTTTTTTAAAAAATTACTGTGCTTGCTAATGAAAAAAATTTATTGATTTTTTTTGTTTTTTTTTATAATTAAGGTTGAATCTTTGACTGCAAGACTTAGTGGTAGGGTTTTTTTTTTCCATCTCATACTGCTGTGACTGAGGATTGACAAACTGTAGAAGAAAGGGACTAATATTGTTAGTTTGAAACAGCATTCTGAAAAAAGGTACTTTGAAAAAAGTTATTTTCTAGTCCAGATTTTCTTGTATATCTATAGGAAAAAGATGAGTAAGTTAAAATTCTGGTTTTGCAAATTGTGATATAGTGGATAGAAAATGTACATTCATGGGTCTCATGTAAATTACATTTCTAAACTTCAAGAGCAGCTGTTCATAAATGTTAAATGAACTTGCCAGCTTTACATGGAGTTCTGACTTTAAGGGGAATGAAATGCCATTTCAAGTCTTCTGTTTACATTAATTGCATGTAATTGTTCTTCCTTTTTATATTATTTTGCATTGTTAGTTTCTGTGCACATTCAGTTCTGTGTTTTTTCTCATTGTAATCCTTAAAGTCATTGTCAACTAATTTTATTTTAAATCATTTAGAAACATATAGCTCATGGCCTGGTCCCTGCTGCTACCATAGCTCCTAAACCTGCAGTTCCCCGCACCCCTCCCCCTCGTAGTCCAAACCCTTCTCCAGAAAGGCCCAGGTATGTCTTGGTTTTTGGAGTTTTTAAAAATTTTTTTTCTTTTTTTTAAATATTTTTTTTTTGTTTCATCAGATATTGTAGCATACTAGATAAACTTGATTAGAAAAATTGCATGTCTTTATAATATTTACAAAACTTTTCATAAAAAGAATATATTTTTAAGGGGGGCAGTTTCTCACTCTGAACTTTTTTCCCCACTCCTAAGCTTGGTAAATATTCAGGACAGTAACTGTTGTGAACATGTGACTTATCTGAGTCAATTAAAGATGAATGGACTATTTAAAGTTAGGGGAATTTTCAATTTGGCTGCTACAGTAGAGTGTAGGACTGCAACAGCACTAGTGCTGCGAGTTAGAAAATATTAGCTCATTAGAAAAACATAAATTAAACCTTGCTGCCATACCAGGGACTTAAAAACTGGCATGTAGCACCACACTGGATTGGAAAAAATGCAAATTATTTTTCTTCTAAGTTGTAGTTTCTTACAGTTTTTATTCTATGTTTTCTCTGCATTCTGATTGTTTTCCATGGCCTTTTTAGTGTCTGTAACATTCCTACTTAATTCTAGTTAATTTCTTCTTCCTTTTTGGCCTCAAGTTCTTGTCATTCATTTTACAGTTCTCAGCATTTCACTGCTTTAATCTTAGTTACTACTTATTTTTCCTTTTCATCATACCCTTCTCTGTACTCCACAGCATCACACAAATAGGCACTTCTGTTTGCTTGTTCTGGTTTGCAGTGTGCCAACATTTATTAACAACTTCAGAGTCATCAGTGAAAGGTTTAGAGTAGGGAATAATGGAGACAAAATTGCAGGACATGGAAGACCTTTTCAACAAAACACAAGGTAGTATTGTTATGGCTAAAGTGAGTGCTAAATACTGTAAATTGTTGATGTGAATTTTGGGACAGTAACTCTGTATATTCTGTGATTTTCATGCATGTGGTTTGGTAAACCAGTAGGTATTGTACCTTACTCTTGGATAGCTGCACTACAATAGCAGGCTGGTTTGAGCTTTACTTTGGGAGGTTATAGTTTGTAACCAGTCCCACAGCAGTCAGTGGTATTTATGCTTGTTAGCTGTGAACATTTTGCTGTGATTAAATAGTGAAGACATTTTGCAAAGGAAAAGGTATAAAATATGGAGCACAGAGAAAGCCTCAGTATTGCTTCATTGCTTTATTCTGTTTTCTTCCAGGTCTGCTCTAGCAGCAGCAATCCTTGCAACAGCACTGACAGGGCGCACTGTTGCTATTCCTCAGCCTCGGCAGAGATCCCTGTCTGAAAGTGATTCCACCTACTTGGAGCAAGAATGTTTTGAACCATATGCAACAGTCACAGAGCTCAGAATAGGGTAGTGTATGCCTTCTGGTTTGATATCTTAAATTAGAAATGGAATCTCTCAGTGATCAGCAAACTCCTGCTGTTACAGCTACTTACTTTTTTCTTACAGTATCATAAATTCAGTCTGAAGTGTCTAACAATGCTTATTCCATTTCTTGTAAAGTGGTGTCAAACATACAATCTTCAGAGAGGCAGATTTTGATTGTACAACAAGATTTTGATTTGTCATAAGTAAAATCATATACTATTTCTGTCAAATGATGACCAATTTCACAGAATGTGATGAACTGAGGAATCACTTGATCTACATGTAAGATATTTCCTTTGTGCTAAAATGATTATTTCAAACTGTCTTTTTGGTAGAATTAAGAGCCTTCTATCTCTAATCTGGCATTTTAAGATAGAGAGGAAAAGGTGGTACGAGTGTTAATTACCTATTTTAGAGTATACACACAGACACTGTCTTGGAGATGGTTTATTATCCGATACCATTTTGGGGATTTTGGTCTGTTTGGTTTAGTTTGTGCCCAGGGTGGCTGCTGTCCCTGCTTCATCCCCCNCTTCTGGTTTGATATCTTAAATTAGAAATGGAATCTCTCAGTGATCAGCAAACTCCTGCTGTTACAGCTACTTACTTTTTTCTTACAGTATCATAAATTCAGTCTGAAGTGTCTAACAATGCTTATTCCATTTCTTGTAAAGTGGTGTCAAACATACAATCTTCAGAGAGGCAGATTTTGATTGTACAACAAGATTTTGATTTGTCATAAGTAAAATCATATACTATTTCTGTCAAATGATGACCAATTTCACAGAATGTGATGAACTGAGGAATCACTTGATCTACATGTAAGATATTTCCTTTGTGCTAAAATGATTATTTCAAACTGTCTTTTTGGTAGAATTAAGAGCCTTCTATCTCTAATTTGGCATTTTAAGATAGAGAGGAAAAGGTGGTACGAGTGTTAATTACCTATTTTAGAGTATACACACAGACACTGTCTTGGAGATGGTTTATTATCCGATACCATTTTGGGGATTTTGGTCTGTTTGGTTTAGTTTGTGCCCAGGGTGGCTGCTGTCCCTGCTTCATCCCCCATCCTCCCTGGCTCTGGGGCTGTGGAGAGCAGTGGGAGCTGAGCCGGGGTGTCCAGAGGGAGTTTGGGGTGGGGTGAGGGGCATGGGCTCGTTCCACTAGGCACGCTGACCAGGGATCCTGCTGGTTCTGAGGGGTTTGCCTGCTGCTTTTTTTCTGGTTTTGTGAGGTTTTTTTTTGTTTGTTTGTTTGTTTTTTGTTTTTTTGGTTTTTGTTTATGGTAGCTTTGGCATGTGGCTGAGTTGCCGGCTCTGCTCTCGGGCGGCTCTGCTCTCGGGAAGCCCGGAGCCAGTGCGTGCCCGCCGGGCCTGGGAAGGCCGTGCTTCCCGCGGGCACTGCCCCCACCCTTGGCACAGCGCAGCCCCAGGGGCCGGCCAGCGCTGCTGGGTGAGCGCTGCTGGGTGAGCGCTGCTGGGGGGTCTGTCTGCCGTGTTTGGGGCTGGGCCGCTGCTGCCCCGCGCAGTGCCCGCCTGCTGCTGCTGCTGCTGCTGCGGCTGCTCCGGGGTTTTCCTCACGCTGGAGCTGTTTCACCCCTCCCTTCCAGGAGGTAAAAAGTTCACCTGCAGTTGCAGAGTTTCTGCTGTCTCTTGCTGTCCCGGGGGAGCCTGCCCTGCCGTTCCAGCTTGCTGCTCGGAGGTTTCCTGCTAGAGCCCTTTCGCTGTCCGGAGGGGCACCGGGACCGGCTGCCCCTGTGGGTTTGGAATGGAGGCGCCTTCTCCATCCCTGTGAGCCGGCTGGGCCCGCCAGGGCCCGCGGGAGAGCCGCGCTGAGCCCCGCGCCGCAGCGCCCCCTGCAGCCGCGGAGGAATCATCGCACCCCCTGCCTGGCCCGGAGCCAGCAGCGCCCCTGCTGGCCGCAGTCAGAACTGCCCCAAGGGGAAGCGCAGCCAAGGCTGATCGGGGGTTCGGGGGGGGGGA
>VZRH01003718.1:482207-560334 GCA_013397555.1 Urocynchramus pylzowi | reverse complement strand
TTTTTTTTTTTTTTTTTTTTTTTTTTTTTTTTTTTTTTTTTTTCTGGTTCTGTGCCTTGCAATCACCCCTATTTTTTGGTAAGAAACAGGGTTTTTTTCACTTTCACCCCCTGGTGAAAAAAACTATAAGTTTTTTCATATCTCCCACAGATGGTAGCACTCTGTAGCTAGTGCTTAGGAAAGAGGAAGCACAACTAAGTCAATTTTGAAAAAAATTTTGTCTTTCTGAATTTTATTCATGTTGGATCCCAGCATTTTTTCATTATTATTTCAGTGGACTCTATTTATTTCTCTATAAATAGAGAGTGCTGCAGGCCTTGAAAGCTGTCAGAATTACACTTGTTTTGTTCAGAGATGCAATAGGATTTGAGCCCAGTAAAATCCATTTCTCTCATTGGCAGAAGAAAAGGGAGTTATTGAAGCTCTTTCTCTTTAGAGGAAATGCTCATTCCACGATGTTTTCTCCTGAAATTTGTCTTGAAAGCCACACAACTATATTCCTTGTTCACAGCTAACAGAAGCTTAGATGTCTGTCTGTCTCTTTGGACTTGTGTATATTTTAAGACTGTTGGTTCTACTTTGCTAGTGTGGGGTTTTTTTGAAGAGTAAGCAGTGCTGAAACAGGCATTAAATTGCTTTTTGCAGATCTAACTGGAAACTTGCTGGTTGTGACAGATCTCCTCTACAGTCCCTGGAAATATCAGGCAATTATGGTGAAGATGAGGACATGGATACATACCTGTCAGATGCTGATAAAGAAGCAGAGTCCAGCTGTCAGAGTAATGAGAAAGGGGAAGGCAGCTTTAGCACCAATGCTATTTATGCTGTTCCCTGCAAAACTAAAAAGGTAAGATTTTTAAATGCATTCGTTCCTTTACCATGTTTTAATATATTAATGCATGTTAATATTTCAGATGCTTTGTATTTTCTTCTTACTCTTCAGACTTGTATTCAATATTTATTTCACATGCTGATTTTTGTGATTCATTTACTCTTAGGTGAATTAGGTAGGTTTGTTAGTTGTCAGAGTCTCTCTGGTTATTAGAGCACACTGCTATTGTATATAATTATCATGCATAGTCTTGTAAAATGCCCAATAATTTATAATGAGCATACTGCTCACATAGTAGATGATTTGTTAAAAGCAGTAGTAACTTTACTGTTAAATGGTGAAAGCTTAGTTAATGGTCCAGTATTGTGCTAATGAGCACAGACCTATGTAGAAATGAAGAGATTCAGAACCAAACAAAATAAATTAACCTTTTCTTGGAGACCAGGGAATTTTTGTATGCTATGATTTTGGATTGTCTTAACCAGCAATGAACTTAATACATTTAAAGTTAAATCAAAAATGAGACAAAAATTTAGCCAACAGGAAGAAGTACCTGAGTAGGAAAAAGGCAATAAAAGATGTCTTAAAAAAGGTCTCTTCAAAAATACCCAGCACTAGTAAAGTATGACCATCAGTCTTAGAATATACACCACAAATCCCAAAATGTGAAAGAATCCACAAAACACCCCAAGGTGCAGAGACAGTAGCTGGTAAGAGGAGGGAAGAGGAAGAAAAAAAAAAAAAGGTAGGGGGAGGAGTGATTAGAATATGTGGAACACTGGTGTGTGATCATGGGAAAGCCAGCAAAGGTGATGTTAACAATGGTTCATTAATCAATCCCAGCAGTGATATAGTCGATAAATGGTCGATGATCAAGATCACATATGCCACAGCAAACAAGCAAACAGAGAATAATTTCATGGACTCTTGTAACCAAATAAGGTGTCACAGAGTACTTGAGCTCATCACTTCATATTTGCTAACCTCCTGCTGATCTTTGTAAGGTTTAGATTTTATTTACATAGAGCCCTAAACAACAGCAACACAAAAAAATCCCAAGAAAAAGAGAAGAAACAAATCTTATAATTTACTATCTAAATATATTAGTAAACAATTCTGAATGTGACTGGAATGTTAATACACTAAATGTGCCATACAGATATCAAGGTACATGGGCTGTTTTAACAGTGATCTCATGATTTACAGAGATTTGTCTTATTTTTACATAGGAGGAGTTTCCACCATCTCCTATTCCTAATGCTGGCAAGAAAGATGTTTCTGCCCATGAAACTGGGTGTCAGTTGGTGGTGGATAAGTCATGTGTGCAAATAGAAGGTAAGTAAACTTACTTTGAGTCAAAATGCTATCCATGCCTTTTAATACCATTGGGAAAAACAATTTTTTAATAAAATAAATGTAATACTATATTGTAATAGACTCCTTTTTTAAGAGGGCAGTTAAAGAAATGTTGCTGAATACCTAGCAGCTTCTAATAGTTACAGAAAATAGAAACCTACATGAAGAGGAAATATTGGTCTATATTTACTGTGGAATGGACTGTCAGCTACTGTAAAATGAGGAGGTGGGGAGGAAGGTTTTGTGAGCTCTTGCCTTGTAAAGTACAATCATTCTCTACTATGTTTTTGTTGATATATGTGCCAGAAGCAGTCAGGTTTGTAATCTGGAACTTTTTGGAGTGTTACTGTGATAAAAAAAAAAAAAAGGAAAAAAGTAGAAACTAGCAATGTTAAAAAAAAAAAATACTAGCGATAAAGGAAAACATTTTTAGTCAGTTATTTTACTTGTATGAAAAAATGTTATGTCTGAAATGTTATGTTATTCAAGTAATAAAAACTTCTTGAATTTTTTAATAATCAAATAGCATGATAGTAGTGTTGTTTATACCTTCTACAAGAGTTATATCATTATTGGTGTCAGGATGTTTTTTTCTGAATAGAGAAATAAACATGATCATCAATCTCAGGCTATCAACCTAAGCTCTGAATTGTTAAGCTTCACAAATAATTTTTTTTCAGTCAGTAATTTTGTTAGATTGGGTACATTTGGGTTGTTATTGGATCTGTCCTTAGTCTTATTTTCTTGTAATAATAGAATATTGGTGGAAAAAAAATTATAACAATAGAGCAAGACCAGTCTACTGGTATATCAATTTTCTTGCATAATTATCTTGTCTGTTATTTTCAAATCAGGAAAAGGGAAATAAGAGTTAGTTTCAGAGCTGGCAAATGAATTTTTACAGAGGATGGTTATGATCAATGAAAAAACACGGACTCCCCGTAGCAGTTGCAGAGGAACATGGTTTATTGCAAAAAACCAGGCCTTTTCATGCTGTATTCAGAGAGTAAACTCTTACCTGTTCCCATTCTCATGAAACAGAGCAAACATGCATTGGCTGCCTGCCACTGCAGGTGCTGCTGCTCACGTTCCTTTACCCCATCACCTTTTTGATCACACAGTGTCCACATGTACCCTTGACCACTCAGAATCCCAGTCAAGAGGTGAGCACACACTGCTTATATGACTTGTTTTCTGTTTACATAACTTTTTTTTTTAGGTTATGTAACTTGTTTTTTGCTATACCCTTAGCTGAGGCTTTCCCAGAGTGCTTTCTGATGAGCTGAAGTGACAGAAATGAACAGAAGTGAACAGAGGCCTGTCAGGCCCTTATTCTATAAGTTTTTTTGTATCTCCCACAGTTGGTAGCACTCTGTAGCTAGTGGATAGGAAAGAGGAAGCACAACTAAGTCAATTTTGAAAAAAATTTTGTCTTTCTGAATTTTATTCATGTTGGATCCCAGCATTTTTTCATTATTATTTCAGTGGACTCTATTTATTTCTCTATTTTATAGAGAACAGTATTCAGAAAGACTGGTTGCTTTGATAAAACCATTTGGGAAGTGAAGGCATTAAACTGAAAAAATGTAGGCTATATACACTGTTTCTAATCCCTCTTCTACATAGTAAGTGCTGCAGGCCTTGAAAGCTGTCAGAATTACACTTGTTTTATTCAGAGATGCAATAGGATTCGAGTCCAGTAAAATCAGTGACAATATTTCATTTGTTCTTCAGCCCAATTCTAAACTTGAAACAGAAGCCAACAATACAGCTTAATTTCTTCCATATTTGCACCTATCCAGTGTGAGGTAAAGTGAGGTCTCACATCAGTGTCCTGATACACCATTAAAGAGTTAATGGAAAATTAGTGATCTAATCTGTGGTTTGGGAAGGACTTTCTTACATTTATTTGCACATATTATCTGTGTGCATACATATCCTTATGAACCCTTATAGCTTATGGACTTTAAATAATTGTTCTTCTAATTGACTGAAAGATCTGTTTTTCTTTAACAGAAGACCAAAATCTGAGCTTGAATTTGAAGGTAAGACTTTTATAAACGTTGGTTTACGATGCATTTTGGAAAATAGGGTGTCATAAAAAGCTGATCAGTTTGCAGTTACTTAAAAGAAAACTAATTTATTGCCACTATGGAATCTTTTTCTTTAGGAGTACAAGAATGGCTAATCATTCCTTTTGAAAAAATGCTACTGTATAGGTAAATGGGCCATACAAAAGTTGTTGGGTTTTTTTTTATAGTATGTTGTCTGTTACTCCTCATGTGAAAGAAAGAAACTGAGCATGAGAGACAACATGCTATAGCAAGAGACAACTCATACTGTTAATTTTCAAATTCTGAGCCTGACTTTACTGCTTTTTGGTATAGTTTTCTATTTGAGCTGATCTGACTGTTTTAAGCTTGAAAAGGAATACCCAAAAATTTAGTTTCTCAGTTCACCTTGCTAGAAGATTGTTTATGAAAATGGTCAGTTCTTCCATTGTTATTACAACTTTTTTTTCTGTAAGTTCTTAACCATGTATCTTTTTCATTGAAATTGTTCATTAGTTTTGTGTCATTGAGTCATTGGTGTCACTCAGTATCATCAATGTGTTAAATTACATGACAGCATATCCTTACAAAACTTCACTGCTGTTTCATAAAAACGTAGAGAAAGTCTCCACATCACCTTCACCTCAAGTAAATACATTAGCATAAATGACACTGTAATTCTTTCCTGGTGAAAGAGCCTTCTGAAAATGGAAAACAAAATACTTTTGGGTTTTTTTTTTTTCCAGCAAAGAAAGAACAAAGTTCTTCAGCTTTGAAAAATGTTTTACATTTTAATTGATTTGCTGATACCCAGTCAGGGACTGACATAATTGACTAGTCTAAAGTCTTACTCTGTACAAACTAAGAAGTGGGAAGAATACTCTTCTGGTTTCATCAAGAAGCTTTCTGGTTTTGACTTCTATGTCAGCTGTAAGAAAAATTGTTTTGAGAACTGTACATTTCTGACTGCTAAAGATGATAGTGAGTTTCAGGTATCCACAATTGACTGATGGCAGTGATAATTGATAAAATGATGTCTAGATGAGTAAATTAAAAGTTGTATCTTATCAGCAGTAAATCCAACCTTCAGTTTTGCTGATATGAAAGAAACTCCTCCTGAAGTTATATTTCTTAAGTTCTTCAGCAGTGATGCTGTTAAAGCAGATTGTCTAATTTTTTATTTCTCTGCTAGGTGGAAAAAGTAGTTGCTGAAAATCTGATCCTTGACAAACCTCCACCATCCCCAGGTACTTTGGATTTTTCAATGACTTCGCCAGACATTTTCACTTTATTAACATGCATGTGTATATGAAAATCAGTTTTACTCATGCAACAGTATATCTAGAGTTTTGTAGATAATCTAAAAGTTTACTTTTGTAGAAGTTGTTCAGTAACTTCTATTCAGTAACACTGAAGCTGTTCAGTGGGAAGGAATGTAAAGCTTTCATTGTATGGGTGATTAAAATTTGCAGGGATCAAGAATACTGACTAGTCCATGCAGGGCACAAACACTTTGCTTATTGCAGTGGGCATTTCAGTTTCACCTCTCCAGTCACTGATGTCTGGGAGAGAGAGATGTGCTGACACTGTCTTTTCCTTTAAAAGAAGGAGTATTTTTAGTGTCTGAGAGAAAAGATGGGAACTTGCAGCCACTCCACAGCTCTTTTTCCAAATCCACTTTTTTTGTTCTTTCTGGTCTTATCTTTTGGGAGCCATGAGCTGATTTAGACATTATAAAGTATCACTCATATATAATGTTAATATTATAAAAAATGGATTGTAATTTGCTGAAACTCCTGTTCCAGTCTGGATACTATTTAAATACCTCGTTCTGTGGCATTACAGATGTGTCTGTTCGGGCAAGGCAAATATGGGAAAATATAAGCAAAGAAAAGTTCAGAGAACTAAAACAAGAAAATTGGTCTCTGAACAAGGCATACCTAGCTGTGGTCCAGCAATTTGAGGGAACAAAACAGCTCATAGAAAAGCAGCAATTGAAGCTGAAGAAACTAGAAGAAGAAAACAAAGTACTTAAAGAAGCTGCAGAGAACTCACATAGAGAAGGTGGGAGAAACATATAAGCTATTCTGTAGTTATCTTGTTTCAATTTGTTTAATTTCTTACAACCTTTTCCTCTAGCAACAGGTTTCAAGTCATTGATTTAGGCAAGTATGCGTGCAGAAGTAGTTTCCAAACAGTATTTTCTATATTTGTAGAAATTTTGTCAAGGAGTAAGTACATGATTAAAAAAAAAAAATTAACTTCTTGTTTGAAATATAATGGATTTTTTGCTAGTAGTTTTTCATGGGATTTTTCCATAACAGTATTTTGAGATAAGTTATTGGTTATTATTCTAGCTTATTTGATTTTTTTGCATTACAATTAACAAATTGTTGTGAACATTTCTTGAATTTGAATGGAACTTTCTTGTTTGATATTTGTTTTAATAGAGGAGGCAACAGAATTACTTTCTCTCAGACAACAAGCACAAGAACTGGTAGATGAAAATGATGCTTTGAAAACGGTGGTCCATCGTTTAAATGTAGAATTAAGTCGCTACCAAACTAAATTCAGGTCATTGTCCCAAGAAGAGGTGAGAATCTTGGTTACCAAGGCAGTTTCTACTGAAATGTCCCATTGTTTGTTATTTAATCTTTTGAGGTTTTTATGACTGTTTTCTCCAGATTTGCCATAAAGTCTGCAAATTGCACAGGCTTTTTCTGAAATTTAAAATAATTTAAAATAAGCCTTTATTGTTAAATCTAATATTAAGAATTCAGTATTATTTTGTATCAGTGACATACTGGAATTTCAGTTTTATTGGGTGTGTGTTATGTATGCAACACATGTACTAAAAACATAACCTTGTTTGGGGTGATATTTATGACTGCAGTGGACAGTTGCTGGTGCTTCAAAAAGTAGGAAGTAATGTCAGTATCTTTTAAAATATTTATTCTAGAATGCAAAGTTGAAAAGCTTACCCATGGAAGGACCACTACCACCATGGCTGGTAAGTCAAATAATATTTGCACTTAACTGTTCATTCCTCTCTAAGTAAAGAAGTAGAATTTCTTGACTGGAATCAAAGTATTCAGATACTACTCTGCTGAACTATCACATCCTAATAGAATATTATAAACATTTCTTTGGTTGCAGAAAAATATGTATGACAACTTTGTAATGAATGTGTGCAGTTCCAGTTGAATGTACAGTAAGCTACAAACTGCACATAGTCACCAACTTTGGACTATTGAAAAGTATTGTTAAACTGAGAATCATAAATGCCATCTTCACTTAGAATTGTCTAGCATATAGTTTGGTTCAAGGTCTTTCAAGGTCTATTGCTTAATTGTTAATCTTAAATGTTAATCTTAATTGTTAATCTTTTGCTGTTACTTTTTTTACAATTACACTAAAAGAAAACAGAATATTTCTGATTGTAGGAATGGTCTTGAATCCAGTAGTAGCCTATGAATTTCTGACAATGGGAAGGCAAATAGTCCATGAAAGGGAATGCATTTGTAATATGTAAAAACATTTTCTCCTTGAAATACTAAACAGATCTTAAATTTTTCTTCCTCACTGTTACTGAAAACTATACAGAATGGGAAAGTTCTCCTGCTCTGTCTTTTTAGCCAAAATAGCCAATGGTCACATACAAATCTATTTAGTCTTCAGGATGCAGATTTGAGAGTGTAAAAATTCCTTTCCCACTTACTAATGAATATGAGATAATTTTTTAGTAGTAGTATTCACTATAGTGTTTGGATCTTGTTTTGTATTCATTTGCATCCATATTCTGCTGTGTTACATATATAGTGATATATATAGTCATAAGTTAAAGCTGCTTTTTAGAAGAAAGAGGCAAGTAAGGCATGAGGTCTTTTCCTTTCTAAAGCTTACTCCTAACATAGTACTGGGAAGTGTTTCTGCAGCATCATTCTGTATATGATGGTCTGTGTGCTTGTATGAGTTCTGCAATTTAGTCTGCAAGTCATATATGAAACCCCTTTAATAGCTTTCAAAACTAATAATCTATAGCTGGAGTAAAAAATACAGATGACATGATGGCTTGTAATTAATCTACATGTATTTATTTTTTAATTTTCTTTTAAGTTGGATATGAAGTATTTGTCACCTCTTCTGTTGGCATATGAAGATAGAATAAAAGAAAAGGAAGATTTTATTCTTGAACATGAGGCAAGTTGCCATTTAGAAGAAATGCCCACTAAAGCAGAAATAAATTACTGAATTTTTTAAAGGGATTTGCCAGTGATGTTCTCTGCCTAAAATTTAATGTGACTTTGTTTTACTTTTACTTTTCCATGCATAGTTATTGTGCTGTCTTATCCTACTTGGCTTGCTTGTTTTTGCCAGCCTGTTCACATTAGGAGCATGCAGTACACTGAGATACATAAGATGTGCTCTAAAAATGGAGCAAGCCATAAAGTAGTCAGTGGTAGAATTTTTGTCATTCATGATGGGATCTCAGTGCTCTTGCAGCTGTTTATGGGTTTTGTGGTAGAAGAATACTTCTAGGTATTAAAAGACTGGGTACTCTTTTTGCTTTTTTAGAAGTATTTTCTGTCACTGAATCTTTGAAAAACAGCTATTTGCTTCAGAGTACCACTTTCCTAGATTTTAAAAAGAAATGTATTTCCTTCAAAAAATTCAGCCATAAAATGAGCAGAAAACAGCACAGGTTTTTTATATTACTGTAAATTCACTATGTTGTCTTACCATATTCAAATCCATGTCACTCCTACTGAAAATGGATAGTATCAACCAGTAATTTCCAGAATTCAGCTTTTTAAACTTATCTTCTAAGGGTCTATAACTTGCAAAAATGTGGCACAATATCAGTATTATTTTTAATCAAATATTACTACATGAATGAAACAATTTAGAACTAAAATATGCACAGCTGAATTAGAAATGAGTAGTGAGATAATATTCTATTATGATAAGAACTAGAAGGCACCTAAGCATGTGTACTTACAAAAATTTTTCTTGATATAAAAATTAAAGCAAAATAATTATAAATAATTTTATATGAAATCCTTTGTCTTCCAGGAGGATATGAAGAATTTTAAAGCACGAGTTGAAGAGTTGGTGAAGGAGAATGGAGATTTGCATGAGCAATTAAATAACTTCGTTACTCCTACAGAATGGCAAGTTATATTCCTAGAAATTTATTTCAAAGTTAAAAATTATTTTGCTTATGTGATGCAAACTTTTAAAATTATACATCTTAATGAAAATTTTTTTTGTCTTCAAACACTGTTTTTCTGAAGAATTAATAGCGTCACGACTGTCATGTTGGAATAATGTGGATCTGCAATGCCTGGAATAATTTTGGAGTAAAGATTAAATATGAATGTGGAGTTTTGCACTGGAAGCCCATGTAATTCTGTCGTAGATATTGCAGGTTTTACTTTACAGTGGGCCAATGACATGAGTTTTCCACTAATATAAAATAGCATTGGGATGTGGCATTAGAAGAATTTGATTGTCGCTGTTGAGTAAGAAAGCAGCACAGGCTCCAAGAAGGCTGGCTTGCCCAGTAGCAGCTTTAACATGAAAACTTCTTTCTTTTATAGACTGTTCCTGATACATTCAGACCAGATTGGTCAATCAATCAATACATTTCACCTGATTGGCTAATTAACAAAAACACCTTTCTCACAAACAATCCTTGAGAAGAACAGGAAAACAAAGAGTAAGAAAAACACCCCCTGCAGGTTGTTTATTATAACAAGCTATCATCGTTTCTTAACAAGTCCCTAAAAGTCTCCCAGGTCCACTGTGAGAAAACTAGTTTTCTCACTCTCTGACCAGGCTGTCACATCCACATTTGATGTTTTTGAGAAGTGAGACAATGCATAATAAAGTTAAATAGTTGTTGGAGGTTAGGTTTTTTCCTTTTTTATTTTTTTTCCTCCCATTTGTTGCCTTAGAGATGGGAATAACTGATACTTAAAAGACAAAAGATGTGGCTGGGAGGAGGAGGAAGAATGCAGCTGACTGTGGTCTCTTTCCTGTGGGGCTTTCCCTTGGGAAGTGCAGAGATCCCTCGAGATTTTGGCTGGGGTTCAGGGGCCAGGCTCACTCCTCACTCTCTCAGATCAGAGTGCACAGGGGTGGTTTTGGTGCCAGACCTGCTGCCAGAGGATTCGCCGCCACTGCGGAGTTTTCATCCTGCTCTGATTGTACTGTGGGTGAGCCTCTGCTCACAGGGAGGTTGGATCAGGTTTGGGAATAGCATCCACTATGAGTGAACATAAAAATTCTACCTGCACCTGTGGCACATGGGTTGCATGTGTAGGGCTCAGATGACACCATGTCTGTGTGAAGAGGTTGGAAGAGACAGCATGCATCATAATCTTAAGTCTTTCTGCAGATTCACCCAGTGGCATAGACCTACTTTCAGTGAGGCAGAAATACAGGTGTTAGTATCTGCATAGATGTGGTTACCTCAGGTCCTGATAGTGCTTTCAATAAGGATTTTTAATCTGTTTTTTAAAGAGGTTCAGATATGATTTTGTAAGTTTACACTGTTGACAATCAGTTGTGTTTGTTCTTTGGACATAACATCTGAGTTACATTTTATTTACAAGCCAGTTATCATTGCAGGCAGCTGCTGCAAACTCAGGCCAAGCTGGTCTTGGAAGAAAATGGAGTGTTGATGGAGCAACTCAAAATTCAACAAGCTAAAGCAAAAGATAGTCACAGACAGCATGTTCAAGAAGGTAAAAGTGCTTGAGTTGCTAGTCATCTGAACTGCACTAAAGATGGTACTGCAGGTTTGGATTTTTGTAGGGTTTTTGTTTGTTTTCTGTTGTCATTTTTTGTTTCGGCAGGCTTGGCCAAAAGTGTTTTAGTTTGGTTGGCTGGGGTTTTTTTTGCAACTTCATATATGTCTAAAAAGCATCCTTGAATGTAGGTAGCATTATAGGAGATCAAGCTCTGGATGTCAACTGATACTTTAAAAAAATGTTGTTATCACCTGTTGACACTATAAAAAATACTCAATTTTGACTTCTTCTGAAAAAGTGAGGAGAACTGTTAAACAGCAATACAGTCATTTGCATAATTGAAGAGCACTTCAAGCTGAATCAGAGTTTTTCAGAGTAAAATGACATTTTCAGTGAGCTTATAGCCTTGGAAAGAAGTACTCTTGAAGTGTCTGCACTTTTCCAAAGCAAGTTGCTTGAGATAGCAAAAAGTCAAGTCCAAACTATTAAAACACAAACTGACAAATGCTCTGTTACATAATGTTGTAAACAACTAGGAATTAATCTATTCATGATTTTGTTGAAGTTTCACTCAGTGGTTGAATTAATTCTGCTGTACACAGCTGACTTTTTTTTTCCTCCTTCCAAAAGCTTCAAAGTTGACCAAACAAATAGTAGTCTTAGAAGATAAGAAAAAGAGTCAAGAGGAAGAAATAACAGAGTACCAGAAGCAGCTAGAAGCTTTGTGTTCTACATGTGAAGAGCTGAAAGCCAAAATGGATAGCAGAATAACAGCAGAGGAGCACTTGGCTGTGGTGAATGATTTAAAAAGGTATGGGTTTACATATGGTGCACATATGGAGAAACATTGGTGCAAAGCATGCACAGGACCAGAGCTGCACATGTAGCACTCTGTAGGCAGGAGGCCAGTGGAAACTTATGCTGGTAATCCTGGAAGGTAGCTACCAAAGCACAAAGAAAGGGAAAGAAGTATTAAAAAAATGCTGTCTTAGTTTTTAGAGACATGTAAAATTACAAAAGGAAGTCCTAGTTCTAGAAACACGGGTAGAAGTGTTTTTACCATAGAATTCCTACTGCTAATTGTGCCATTGTAAATAGTAGAAGAGGAGGCACTAAAAATACCATTTTTGTCAAATCTATTTGCTTCTGTCAGTACTATATATAGAACATTCTCCTTCTTGTGTTCCCATCTTTGGAGCATGTCTAAAGAATCCTGAAATTCTGAGCCAGAAGTTTTAAGTTTCTTCATTTGTTACAATATGGAAATTACATGAAACATGAGTACTCAAAAGTGGTGCTGTGCAGCATAATCTGCAGAGTAATGTTTCTGTGAAGACATTCCATAAATTTGTATGCTTTCAAGCCTTTGGACAGTGCAGGTTACTGTTTCATAGTTACTGTTTCATGGTACTGTTTTCATGGCATCCTGAGAAGTCCTCAGACCTTGTATTTTGATGTTGATAGTAATTTATTTGAAAAAAAAAAGAAACATGAAGGGATAACATCTGGACTACATAATTTTTATAATTTAAATAAAATGCAGTCAGAAGGAATTGAATAATTTGATATGAGATTGTAATACCTCTCTGATGTCACCAGTGAACATTGAGCATTCTCAGTGTATCTTATTTCATAAGTTCAACATGGGTATCTTCCTGTAACTTAGCATTTTAGTGATGTAGATCTGTACATGATACCTGTTCTACACTGTTGGTTTTTGCAGCTGTTTACAGCAGGAGCAGGAGAAAAAGCGCTGTGAGGTGGAAGCTGTAATGGCAAAGATAGCATCACTGCAAACTGAAAACAAGAAACTGCTCTTAGAGAAAAATAACTTCATGGCTGACAAGAAGATTCTGGAAACTGAGATGCAAATGACTCAAAAGACAAACAGGTCTTATCACAGTCTCATTTTCTTGTACAGAAATACTTTTATTTCTAAAAACAACAAATATCTGCAAAAATATTGTCTTGACTTCCCATAATGTGTATTTTCTACCTACTGCAAAAAAACCCGATGTTAACTAAACATGTTTGTTATGTCTAGAGGCCTGGTTGTCAAGTTTTGCTAACCTTTGTATGTTTTCATGCTCACTTTTCTGTGTTGATGTGCAAATTAATAATATATCTTTAATTTAGTAATTAATAGTTAGCTGTAGCAATTAATCATTAGGTGTACTTATCTGAAAATAAGATGAGTAGACATACACTATTTGCAGTTAGATAAGGATAAGACTTACACTATTTGAAGATCTCATGCACCTGATTGCTTAGGGAAAAGTTCACAATATTTTAAAAAGACAGTATTATTGTTCTGTATCTTAAGAAATATGAGCTTGTAGCCATTGCACAAACTGTTCTTTTGACTGATTGCTACTGTTGTTATTCAGATAACATATTGTAAAGAAAAAGCAGCCCCAAAAATTGGAACATAATACTATTGGCACTGCAAATATTCTGAGCCACTGCATTTTTAACAGTGTGTATGATTGTTTGAGACTTGTGCATGTTGATTTGCACGTGTGATACACGGTTTTTAAGGCCATTACTAATTCCCAATCCAAAAATTTTCCCTTTTCTTTTATAGACGATTAAAGAAGAAAATAGGTCTTTTGCAAGTACAGCTGGAGGAAGCAATGGAAAAAGAAATTGCAGCCCATCACTATCTAGCAAACCTTATTGGGCTGGTGGAGAAGATAGCTAAGGAACGTGATCATCTTGTATTTTTGGTACTTACCTTTAAATAATGAATGTAACTTAATTGATATTTCACACAGTTATCATGCTGTTGGCACAATTTATTATTAATCTGAATTATCAAAGAATAAAGCTGTAATTCCAGTTTAAGGATTTAGATCTATTTAAGTAAACTTCAGCAAATAGGATAGGAGCAACGAAAGACTTTTTTTCTAGAGGAGCAATTAAAAGCAACTACCTTTATTTCTGGAGGTAACATAATTAAGCATTAATTCACATGAGCATTAGGGTCTGAAATGGCACTTATCAAGTTTAAAAGATTTTTTTTTAACCTAGTTTTAGAAGTTGATGTTGAGCTACATGTATTTAAAAATGGCACACAATCATAAAATTTTTATATTTGTTTTGAATCTTAAGGGTGGACTGTTATCCTGGAAGTGATCTGTATGGACTGTCTGCTGTGGATGCATATGCATATGATTGCTCCTTGTTGGTTAGCAGTCATTTTGACAGGCTGATTGAGAGTTTTGGAGCAACTTCTGTTTA
Source organism: Urocynchramus pylzowi (assembly GCA_013397555.1). NCBI lineage: Eukaryota > Metazoa > Chordata > Aves > Passeriformes > Fringillidae > Urocynchramus > Urocynchramus pylzowi. The sequence goes on along the minus strand of VZRH01003718.1, from coordinate 546,100 downwards.
GTGGAAGTGCCTGGCATGGAGGTTTCTGGGCTTTTTGTAAGCCCATTTTGTTTCTTTTACAGGATACTGGGCACAATTTCAATTTTGCATATTCATACTTTTGTCTTCAAATTGAATCTGAAATAATTTCACAAAACTTTGTTAAAATAAAGCTTCTTTTATTTGTTGTTCAGGTAGTAGATAAAGGTTGTCATCAGCCTTGGATAAAAAGATACAGCAGTTAGTTTCTAATTCCAGAAGAGGAACTGTGGTGACACAGCTCAAATCCTTGTCCACTACAAACTGGACTTCAGGATTGTGAAACTGGGCATAATAAATGTATCCTAGAAACTGGGGGAACTGATTCTTAGATCTCAATCTCTGGGATATCTGCTTTTAAATATTAATCATACCGTGTTAGAAATATCCTTGCCTGAACCCCTGCCAATTTCAAGGGCTTGTTTGAGAGCAGATTACTAAATGTGACCTAAAGGATGAGTCTTATGCTTAAAAATGGGATCCCTACATATGCATACTTATATCTGTAGAAAAAACCCACAGAATTGGTTGGGTTTACAGTATGTTTCATTTCAGAATAATACTGCTTCATAGTATTCACAGTCAGTTGACAAATTATTAATGAGCTGTTATGAGAATAATTTCCAGGACTCTTTATTTGTGTTGGTTCTTCAGACTGTTGGAGTTCAAAATGGAATTGCTGTGTCTCCCTCAGTGTATGCATTTGTCTGTCCTGACAAACAAACAGAGTGGTTACATGTAGCTTTTTTTACTGCATGGTTGCAGGCCAGATGTTTGGAGAACGAGAATCATGGTGTTCTCAAGAAAATTATAGAAGGCAGTCTGCGCTTAGGAAGACTGGAAGAAAAAGTTAAGGTAAGCAGTGTTTCTAAGCTAAACATCTACTGGGAAATGTTTGGGGTTTTTTAATGAGAAAAGTAGTTAATCTCTGCCAGTGTTTTTGTGAAAGACTTATGTATGGATTATCTTTAAAAGTTTTGAAAAAACAAAATAGATCATCCTTATAATTTCCACTCGTGTCTTCTTCCGTTGTATTTGTGCATTGCATATCTGCCAGATCATTGTGTTTACATCATTACTTGGAGAATTATGACTAGTTGTAATAATATTTAAAGATTATTTGTATTTCATTTTTTGCTCTATACTGTAACCCAAGTGTTCTGTCGTCTACTTTTTTGAGGCCTTCAACTTGAAGTCCATTGCAATTAGATTTGGAAGAATGAAAATGTTATTTCAGGTGTACAGTTATCATCAATTATTTCCTTGTGACCATAGGGTAGAAGGTTGAGAAACTCAGAGGAGGTTCAAACATCCAGCCTAGTTAGAGAATACATTATAAGTTATCTTTACAACTCTTTAAACAAAAAGTACAGTATGTAATTGCAGTATAACAGTGAAATAAGTTTGAAACATTTATGTTTCAACATCTTTGGTGCTACCATGATTATTTTTACTGTAATCTTAGGAAAGGAGAAAGATAGATACCTGGTATATTGGTTTCTATATCTAGAAAGTAATGTATATATTACTTTCAAAAGCAGTTTTGTATTAAGTCAAGTTTATTCAGTTTATCCTAAAGCAGAGTCTCCATATTATACTTTGCTAGTCAAGACCTCCACTGCTATTCCTGCATCAAATGACACAAATGTGCACCACCACTTTGTTAATGGAGACCATCTCCATCTGCACTTTCATTGTAAGGATTGACACAGCATAAAAATCAACAACAAAGAAAAGAAATGAAATTCTAAGTATAAAGAGAGAGCAGTAAGCTGAAAAATAGCTTGAATTTGTAAGGAACCACTCATGAAATACCTGAATGCATGAAACACTACCGTAGAATATTTACCTAATTATACTAAGAGAGCTGTAAAATATTTTTAGCTTTTTTCACCATCATTTATGTCTAGCTTCCCTAGTAAGATAGTGGCTTGTGTTCTTGTTAAATGTGGATCTTCTGCAATGTAATAGATCTGTGACTGCTATAAGGGATAGAGAAGAGGTTGGCATAAAATTAAGAACATTTACATGTAGTGAATTTTAAGTGCAAAACTAATACTGGCAAAAGCATGGGCAAGGACAACTTCCATACTTCACTGGATGCATGGGGAAGTATATTAACTTAAGATGAGGAGAAGGCAGAGGTACTTAACACCATCTTTTTCTCAGTTTTCAGCAGTAAGACAGATTGCTCTCAGGACAGCTGGCCTCCTGAGCTGGTGGATGGGAAAAGGGAGCTGCCCTGGAGAATTGCCCCCCTGTAATCTAGGAGGAAGCAGTGAGAGCCATGCTAAACCATTTAGATGCTTACAAGTGTATGGGCCCAGAGGGGATCCATCCTGGGGTGATGAGGGAGTTCCCCAAGCTGATCTCCATCATTTACCATCAGTCCTGGCTCACCAGGGAGGTCCCAGATGACTTAAGGTGCCAATGTGAAGCCCATCCATGAGAAGGGCTGGGAGGTGGCTCTGGGAAACTCCAGGCCTGTCAGCCTGACCTCGGTGCCCGGCAGGATTATGGAACAGATCATCCTGAGTGTCATCACACAGAACCCACAGGATGGCCAGGGGGTCAGAAACAGCCAGTGTGGGCTTGGGAGGGGCAGGACCTGCCTGACCGACCTGATCTCCTTCTATGACCAGGTGACCCACCTGGTGGAGGTGGGGAAGGCTGTGGATGTGTCTACCTGGACTCCAGCAAGGCCTTTGACACTGTCTCCCACAGCACACTCCTGGAAAAGCTGGCAGCCCATGGCTGGGACAGGAGCACTCTTTGCTGGGCTAGGAACTGGCTGGATGGCCAGTCCAGAGAGTGGTGGTGATGGTGCTGCACCCAGCTGGGGCCAGTCACCAGTGGTGACCCTCAGGGCTCTGTGCTGGGGCACTGATCAGTCCTGTTTAATACATTCCATGATGATCTGGATGAGGGGATTGAGTCCACCATCAGTAAATTTGCAGATGACACCAAGCTGGGAGCATGTGTTGGTCTGCTGGAGGGCTGGAGGGCTCTGCAGAGGGACCTGGACAGGCTGGATAGATGGGCCAAGTCCAACAATGTGAGATTTAACAAGGCCAAGTGTCAAGTCCTGCATTTTGGCCACAAAAGCCCTGCAGGCTGGGGACAGAGTGGCTGGACAGTGCCCAGGCAGAAAGGGCCCTGGGGGTGCTGGTCACAGCCAGCTGGACATGAGCCAGCCCTGTGCCCTGGGGGCCAAGAAGGCCAATGGCTCCTGGCCTGGATTAGGAATGGTGTGGCCAGCAGGAGCAGGGAGGTCACTGGCACTGCTGAGGGCACAGCTTGGGTGCTGTGTCCAGCTCTGTCCCTCAGTTTGGGCAGGACATTGAGACACTGAGCATGTCCAGAGGAGGCAACGAGGCTGGAGAGGGGCTGGGAACACAAGCCCTGTGAGGAACAACTGAGGGAGCTGGGGGTGCTCAGCCACACCCTGGAGAAAAGGAGATTCAGGGGAGACCTCATCACTGTCTGCAGCTCCCTGAAAGGTGGCTGTAGTCAGGTGGGGGTCAGTCTTTTCTCCCAGGCATTTAGTGACAAGACAAGAGGACACAGCGTTAAGCTGAGCCAGGGGAGGTTTAGGCTAGACACCAGGAAAAAATTCTTCACAGTAAGAGTGATTGGGCATTGGAATGGACTGCCCTGGGAGGTGGTGGAGTCACTGTCCTTGGAGCTGTTCAGGAGAAGGCTGGATGTGGTGCTCAGTGCCATGGTTTAGTTGATGAGGTGGTGTTAGGTCATAGGTTGGACTTCATGGTCACAAAGGTCTTTTCCAACCAGATTATTCTGTGATTCTGTGAACTGAGAGATACTGATTCAGTGCCATGGTCAGCATGATAACCTGAGGTAGTACTTTGGCTGGGGTAAATGTGATAACCTGAGGTAGTACTTTGGCTGGGGCTCCCTGGGAGGTCTCTTTGTAGTTCATAATTGTAATTACCAAGCAGTTTGATGATCCATGGCAAGAATTTGAGGAAGCAAAATTTTCTGATATTAAAACTATTTATTTACAGTTAGAATTCTGCACTGTTTTCTATTTTAATATGAACTTGGACATAATGTTTGTCTCATCAGGGAGTCCTTCAACTTCATGCAAAAGGGCCAGCTAACACAGAAAAATCTGTCTTTTTTATGAAGAATTTTAGTCAAACATCTAGTACAAATTCTGTGAAGACAATCCAGGGTTTTGGACTTATAACTGTGAATAGTAAATCTCTGATAACAGAATTTGTACTCCATCATTAGACACCTTATTCTTTCCTTCACTGTGAGTGTAATTAATCTTTCAATTATGCAGATACTGTTGATAAAAATAATTTAGATTACAACAACTTCATTCATTCTCAGTCTCTATTTGATGATATTTTTGTTAGTAATGAGGTTTTAGTAAAAACAGAAACAACCTTTGTATTGAAGACATCTACCATCTAGCATCTCCTACTGTAACTGCCCTCATTTTCATGCAAGTTTACTAATTCAGCCTTAATTTTTTTCCTGACATCTTGCTACCTACTGCATTTAGAGTACAAAATTGTCATTGATGAAGAGAAAGCAATAAAAATTTGTTCCTAGCACTTTCTGATCACTGAGGAGCTGTGTATTTCAGAACTGCATGTACTCATTGCAGAACTTCCTGTTTTGTATAACCAGTTGCTCATGCCAGCACATTTGAAGGAGACAATGTTCCTATCACCAGTGTTCCTTTGCCAGGTTCCTATGGACATTAATTAGGGCTTAGGGAAAGGTGCTTTGTGTCTGAAATCAGGAGACCATGGATTGATTAAATCTTGCTGCATACGTGGCTTTTCTGTTCAGAGTATTCATTCTGCTTTGTTAGACTCTAGATTTTTCCAGTATGAGACCCTTGAAAATTCATGGAGCATTGCTGGTTTTTAAATGCAGCCACTTAAGAAACTGCTTCCATTGTTTTGTCAGCACTAAGGATGGACTATTTTTTCTCCAAATATTTTAATTATCAGGGAAGGAATTCACCCCTATTTTTGTCCCAAGTTACCAATCAGGAAATACAAGGGCCCAGGTAGTACAGCATATAATACTGCAACACCTGTTTTCCCTTCATTCTCTTCATTCATTCCCTTCCAATTCATTCCCTTCATTCATATGTTCAAAATCTTTCACACTTTGTGATATTAGCTGATGTATATGAAGAATGTCTAAATTATTCTGGTGTATGTCACTATTTTGTATACTGTGTAGCTTATTTCCCAGAGCTAACCATGTTTGCATAGAAAACAGACAGCACAACCAAAATTGAAAGGAAATGCATTCCACTTACTGGTAAGGAAATACTGGGTTCTGTTTCACACTCATAAGTTGATCTGTATGCAGAGGAGAGAGAAATGTACCCAAATTTACACTGGCTTTTGTCTGAAGCTGTTTCAGTCTTCTCACACTTTTCCACTCAACTGTGAACTCAGAAGACTGCCACTCACACAAAAGTGCTGCCAAAAACCAGGGAAGAGATTAATATCCCCAGATAGGTTGGTTATGTGTCTCAGGCATACTGAGCCTGCTGAATAGAACCCATCTTTCCATGACTGCAACAAAATCATCTATTGCCAAGGTCTCTGTGACTAACCCAGGAGCCAAGGGCCTCCTAGGAGACTAGCCAGAATGACAGCATAGTGTAATCCCTGACCCAAAAAAATCATGTATGCATTTTTCCTCTACATCATCTGCAGTCTGTTTTACTGTCTCTTTACCACCTGGGAGTAAATTATGTCCTCTTCAGTACCAGCACCTGCATCCATGGTCATTCCTCATCCTGCTTACTAGGTACATGGGGTTCCATGACCAGCTCTAGAGGAAAATATTATGACTTCCAGCTATGTGTTAACATCCTTTTCCTGAAAACTGTCATCTCCAGCAGTCTGCTTGCTGCTACCTGCTTCACTTCAGAGAACAGTAATAGGTTATCTTGAGCAATAAAAAGGTGTGAAGGATCTGTAAGTGCCAGCAGCTGCGTGTGTCAGTGTGCCCAGAACCATCCCAACCTGCCCAGGCTGCATTTTACAGACATAATTATAATCCATCCATAGAGGCCAGAGCAGAACAATGTATCACTCATATGTAGTTTCAGACTGTAATCATATGGCCATAAGAAAAAGGTGCACTTTTGCCCTCTGATTTTGCAACCATTCTGCACACAGGACTGAGCTTCAGTTGGCAAAGGTAGAGCAGGAGTGCAGAGCCAGCAGAGGCAGCTGTGGGCTATGGAGGAGCAGAGTGCAGCTTAAAACACAAACCTCAGCTTAAAACACAGACCAGCCTGTAGCTGGATGGTCAGTGAGCACTGATGGAAAGCAGGGTTTCACTAGTGCTACAATTCACCAGCCTTCCCTGGGATAAAATGTAGAGAGGAAGTTTGCTCTTGTTTGAAATTATTACGGGCATCTAATCTACAGAGGGCATTTCAAGTCTCACACCTGGCTGGAGCTTTTACTGGCAGAGGGGAAGGTTCAGCTGTTTTCCTATACTCTGTACTTCCTCTAGGCTGGCTCTGAGCAGCCTTCTGTTCAGAAGGAGCTTGTTTACTTTTAGCCTTCCATAACATTACTCTGCATTTTGAAGGCTTCTCTGGAAATCTAAAAAGTTGAGTGATGTTACTGGTTAACTTGCAGGCTTCTTATTCTTCTATTCTTATTCTAGAACTGTCAGGGAAAAGTTAGGATAAAAACCCTGTGTAAGTCAGCCTTAAATATTGAATTACTAATATTCTAGGTAAATATTACCTGTTGTTATCCTATTACCTCTAGAAAATTAAACTTCACAATGACATATTTTGCAAGAGCTAAAAAGGAAACAGTTTGTGGAAATGATTATATAGCCTTATATACAGCATGTCTAAAAATGCCCTTTTTTTAATTCCTCCAAAAGGCAAACTCAAATCTTTTTCCCTGATTCTGATGAAGATAAAATCTTAGTGATTAGCACCTGAAATAAAACTTTATATGAGCAAGACGTAAATAGCAGTATTTTCAAAGCTTCAGTAAATTAGTTTACAGTTTTATTAAAGGAGGTGTTTCCATCCCAGAACTCTGCCTGTAGGAAACATCCCAGTCTGCAGAGAAAAATAACAGTTATAGCATTCTATTCGTAATCATGAAAAAACAAGTTAATATTGGATTTTGGTATTGTCAAGAGCAGCAGCATCTAGAAATATGCAACAATGCACAAACCAGTTTTCAGTTTCTCATGTGCTTATGCAGTTTAATGGGGATGTTATTTCAGAAAGCAAAGTTACTAATTTCTTATTTTTGAGATGAGACTAGTCATTAGTTATCATTTAGTTATTATAGGCATTAATTAAAAAATCACTGGTGCTTCACTGAACAAGAGAACTGTTATGTGAAGCAGCAAGCTAAGGTATTCTTTTCTCCCTCTTAGTATTAAGATTAAACAACTAACAAAACAGAAACACTTTTTCATGGTATGTACTGATGACTGTTTGGCAAGTGGTAAGCAACATGTGCTGTAAAGTGTAGCTTTGTATCTTGGCAAACAAACCTTTTTTTGGCAGGGAACTGTTTACTATAAAACAAACATACAGTATGGTATTCATTGTACACAGTAGTTTTATATGCAGAACAAAATGAAGTGTAATACCTTCAAATTAACAAATAGATTTAAAAAATCCCATAATGCAACTAACCTGACATAATTAAGCAAGGCAGCATTGATGTAAAGATTCAAGTGAAAATCAGTATCTCTAACTGTTTCTTTCCTTGGTAATGACTTGTTCTTATTTCTCCTATAATCCGACTTTTTTTTCTATTAACTTTAACCCTTACAGTTGTATAAAAAGAAAGCAGCTGGGAAGCTTGGAGATATCAATCTCAAGATGACTGAGCAGGAGATAGAATTTGAAAGGAAGACTGCTCAGTATGAGCAAGAAAAGAAGCACCTGCAGCGTCTGCTGCAAGACAAGCAGGAAACCCTCAATGAAGTGCTGCAGCAGAACAGGTGAGTGGGGCACAGGCAGGAGCCATCCAGGCAGGGCACACAGGTGAAGGGACAAGGGAAAGCACCTGCACACAGCCACCAGCAGAGTCTCCTGGGGTATGATCCCAAAATGTACATGCTGAAACCCTGCTCATGATTGCCAGCTCTCAGAAAGGTCTTTGTAAGGAGGAATTTATTCTATATGGCTACTCCTGTTCTTAAAACTTCTTAAGAAGGATATCAGTCTGTCAAGGATGCCAATCTGTGTGAATATTTGATAATTTGAAAGGATTCTATAAATTAAGATGTATGTTGATTTGTTTTAATAGCACCTTCTGCTAAAGGCTGAACACTTTCCCGTTCATACCCCTCAACAGTTTTCAGAACAGTAGGAAGTGAAGGGAATCCAATGAGTACACCAAAGATCTGTTTTCTTTTGAATCTGTCTTACTGATCTATTAATAAGTGACTTAGATTGGCAATGTGCAAAATAAAGAGAAGAAATTGTAACAGATTTATAGAAGATTATGACTGCAGTATTGAGATATCCTTTAAATACAGAGTCCTTTAAAGGTATTTTTTCCCTCTGATAGTGGAAAGCTTCATAGCACATTCACATTATCAGCATAAAAGAAAAACAGTTTCTGTTTACAACTGAAGAAAAGTAATAAGCAGTCATTTCTCAAGTCATCACTGCCATTGTGAAATAAAAGATTTAAATAGATTTTAACAGACAATAGAAAAACAGGGCTTGGTATCATCTACCTTATATCACTGCAGACCTTCTCAGTTACTTTATACAATGCAATTAAACAGGTGTAAGTAGCAGAGTTGTACAATGAACATTCCATTAATCTCTGAAATTTGCACTAAAAACCAGATTGAACTGATTCACATTTCTCTGAAAATAGTTACTTAGGATTTTAAACTAATTAGATGACTTTCATATCTCTGGGCTCATGTTACATTTTTTTTACTGTAGAGAATAGCAATTAAGTAAAGAGGTTTTTTTTCAGCATAGGATAGAGCATAATTTGAAGTCCCATAATATGGATCATTCAAAATTTACCCTTCTAGCCCCAAAGCAGGCAAATTAGATGATGTAACACAGACGTGTAAAATAATTAATTACACTTTCCATGCAGTATACTAAATCACTTTCACTTTTCATTCAAAATTAATCCATTTTTTCTTCAGTAAACACACATAATTAATACTTGCAGCTACCTTTTAAGAAACAAGATCTGCACCTGGAACTACACCATTGTAGTCCATTTAACTCTATGATGATGAAGAAAAGTGGTTTATGAAACAAGCCCAAGATTAACCCCATCAAGATAAGTCTTTCATTTCTGTAGTCTCCAACATTATTGAATGGTGTAATGAGTGCTTTTTTCTGGTGGTAGTTAAATGTCAACAGTGATTATTAGAATATAATACAGTGAACGCAACTCTAAAAGTAAAAAAGAATTTTTACTGTAATCTTCCAAGTAGTATTTTTGTTAACCTCATGATTTGCTATTTTACTTTGATTACCATATAAAAAAATATAGATTAAAAAAAAAAAAAATTACTGAGAAGTCAGCTGAATTCTTCTCCTCTGTAAGAAATAATAAGTTTTTATGCTTATGAAACAAAATCAATAAAACCAACTAACACTATGGCTCATACTGTTCATATGAAGTAGTTTCTTCATATTCCATTTTTCTTCTCAAGTACTGCAATATAAAGTAGTTTCCCAAGGTAATCCAAATATGTATCTACTCTTTTATGCCTATCAGCCAGAAATTAAACATGTCTTTTGGTCTGCTTTCTGTATTTATATTTTACAAGGCTTATTATTTTCTCTCTCCCTTCACACAGTCACAGCAGTAAGAAATGGAAAATTATTTGTAGTTCAGATGTTGTTCATCATTTCTAGCTTGGCAACTAAATTCTCTAGTGCTAGGAGAGTACCAAACATTTTGATTTATTGTGACTAGCTGTGTTTACAGAGTAGATTTCTAGTCCAGAATATTGTCTAGCTAATGTTTCTGTGCAAAATGCCTACATAGACATTAAGACAAGTGCATACAATCAATATTTATTCTCTAATTTGTAATTTATTCTCCAATTTCACTGTTAGATAATGTAAATCAGAGTAGCATGCCACATTTTAAGCAGAAAACCCAGTTTACTTTAAAATCTAGAGCTGAAGGTATGATGAATCACTGTAAGCAGGTGAAGACAGAAAACTATTTAATGTAATTTATTTTGCTTTTGCATTTAGTTTAATAATATGGAGTTAGGAAATAGGGGCAAGCCTTGCAAGTTAGGAAATTGGGGCAAGACTTAGCTACCACCATGAAATTCTTTATCATAAAAGCATACTGTACCTGTTGTTACTGGTAAGTTTTCTTGAAAAGCAAAGTGAAATCCCACTTCAGATGTGGAACCAGCACCGTGCTTTAGGGAGAGCCTGCAGAGGGCTCAGCACACCTGGGTGGTGGCAGGTCCCTGCCCAGCCCCGTGTGCCCCGAGGCAGAGCTGCTGCAGTCACAGCTTGCTCACAAGGAATGCTTGTGCAGACAAAGAGATGTATTCGTGTGCTGCTTCTCTCATTCTGTTTTTAACAAGTGTACTCCAGACTAGCATGGGCTTTCATCAAACATCACAGAGATGACTTGCCTTTGAAATTTTCTCCCTTCCTGCATTCTTTCACCTCATAACAAAAATCAGGAGTTCCACTACTTACCCATTGCATTCAGTTTTTCTACTTGGTTTTCAAAAAGAAACACATACAGATACAGTTGTACTTCTGATAAATAAAAGCTTTTAAAGATAGGCAGATTTCCCTTCCTGGAAGCTGCTCTTTAGAGCCTTACCAGTAATTACAGCCTCTGCTAGATAATATTGCGAATTCCCAGCAACCTTTAATGACAAAGCAGTAGCATTTTGTTTTTCAGGCAGCTGATAATGACATCTTTATTAGTTCTTGAGTAACCTTAAGAGATATCAATATCACAACCTTTCCTTAAATAAGAAGTTTGACATAGAAACAAAGTTCATGATGTGGTCCTAGGGTAAAAAACCAGGTTCATAAATGTTTCCAGTCTTATTTGACAGGTCATTGACCTTTATGAGTTTTCTAGGTCAGAGTTTATTTCTTAAGATTTCTGCAGAGAAACAGTACCTCAAGGTAATCACAGCTGCTGTGCTTTGGATGCAGAATGTAAGTTTGAAAGAGCATTAAACTGTCCTTGGAAGAGGGTCCACAGCAGAAAAGCTTTGCAGTTGAGCAGAGGCAAGGGGGAGGAGCTGTCTTATCTGAGAGGTGACATATGAAATGGTAACCGTAATAAAAACCTTTGTGATAAGGAATATATAAACAAACTGTCACAGCATAGATGAAAATGAATTCTAGAGCCAGCCCAAATAAGACTCTGAGATTTAAGGATGAACTAATTTAGTTCAGTGAGGGCATGTATTTTTTAAAGAAGAATCTTTCGGAGCCTACTTTTAGTAATTTTTTCATCCTCAAACATCAGTGGGGCACTGGCATTTTGTTTACTCTCAACAAGTTATAAAATCCTACATTTTGGCTAGGTTAGGGGTTGAATGAAATTTTTATTTTTACTTAATTAACAATAGCCTACATTAATAAGAAATTAATTTAATGCCTTTTGTCTAAAGGCATCTGGAAACAGCAGATGTATCTAACCTGAGCATGTATCTAGTTTTAAATGCCAAGTGGCAAAGACTTGTGCTTTAAGAGACAAACCACCTGTAGAGGCAAGGAAATTTTGGTGTTGAGAAACATGTGCAGAGCAGCTGTAGTGACCAAGCTGCTCTGTAATCCAAACTCCTTAAGGAAGGGAGGTTGTGACTAGCAAGAAGACACCCTCTCCCCAGCCAATTCTGCTGAGTGAATTTTTAAATTTCAATCAGGTCAACATTTTCAAACAAAATCCCCTTGTGCAACTATACTTGGGATTACTGCTGTTTCTTCTCAGATGCTGACCTGGAAAGCAGCTGAACTGTGAACCAGCAGGTTGTGCCACACTGCAAAGCCTTGCCTGGGACTGCAGCATGCTGTGTGTGCAGCAGGGGCAGCTGCACTGCCCTTTCTTGGCAGCAGTGTGCTCTGACTGCTCATTCCAAAGCCAGGCCACTTTGCACTCTCTGGCTCTGCATCTCTCAGCTCTGTTTAAAAATTAGTCCTCCAAGAAGAGTTCAGATTGACAGAATTCACAGAATCACCAGGTTGGAAGAGACCTTTGAGTCCAACCCAGCCCCAACACCTCAACTAAACCCTGGCACCCAGAGCCACATCCAGGCTTGTTTTAAACACACCCAGGGATGGTGACTCCACCACCTCCCTGTGCAGGCCATTCCAGAGCTTTATCACCCTTTCTGTAAAAAACTTCTTCCTAATATCCAACAAATATTTCCCTTGATTCAGCTTGAGACTGTGTCCTCTGGTTCTGTATTAAAATATGTGTGCTCATTTTCCATGCATCAGCTATACTTTCCACATCAATTGATCTTCATTTCCTTATCATTTTGTATTTTGGCATACACTAGGAGTCTAAGGAACCCCAAGCTCTTGGGTCTTGTCTGCCTTCTACGTTGATACCACTTGTGTTTGGCTCCCACAGAGAGGCATTAGCTGAGCAGAGTCTGACACTGATCAGACCCTTGGGGCAGGAGGGGTGAGCACAGTCACTGCAGAGTGCTAGTCACAGTACTTGGGTCTCACATGCACTGCTCTGTGTGCACACTTAATCCAACTTGTCACATAATGGGTAGTTTTACATAGGTAGTTTTCTGGTCATATCCTATTTAGCATTACATTTAGTGAGCTTTTTCAAAAGCAAAAAAGGAATTAATTTCAATCAGGCAATTTAAAGCACCTAAATACAGGCCATTTCTAATTTGCTTATCCACATACTGTAATTCTGTACTGCTGAAACATTGTTAAAGTTAGGATTTCTCTTCATTTTTTTCCTAGGAAAACAGAAGGGGAACTTGAAATCATGTGGGAATCCACAGCCAAAGAAAACAGGAGAATGAGAGAGCTCTTACAGAAATCCCTGAGGAAGAGCAATGCGTGGAGTGCAGGCACAGATCATGAACCACTCTCTCAGAAGGACCTAGTTTATGGACATGATTTTAGCTATTGTGATGTGAAAACTTCATCCCCTACTGAAAATGAAATTCAGCAAGAATGTCAGTGATAAGAATCTGCATCTCATCCAAGAAAGAAAACTTGGTGCCTGGATTTGACTTTTTCAGCAGCACAAGGTGTAATGCAGTGTTTGCTGTCTTCAATAGTAGTGTATTTTTAAGGTCATCAAAATGACAACAGCATATTCTCTACTTGTACTGTGAATAATGTAAATGTAGCCTAAAATATTACTTTGCTATTTGAAGAAAAGGCTATTCATTCTTAAGTAAAAATGTGGTACAACTTTAAGTTAACATGTAAAGACAAGTAACTAGTTACCAGGATAAGCAGCTGGTAAGCTTGGTGTTCAGCACAGACACTCACCATGCCACAAAACAAGTGAGCAGCAAGACAATGCTTGTTAAGATGAAAAGGACAAGTTTCAGGAACTTCTCCCTAAAATGCCAGATGGAGTATGATCCAAGCTGAAAAAAAAGTGTGGCTGGTACTTGTTCTCATGAAGAGGCATCTTGACTTCCTAACATGCAAGGATGATTGTGTGCCAGAAATCTTGTCATCTCAAGGACAGAGAAAAATTTGACTGTGGAACAGACAAGACTGAAACGTCCTCATGACAACTGCTGGTGCCTGAATGCACAACTGGCCAGTGTGTAGATTTACAGGATCCCTGTAGGTGTTGGGAAGCTCCTGACATGGGTTTGCCAAGGGGACAAGCTGCCAGCACAGGATGCAGCTTTCCTCCAGATTGTTTTGTCCATCCTCCTTCAGATTCAGTGGCTTCAAAAGCCACCCAGAGTATTCTCTGAAGCAGTGCTTATTGTATATGCCTTTAGATTATTACCTGTATTTGTCTTAGCTTTCAGATTTGTTGATTTTTCACAATATTGCAACAATATACAACTTTAGTCATAGTATGTATTACTGTGATATGACTTTATTTTGGATTTACAGATAACTTGCTGGATCAGCTTTTTGGTTTTGCTTCATTTTCTTAACAAAACACAAATGGTACCAGAAAACTGTAACAACACAAAAACCACGTAACTATCATAGTTGTGTAGTATTAGAAATAATGAAGAATTTCATTGGCTTTGATCAAAGTTAACAAAAAGAGCATAAAACCAAGTTAAAACACTAAAAGAAATACATAATGCTTGTGTCCAGAAAGGTTCCTGCAGCGTTTTCCTTCAGGGTAAGGCCATGACTCAGAAGAATGGCTTTATTCAGGAGAGGCTGAGGACAGCTCTTCCTATCACACCATGACGTTCAGGGACAGGCAGATGTGCAGCTTTCAAAGCCAGGTTCTGCACTACAGTGCAAAGCTAAAAAATCTACAGACTTTCAGAGCACTCAGATACTGCCCTGATGATAGGAAACCACCAAAGTAGCTAAGTCATATATATGCAGGCAAGATTTTTGGATGTACCTCAATTACTTCCCTTTAATAGGAATAACACAAGTGTAACAGCCTTACCAGTTCATCAGGATAAAACTTCAGCATGCCAGAGTCTTTAAGACACTGATTAACAGAACTACTCTCCAACAGCACACTATCTTTTTTGGTCTCTGCCCAGAGATTTAACAAGGGCTACACCTTTGAATCCTTTCACTCTCCTGGCTTTTTCAACTTGATTATTTTAGGACTCCATGCCTCAACATAACAACCAGAAACTATTTTTAAGCACAGTCTTAAATAACTTCATTAATATGTGAAATTGTCATGGGGGTGGTCTATCACTAAACCAGTCCTGTCCCCTATCTTCCTTGAATTTGAAAAAAAAAAACCTAATTTGAAATGTTAGCTCTGAAATACCTCTTCAGTTCAGTTAGACAGGCATACACTCTCCTCTGGTTTCCACACAAGCTCCAATCTGCAGGTGTGCAGACTTTGGAACTCTGGAACCAGAGTATGGAATATGGCTATACCCTCAGCTTTTCACCCTTTTAAAGGCAGGTTTGGAAAACATGCCTTTCATGTCATATTTTTTAATATAAGCATCTCTGAATATGCAGATACAGTCTTAGAACTGGTTTAATATCTACAGTGTTATCTTCATCTGGTTTTAATTGCCCTTTTGAGTATGTTTTGAGAGTTTGTAAAAATAAGCAGCTTCACAAGGAAAAGCTTGTATGTATTGGTAATTCCTTAGAAACAGAACAAGATTTTCAAAACTCTCAATGTTGGCTTAACTGTTCTTCCTCTGAAGTGACCTGGGAATGTCTTAGCACTGTGCTTTTGCCACACCTGCTGCCCATTTTCACAGCTCTTGTTTTACATGATTCTTGGTTCAAAGGGCAGCACCTTGACAGTGACACTCTCAAGGCTTTGTTCAGAAATGCTACACTTACTTTGCCATTTGCATATCATTAAAATATTATGTTAAACTTCAAATGAACTAACATTTAATCAAATCCCTGGGTGATTCTTCATACTCAGTTTCCACAGGAAGAAAACTGAGAAAAAGTTACGTCCCATGGATGAAAAAGTCCTTGTGTGGCTCAGGAACACTCTTGGCATAACAAAAATCCTGTCATAAACTGTTTTAAATACACATGAACCCACTTGATGTACTTGGAGAGTAAAATACTGGAATTGTTTCAGATCAGCAAAAGTAAACCCATTTGCAAGTGTGCCAAGTGTTGTACAAGTAGAATTGATGATTGGACAGGTGCTTCCCTCCAATTCCTTCCAAGTTGATTCTCTCTTTTATTAACAGCTGAAAGAATTGGTTTTCCTGTAAATCTCTTTCAGATGAAGCATAAATCTTATGCTCTGTATGTTTTTCATCTTGTATTAAGTTTTGTAACTTGGTTTTAGTATATTTCTGTGTACAGAAAGTACATGCAGAAATGCTTATTGCTGACCATTGATTTTAGGACTAGAAAACAAACATTAAAAGACTAGCATTACACAAATAAATATTCTTTTGAAAAAAATAAAATATGTTTTTTATTAAAACGTGCAACATTTAAACATAAAGGAAAAATAAAAACCAACAGAAAAGTCCTGCTAAAATGTCTAACAAAGTTGATAATTGTAGGAGCTAAATTGCCTAGCAGGCAATACCATTGCCTAATCAAACCAAAATCCAATGTCTCAAAAGCTGTCTAGAAGGAAGAACTCAAAGGATGTGTGTGCAGGGCCAGGAACTGGGATCACTAATCCTTGTGGGTTCCTTCCAACTCAGGATATTCTGTGATTCTGTAAGTCATCTTTCCATCTGTGGAGGAAAGAACCAGATCCAAGTAGTTAATTGGGGTTCAACTGCAGCTGTATCTAATACTGTATGAGATAATACATTTAGATTTCTTAATTCTGTAAGAATTTGCTGTAGTAAAATACACTATATTGTTTACTCTTTGTTCTTCCACATTATTTGGTTCCATTGTTTCTTTCTCAGCTGAAGGCAGGTGGCTGGAGCAGTCTGTCACCTCAGTACCAAGGAGCTGGAGAGCTTTTTGCAAGAGCTGGCAGAAGGGTTGTACTGAGTGTCAGCTGGCATTGGCTCAGTGTAAGTGCAGCAGGTACAGTGTAACACGGTGAGTGCTTTTTAATCTAAGTAAAAGCACAACATCCCTTGCAATCAAAAAAATGTTAAAGATTAGCAAAGGTGTTAAGATCACAGGAGATCAGATGCTATCTTAATATTGCAGCTGATTTCACATGCATTTTCCTGCTCTCATTTTTAATAGCATTTTTTATAGCTCTCATTTTTATAGCTCATTCTTTTCGGTCTAGATGATGTTTAAATCTTCTAAGTTTATCCTTTTGTAAACAACTCAGTGTTCTGGAAGCTGAGGGTTTTAGTCCTAAGACCATTTAATGATTTGTGGCACTGTCATAAATCTTATTACCATCACATGGCACATACAGGACAAGCAAGGGATCAGGCCCAGCCAGCATGGATTGAGGGAAGACAGGTCCTGCTTGACAAACCTGATCTCCTTTTATGACCAGATGAGTCACCTATTAGATGAGGGAAAGGTGAGGGAAAGGTTGTGGATGTGATATCCACAACCAAGACTTCAGCAAGGCTTTTGGTACTGTCTCTCAAGACTTTCTGCTGGAGAAGCTGGCAGCTCATGGTTTGGACATCTGCCCTTGGTTAAAAACTGGATGGAGGCTGGCCAAGGGAGTGGTGGTGGATGGAGTTAAATTCAGTGGAGTTCAGCTGGGAATTCGTGGGGTTCTCTAAGGCTCACTATTGGGGCCAGTCCTGTTTAATATCTTCATGGCTGGAGTGGAAACTTCAGATAAAGTTTATTAGAGAAGCTCCCAGTGAGGTGCAGAAAGGACCATGTGCTTTCTAAACTCCCCAGAGAGGGGCCTGGGGGCAGCTGTATCCAATCTTAGTCCCAAAATGTCAGCAACTCAAGTCTAAGGAATTACAGAGGCGTGATTGAACATTCATACAACTTTGTCCTGCAGAATTAAGCATGGCAAATTAGATATATCTATATAAAAATTAATTATTTATTTTGATAAATTATTAGACAAAGGATCTAATATCAGAATTAATTACTGCATAGTATAGAAGTTAAAACTATAAGTATAGTATAGCATAGCATAGGATAGTGCACTATATCAAAGCAGTCATATTAAAGCAAAATGTAAAAAAAAAAGTTATATTAAAGCAAAATAAATCGAAGCTATCAAAAACCCAAATTATTAAATAGAGATTGATGTAACTCACCCAAGCTTGGGGCAAATCCTGTTTACTCAGTCTTGAGTAATTTTGAGGAGTGCCTCCACCCAAAGGAGGAATCTCCATACACTCTCCAAGAGGGGGTGTATTAGAAGAACCTGCCATTTGGAAGTGGGGCTGAACTTCTATAGGATTGACTGCCATCATATGTGTCCAGGTAGCTTAGCATCTTGTCTGCCAAATCTTTGCCTCACAGTCAGGTTATTAATTTGGGATTGATGTGTAATGCTGGTTTGAGGTTAGTTCAACACCAAAAGCAGCAGATGAGCCCCTCTCAACTCACCACTGGTAGCCTTGTAAATAGGCATTGTCCAAGTTTCTTGACCACATTCCAGGGCACAGCATCATGCTCCAAGCATCCTTGATTTTGGTGAGAGGATCCATTATACTCAGTCAGTTGGAAGGCACCACCAAGCTGGTGGGAGTGTGGATCTGCAGGAGGGCAGGAAGGCTCTGCAGAGGGATCTGGACAGGCTGGATCCATGGGCTGAGGTTCAGGTGCAGTAGTAGCTCCTATATTTGGGTCACAAACCCCTTCAGTGCTACAGGATGGGGGAAGAGTGGCTGGGACACTAGTCCACAGCAGCTGAACCTGAGCCCAGGAGTGCCCAGGTTCAGAGTCCCCAATGGCACCTGGCTTGTATCAAAAATGGTGTAGCTGGACCAGGGCAATGATTGTCCCTCTGTGCTGGGCACTGATGAGGCCACACCTCAAGTGCTGTGTCCAGTTCTGGACCCTTCACAGCAAGAGAGACATTTTGGTGCTGGAGCCTCTCCAGAGAAGGGCAGCAGAGTGGGGAAGGGTCTAGAGAGCAAGTGCTGTGAGGAGCAGCTGAGGGAGCTGGGAAGGGGCTGAGCCTGGAGAAAAGGAGGCTCAGGGGGGCCCTTCTGGCTCTGCACAGCTCCTGCCAGGAGGGGACAGCCGGGGGGTCGGGCTGTGCTCCAGGGAACAGGGACAGGAGGAGAGGGAACGGCCTCAGGCCGGGCCAGGGGAGCTCAGGGTGGGCACCAGCAGGAATTTCCCCATGGAAAGGACTGCCAGATACTGGAAGGGGCTGCCCAGATAGACAGCCCCATCCCTGGAGGTGCTGAAGGAGCTGGACATGGCACTCAGTGCTCTGGTCAGGTTGACAACATAGTGTTTGGACAAAGGTTGGATCTTGGAGGCCTTTTCCAGCCTTAATGATTCTGGGATTCTGTACTCTCTGTTCATATGGATCACAGCCTGCATGAGGTCGACTTCTCTGAAAATGAAAACTTTATATATGCAGTTTGAAGAAAAGCTGAATTCCAACTACTTCTAAAAATCTTTGCGGTTTCAATTCACATATCTTAAAGCAGGATGACGGCAATCCCTAAGAGCAGAGTTCTGTTGTTTATGCACTGTACAGCTATGTCGAAGCCATCAAATACAGTTTTCTCCTCTTTTGGTATCTTATCACCCAAGGAGTTCAACACCATAAAAATACTTGTTTTCACATGCATGTTTAGTTTGAATGGAGTTTCTATGGCTGCTTTTTGTCACTTTTCTACTAAAAAAAAAAGTATTTGCCGTAATGGTAAAAAAAGCTGTGTCTTTTTCGTAGAAATATGTGGAATACATTTTTTCTTTGCTGAAGCTTTCTCTGACAAATGTGTTTTTAAGTTGGTCTTTTGAAATACCTTCTTGTTTACTGGACATTTGGATGTGCTAACACAGAATTGTTTATTCTGGCAAATTACAAGGAAACTCCAGTTCATGCCTCTGTACTATCCTTAGTACATTGCCAAAATGTACAGTGCAAGAATTAATTTTCAATTACTTTTTGTAGTGTTGTGATTCCACATCTTTTTGACTGCATTATGTTAGATTACATAGGTTAAAATTATTTTCCTACCAAAATTTGAGAAGTGCTTGGGTTTCTGCTTGGAATTGCAAGGTGAGTAAAATCATATGACAATTGGGGAAGAGAACTAATAGATATTAAATAGTGTTCAGAACTCCTGCACATGTATGTATGCAAAATGCTTATCACAGTGAATGGTAAAAGGTGATGCCTCAGGTTTTAGCTTTGATATTTTTCAGATTCTGTGCTGCTTTAGTGCTTTAGTCTGGGCTTCACATTAGGGGATGGTGAGCTCTCTTCACAGAGCAGGGAGACAAAACAATTCCTTCTCCAGCTGGGGACCAAGGACAAATGATCCAAATCTCAGGCCCAAGAGCATAAACAACGTGGGCTGAAGAGAGAAAAACAAGGATGGGACTTCATAACCTAGAGCTGTAATTGACAATGAACTCCAATGTGCAAATGGAGCAGAACTTATAAAGTGAGAGACCCTGTGAGTGATTGTGCATTTTGTGACCATTTTGGTTCATCTTGGGTGCAGCCCTGGCTGGGCTCTGGTGCTGCCCAAGGTGGATCCATGGAGGCCTTTTAATAAATCCCTGCTTCATTCTGTAACTCTGTCCAGCCTCTGCTCTAGCTCAGCCTTCTCAAGGCATCAAAGGAAAAACTTCACAGATCCATCTTTGTATCTAAAGTGCTTTTTTTCACTTTTGACCTTTAGATCACAATTAACCCTTAATTAAACACAAGATTGACTTAGATTGGACAAGTCCTATCCTAAAGTGTCCACTTTGCTTCTAACTCTTGTAAGCAGCTCCTTCCTGCCTTCCTGCTGAGTCCTGCAGCACAGCAGGTGTAGGACAGTGGAGAGGAATCGCTGGGCACAAGGCAGCAGCATGTTTGAATTGGGATTTTAATGCAGCTTCTTCTTTAACAGCCAAAACATACAAAATGCCTCTAACTTTTTCTAGGTTTCTAGTGGCTCTTCTTTCTCTTTCAGTGCTAAAAGATTATATTCTTCTTATTTTTAACTCTTAAGTGCAGAAGTGATAGAGATACAATCCTACCCTGTCCAAATGATACTTGAGCTCTGTCAGCCTTGGGGCCATGGCCACTGCCCTGGGAGGCTGCTCCAGTGCCTGACCACCTTCTGGGGGAAAAACATTTTTCCTAATACCCAATCTAATACCCCTTGATGCAGTGTCTTGCTGTTACCTTGGGTCCTATCACTGGTCACAGAGAGCAGAGGTTGCTACCTGCTCCTCCACTGCCCTTCCTGAGGGTGTTGAAGAGCTCAGTGGGGTCTCCCCTCAATGTCCTTTTCTTCAGGCTGAACACACCGAGTGCCCTCAGCTGCTCCTCACTGAGGGCTTCCCCTGCAGACCCTTGCCCATCCTCATGGGCTCCTTTGGGCACTCTCCAATGGTTTCAGTCTTTCTTATGCTGGGATGCCCCAAACTGCCCCAGCACTGAAGGTGAGGCCGCCCAGCCCAGAGCAGAGCAGAGCAATCCCCTCTGGCCTGGCAGTGCTGGGCCTGATGGCCCAGGACAGGGATGTCCCTCCTGGCTGCCAGGGCACTGCTGGCTCAGCTCCAGCTGGCCACGGAGCAGGAGCCCCAGGTCCCTTCCTGAGCTGCTCTCCAGCCTCTCACTGCCAAGTCAATTCATACATGCAGGTTTGCCCTGTCCCTCATGGAGAATCCAGCACTTGCCCAGGATAACTTCATACAGTTGAAGTATTGAGTTGGTGATTGCTCAGCCCTCTAATTTGTCCAGGGTCTGCCTTCAACAGCTCTTCCCAACTCAGTGTCAATCACAAACTTGACATGACTTAATATCCCTTTGAGTCTTGCATCCAAATCATTGATGAAGATGTTGAAGAGCCCCTGTTGAACTCCCACTAGTGACCTGAATTCCTCTGCTACTACTGGTTTTCAAATCCCCCAGCTCTACTATTGCCCAGTACTAGCCACTGACCAGTTTAGTTTCTCCACTCCTTGCTACTACATACAAAACTGAGATACTGCTTTAGGATAAGCAAGCTCATAATCTGATAATATTGACTGACTGTAGTGTCATCTTTGGAGGGAACCCCTGGGCAACACAAAGTTATAGATTTCAAACTAGTGTGGTGTCTTGCTTTAAAAGAAAGGTCTCTGCCAAAGTGGGAACTTTCCTGGAATGGGGAATATGACCCCATTCTCACCAAGTTATTATAACTTTGAAAATACAGGGGTTTAGGCAAAAATATGGGAAAAGGAATAACAGTTATATATATATATATATATATATATTTTTTTTTTTTTTAAATATATATATACACGCACATATATATGTGTATATGTATACATACACACACACACACACATATACATATACATATACATATATATATATATATATATACACAAACAGTGCCAACCCAGCACCTCTTTTCTCTCGGTGTCCCCGCAATCCGCCCCCAGCCAGGACTATTCCGATGGAATGTCGCGACCCTCAGCTGCATCTTTTGTTTCCTAACGGCCCCATTTGTCTCAGGCCTGCTTCCAGGTAGCAGATGGGAGAAAAATGCACTGAAAAAACCAGACCCAGAATATGAGGGAAAAGTAAGGAAGAAAAAAAAATCAACTTGT
The DNA here is from genome assembly GCA_013397555.1 of Urocynchramus pylzowi. Classification (NCBI taxonomy): domain Eukaryota; kingdom Metazoa; phylum Chordata; class Aves; order Passeriformes; family Fringillidae; genus Urocynchramus; species Urocynchramus pylzowi. The sequence goes on along the minus strand of VZRH01003718.1, from coordinate 523,776 downwards.
AATCATTCGTCATTTTTCTGTTAAGAATGGAAATGAATTTATTAACTGTGAAAAACAAAGTTCACGCTTTAGAATTTTAAGTTTAATAAGGGATGAAACAAGGGACAAATATCCAGCGCTGGGCTGCTTTTGGTGAAAGGCCAAAGAGCCGAGCATCAGCTTAAACATCGTTCTCTATATACTGCTACATTGCGGGAGTAAATGCATATTCATGACTTATACATTATTCAAACTTTCCTTTGAGTTTTTGATGTTCCAGAAACTCTCTTGTTTGGTTTTAACCTCTGACTTGTCTGCAGGACATTCTGTAGATTTGGTATATATTTAATACAATTTATTTTATTTCTTCCTGTAGTTCTATCCTAGTTCACACTCCCTGATAGCCAGGAGTCGATAAATCCTTCCCGGATTCTCGTGCTGTGATTTCTGTCGCTGTTATCTTATCACTTGGAGAGGCCAGAGCACAGGTGTAAGAAACGAAATCATTGCTTTACACCATCCTCTGAGTTAGTTACATAGAAGTATTTTAGTCTCTATCTTAACATTTTGCTAAAGCCTACGATATATTATATTTATCACACTATTCATACAAACTATACAGTGCATATATAAACTGGCAGATTATACTATACAAAAGCAGTTAAATAAGTATAAATTGTACCATACCAAATTACTTGTGATACAAAAGGCTAATCTGTGAATGTGAAAGGCAATATTAATTATATTGTCGTCTCTAGCAGCAACCTTTGAACCACACTAAGTGGTGATATTAAGTTCAGAGAAGAGAATGACATCAAAAGTACAATCTGACCTGTACAACACCTTGAGAAACTCAAAATGCTGAGACTGGCAGAGGCTGCAGAGCTTCTGTCACGCAGTTAGTGCAGGACTTGTAACCTGAACTCCAGTGTGCTCTGGGGACATGATATGATATTGTAAACCTCCTGCAGCCATCAGCCAAACACAGGTCTGCTGTCTTCTCTCCAGCTGCCACGGTTTGCTTAGAGATCACTTGATACATACCAGGGCACAGACTGGGATCCTGCTGGTGTTCACAAGCCTGAATTCAAAGCTTTAGGATGTCTTCAATACACAATAACTGAGAAGCCACAAAAGCTTCTCATGGTTCCAACTATTGTGTGTTATGAAGGTGGCACACTTGCTCTCATTTCTTTCCCATGCTTGGTGTAGTTTTCAGCATGCTACAGAAAATCCAGGATATAAAAATGCCTTTATAGAAGGATTTACTTAGAAGGGCCACTACTGCCAGCTGATGTTTCATTAAAGGTGTGTAACTTTGTAAGAATTTTAAAATCTTAAAATAGCATTTCCTTGTTTCACTGTGCTATATTGAGATGACACAATATTAAAGAAATTATTTGTCTGTTTTAGTCTAGTACAACAACTCTACCCATGCCAATTTATCCTTTTTCTGTTACCCACCTGACAATAGCAACTTGCTATTTTCCCTTGACCACAGCTGACAGAGCATCCTGACTCTGTTATGTTGCTCCTGCCCTCCAGTTACAGTTTCTTCCAGATCTTCCAGTCGGTAAATTGAAACCATGAAGTAGTTTCAGCTTCCTTTCACAAGACAACATAAAAACATTCTTCCATTCCTACCAAGAAAAGGAGAAAACTCAGAATTTGTGGAACTGTAGTCACATTCAAGTTTCATTGATGAATTTACAGAGCACATTCTGTCCATAATAACTGAAAATAATTTTGTCATATTTTTGAATAAATAATGTGATTATATATTCAAAAAGCAAACATTGCTATCACCTTTTAGAAACCAAAACCACAGGAGAATTCGGAGTGAAAGGAATGAGGGACTTGTCTTTACAAACAAACTGTGGATCTGCTGGTAAATAAAGCTAGATACTGAGAGATAAAAGAAACAATGGGAAGGATTCCACTGATTGAAGAATGGAATGAGAGAGATTTGTCTTTACAAACAAACTGTAAATCTGCTGATAAATAAAATTGGATACTGAGAGATGAAAGAAACAAGGGGAAGAACCATAAATTCCGTAAGGAATTCCACTGAGTGACACAAGGAAAGGACAAAGGTGAAGGGTTATACATTAGAAGGGAGTCTCAGGTATCAGGTGTTTGGGGAAGTCTGTACCTCCCAAGCACCTCAGCCAATGGGGAAAGAGGAAAATGCGGCCGGGAAATTAGGATAAAAAGGAGGCTGCATCCTCCTAAAATTTGAGAGACCCCAGGGGAAATGCCCCGCGGCCTCTCCTTTTATTTCAATGAAGTATAAAGGACTCCTCTGCCTCCTTTTCGGACACAAACCTCTGATGTCTGTGGAGTAATTTTCCTGCCAGGAGTAAATCTCAGTAGTTCCAATGCATTTTCCAGCTACAGATAAAATAGTGGCGTTACTTTTTATTCCGTGGTCAGAACATAGCACTTCACACTCTGTGTTTTGGTTGTGTAAATAGCAGGGAGTGTCTGATACTCCCAGTCACATTAAGGTAAGTATGTACCAATGTTATGTGAACTGACAGAGCTTTGATGTGTACTTACCTTATCTTTATTTCCCCTTTCGAGAAAAATTCCCCTGACCATTAAGAAGTCATTTAAACCCAGCTGTTTTCTTTTCTCCTGCCTCTATTTCCAAGCCAGAAAGATGCTGTTTTTCATGCCAGGAGATTGCCTTTCACCAGCTCAGAAGAAAGAACCTCCTAAGACTTTTTCACCATGAAAAATTCATGCCAGTATCCTGGCACATCGCATCAGGAGTTCTGAGAGCTTTTCCCTTGGGACTGCAAGTCCTTCCTTGGGCTGGCATGGCTCTTCCATTTAGGAGAGTTCTAAGCACTGATCCTTCTCTGCAAATCTAGTGTAAATAACTATGGCAAAAACTCCATGGTATCAATCAGCTTGGATCTAGAAAAGCAGAAGCACTTTGAAGGCTTCTTTATGTTTAAAAATGTGGTTTCTCCGGGAGTAAGCTCTCCAGATTTTTTTAGTCCTGAACTATTTTCTTCTGTACTAAATTCATTTCAACATACCTATATAAGCACATGTTCAGATATGAAATATAGAAAGAAATATATTTTAGCTATTAGAATTGTTTTATACCTGAAATACTTGGTTTCAGTAAATATAAAATTAAAATGAAACTTCAAAAGTAGCAGAGAACATCATAACCTCAGTGGAGTGCTCCAATGCTCAGGGCTTCTTTCCTCAGCTGGAGATGGGCACAAGACAGATTTGTCTTCCAAAATCAATGTGAACTGGTAACCCCTCCTTGGTGGAAGGCCAGTGGAATGCAACCTGAGTTTTGGACTCAAAAAAGAGATCAAAGTCAGGCTTTATTTTTAAAATAAAAAACCAGGAGAAGTTGGATGTTTATCAGAAAAATCATTGATCCTGATCAGAGTTTGAAGCACTGTTAAAAAACTTAAAAACTAGTGTGACATACTAAAGCTGATTTTCTCCAGAGGCCATCAAAATTCCTTTACAAAATCCTTAGGAAAAGACTACTTGATTTTTTTTGGTGACCTTTTGGATAGAATGACACACCCAGCATTTATGAGTTTATTGAGAGTCTCTAACAGCTCTGCTTAAAAAAATACATGATACAAAATAAATATCTTGTTGGACTAAAGACTCTGCACTATTCAGGCAGGTCTAGTACAAAACCTTTAGCAGACCTGAATATATTTTCAAAAGCCTTATTTGTCACAGAAGAAAAACCAATTGCACTGGAACCAAGAACTAAGTAGGGAAAAAATACAGCTATTTAAACCCCATCTATTCTGTTAAGAGCTGTAGTCTATTAAGTAGTTCTGTTAAGAACTTTAGTCACCTGATATTTCCTATTGACCTCCACAAGATGCAGAGTTCTTGCAAACCAGCAGCATAACCCAGTGTCACCATAGCTATTAAATAATATAATTTCTTTATATTCCACTTGCAGCATACCTGCAGTTACTTAGGAAAAAATAGTTATTTAAAGAATGACAGTACTGAGATGAAATCTTAGAACACATCTGTCAATGGTCAGATTCAAAGAAGAGCAAATGCAGGGAAACACACTGGCCCTCTCATTAAAATTCAATAACCTGTGAGCAGGAAGGTTAAAATGGAAAGTATTCTCTCTGACATACTGCTGAGCTACAATTAAAAACTGTAAGTTAGGATGATCCTTATCATTTGCTTCAGTATTGATCAAAGCAGAACAGGCATGACTGCAAGCAATAAATACCAACCCTAATAAACATTAACCTTCATTTTTAGTAGGTAATGATAATAAAAGGTGTATTTATATACTGTGCCCTTTCTATTTCCTGAATTAAAGTTGAAAATTACTTTTTATGATTTAATTGGTAAATAGCATTTTGAAAAGGTCCAAACTACAGTGGTTAAATAGGACCAGCCCTCAAAGTGTTTGCCTCAAAATGCCTTGGAATTTGAACTCATTCATGTCTTCATCTACTTGTGTACCTATTTGAGAGGGAAGGATTCTTTTCCCACGGCTGTAAAATGTCATTTCTCTTGTTTATGAAGAAAATAATACTAGAATCCTTGAAATCAATGTTTATTTTTTCCTTCAGTGGCTGAGGAAAAGAAGGATTGCTGGTAAAATTAAAAATCTTTAAATGGGTTTACAGCATCCCAAGAAGAGCAGCCCCTAAAACAAAACTAGACAATAAATGAAGATACTTTTCTATTTTTATAAAGAAGCACAGACTAGTTAAGGTCAAATCACTGCAGAGACTTAAGACACCTATTGAACAGGTGGGATCTCTCTAGACAGACATTCCAGGTTGACTGAAGAAACCAGTTGCTCAGGCAAAAACTCAAACAACATATTTTCAATGTTGGGAAAACATTTTATGGGATCTGAAGAAACAGAATGGAGTACAGATCTGAAGGAGAAAGAAAAGACAACTGACACATACATCTACACAAATTAATCAAAGATTGCCTACACTAAATCTAAGCAAAATTCCTCAGCAAAACTTTACTTAACAGAACATTAAAGATTACATACCCCATTATCTTTTCATCAAAATTACATGGGTTTTTTGGGTTTTTTGTTGGTCTGTAAGTCCCAAGGTAGAGATGATGCGAAAGATGGGCCTGCTTCATTTCAAGGGACAATGTTAGCCCCATAATATGACCCCCCTTATATTTTTTTCTTTTCACATTAGCAATTTCAATAGTCTCTGTGGCATTTCAGGAGCAACACAGGTATGATAAGATTATAAAACTTCATTTCAAATCATCAGAATAAGGAACATGGAAGTACACTACGTAATATCTCATCCCAAATGAAAGTGGGAAATGTGAAATTGTGAAATTGAAGGATATGAAAACATGGGTTAATTTAGTCATACATCACATTTACCATGAAAAATATTTTTAAAAGTCCTTGTAAAATTTAATAAAAAGGAATAAATTGTTCATACCTGCCTTTTCATATGGTTGTAGCAAAGCTATAATTTTAACATGTTTTATTCTCTTTTTCTGTAGGCAAAGAAAAAAACCCAAAGTTTTGTCTGGCCATTCTTACTGTGGTAATTTTTCAATAAGAAGTTATTTAAGATGGAAGAGCTTCTCTTGTATCTTAACACCATTTCTGTGAGAATTAAACAAGAAAAACAAAGAGAGGGAAAAGCCAGTGACTAAAAAAAGTACAGTTTTGATTTTGTTTTCTGTACTGACATTACTTTGCAACCTCGGTCTTGGAGAAAAGCATTCCCAGTGCAGTCTGGCTCAACCATCAGAAAACACGGCAAACATAAACTAACGAGGGTTTCACGTGTTCTTGAGAGTCCATTTTTAGTCACAGATTTACATCATCATTGCAGAGGGAATTCCTGTTGATCAATCCTGCATGCTTAAGAAGTTTGTTAAAAAATGAGGAAAACAATTGTCAAAACGTGCTTAGGGTAGTTTTGTTGATACTCAGGCTCAACAATTTGGTCTTAATTTCCAGCCCTGTACTTCACGTTTATGAGCCATTATCTCAACAAGGCAACAAATGTTAAATGTTAACATCAGGAGCCAGTACCTGAACATCTTTTAGCTTTTGCCAGAAGGTATTTAATGACAAACTCATTTAGAGGGGGTTGGTCAGGACTTATGATTGGAGTGTCACACAGCAAAGGAGTTGTACAACTGCATTGCTAAAAACAATTAAGTGATTAACACGATTAAGGGTCTTTTTGCAAGTGTTTTAAGGATGACTAACTCAAATGAAAGCAGTTACCTAATTGCAGAATTTAGGATAATAATACTTTTTTTCCTGGGTATACAACTGCATAGAAACAGAGAATGGCATTTTTCACTTAAGCAAGATTTTTAAATATTGACAAAAATGGAAAATATTTGTAGCTGCAAGCAAAAGGAACACCAGCTGCCCACTCAGCTGCCTCAAGTTAATGAAAAACAAAGGAAATATTTTTGCTTATGCTTCTCTACCTTCTCAAAATACAAACATCAACTATTTTTAATAGGATTCAAATAACATCTGGGCACATGGTTTTTATGCACCCATAATATGACAATTACTTAAAAGTTTATTTTGCCAAAGCATTTCTAAATTAGCAACTGCTTGCTATAAAGATCATCAAAATAGACTCTCTAAATTATGGTTCACTCTTACCATGTAATACACTACTTAGGTTCTGCACAAATATTCTCACAAAAGGAGCAAAGATGGATTTTCTTGTTTTTAAAGATAATCTAATTGGACTATCGGTTTACCTGTGGTTCCTAACTCAAAACTTCTTGGCAGAGAATGGGTTTAATGATTACCTTTTATAACCTCTGTACTTAGGCTGCTGCTCCTTCTTCCTATTCTGGTTTCAGACATGGACATGCCTTGCTTGTAACTGGCTGGGAAATCCAACAGGAGAAATACACTTGGCAAGGACTTCTGGACCTGATTAACACCAAACAAATATAAATAAATAAGGTAAGTGAAAGCAAGAATTGCTAAAGGTAATGATTGAAGCAGTCTAAATACATGGCTTTAAAAGAGAGGCGTTGGGCACAAAGCTGCAATGAAGTTCAGCCACCCAAGCCCTGCGTTCTTCATGTGTGCAGTTTTCCATCATAGCTTTAGATTTATTATGACTATTTAAAACATCTATAATTCAGAAGATAACTTGATGTCTTTACAGCCTAAATATTTCTGAAGACCAACAATACTGAGATGGGTGTTCTGTCATTTTAAAATGCTGCAGTTTTTGTAGCCAGTTACTGCTTAATTTACAAAAAACCCGAACTTATGTTTCCTAAACGTGATGCCTTCCAGAGTTACCATCTGTATAAAAGCATAAGGATCTTCAGCATTCAAATTCAAGTAATTATACTTGTAGAATCTTAGGAGAGAAGAGACTTTTGACTGAGTCTACTTTAGAGACTCAGGACCTAACCCGATCAATTTCCTTCTCTTTCTCAGGTTGTATTTTAGACCAATACTAGGGGAAACAAGCAAAATCCTCACCAAATAATAAAAAAAAATCGTTAAGTCTAAATTTAAATTTGAAAACAAACTCTTTACATTCCAGCTCTAAAAAGGACAAAACATTGAGTGGAAGACATTCACCCTGAATCAACACAGAGAAGATTGGTGACTCTTTCTGAGGCAAAGAGCTGCTAAATAGATAATTCTAACAGATAATTCTAGTAGCCACACTCTGTTTAGCAGATGCTTCCATCTCCACGGAACTGAGGCAAGGCCTGATTTAATGAAGAATGGGAAGAAGGTCTCCTAGATAAGACGAAAACTAGCTTTTGGGAGGAAGATAAAATCTGTCTGGACCTTTGGAGTAGTTCAAAGGAAGGACTGGCTATAAAAGCTTGATCATTCCAGCGAGGACATCCTGGAAACTGAATGTAAGAAGACACAGACATTCCCTGCCAGGTGGGTATAAGGAAAATCCACGGCAAGTCGGAGGAAGAGGTGCAGCTGACATCACTTCTCCTCTCCTTTTTCCTCTCTGAGCAGGTAGTTCGATGGAAGTCCTTTCCCTGTGAGTGAGTGTGTGCATGTGTTTGTTTTCTGGTAATATTTACCTGCACTATTTTGTACCCACATATATCTACAAAAGTCAAGTAACATTAATATGCTACAGCAAGATTTTGTTGTTATTTCCTTAGAAATTTCAACAAGAAAAACAAATGGGTGAAGGAAGCTTGAAGAAAAGAAAAGGAGAGGACAAAGGAAGAGAGGACAGACAATCCATTCAGAGTCATGAGCCCCAAACGATGAACCTACAAAAGCAGGCAAACCTTTTTCTTTTCCCCCTTTGGTCCGTGTGTCAGGGGTTCCAGAGGGAGGCAGAAGGGGACATTGTGCACATGCATCAGCATACAAAACCCAACACTGTCTCCCAATCTAGCAAAAATATCTTTATCTCAGCAATGTGGTAAGTTTGCATTTTCAGAAACAGCTAGTTACTGAAGTTATACAGCTCTGATATAAACAGACTAAAACCCCAAGAATATGTTGTTGAAGTTATCAGATACAAAAATAATTCAAAGACCTACTCTAAGCTGATCAACTGAGGCATTCATAAACTTTTTTTTCCACATGTACTTTTCAGAAGTTGTAGTGGGTTGTCCAGCTCATTGTTTCTGAAAGTTTGTTAGTGTTTATAGCCAGAAAATAGGCACTTAAAGACAAGTGAAAATCTGTCTCCTCCAGAAAATTACAGATGCTTTAGAAAACAGTTGTGTCACTTCCTCTCAGGATGGAGTGGCATTTCTCTTAATTTAAGTAGCCTGTAAAAAGATTATCTATGTGGTTTTAGTTTGGTGTCAATACTGGAAAAATACTGATGTTATTAGAGTAGCCATAGCTATCAGAAAATATTAAGTAGCCCATGCCACTTGCTTTAATAATATATGCCTCAGTTTCAGTGGTTTCATGTAATATTGTAGGTCACTACAAATTTGGGAGAACATGATCTTATCACCTAGAGGTATCAACACCATTCCTAGGAGAGGAATTAACACCATTAACGCAAGGAGAGGAAAACAGCTGCTCAAGAAAAAAAATCCAAAACAGACTGCATCCATGAAAGATGATTTCTGAATCTGAGAAAATCCAGAATTCATCAAGTGCTTGTAAAAGAATGTCATTGCTTAATCAGAGAGGAGAGGGCAAGTTCACTCATTCAAGGTTATATTTGAGACTCACATAATCCAAAAGACAGTTTAATAAAGGAAATAGGCAGGCAAAACACAAACAGATGTACTTTTGAGAGCAGCAGGAGTACACCACAGGGTACATACAAATCTTGGAAAGAAAAGTGAAACTGCAAAATTGTTTAATATATCTCTTTATAGAACTTACATATTGAAAGCCAATAAAAATCAGTCAGTAATGACAATTACTGTTGTTCTCTACTTCTTGAGAAGTAATTGGTGAATTACTAGAAATTGCTTACAAAAACATCTCATTTTATTTCAAGGTGGGCCTCATTAGTGGAATCTGTATGATTGTTGGTACAATTATTGGCTCAGGTATCTTCGTTTCTCCAAAATCAGTGCTTGCCAATGTTGAAGCTGTGGGTCCTTGTTTAACCATCTGGGCAGCCTGTGGAGTTCTGGCAACATTAGGTAAAAACCTCAACAAAGAATCTGAATATTTGCCTTAAATCTTGATATCTGCTGTTCCTGCATACTGCTCTCATTTCACAAATTAGCTTATAGCACCTAGACCAAAATCAACTCAATCCTGCTGTATATATGCATAGCAGTACTCAACCATAAATTTAAAATGGGGTGTTTGTAGAAGACAAATTACGTTTTAAAATTGTAAATCACACTCTATTCTGAAAGGAAGTTTTAGTTTTTCCTGCTTCATCCACTGACTGTAATAAAGAGAATGGTCTTCTATTAAATAGCTGCCAGTATGTGAAATTTACTGGTAATGAGTGAGCTAGGTACTTTCTGCTAGCTTTCTACTTCTGTAATTCTAATTCTTATCTGAAAATTTAGCACTAAGCACCTCAAAATATTTCAAGAAGTGAAACAAAGACATTTCTGAGCATTGTATCAAGTGGGACAGCATACAAGAAAAACCTTAATTCAAGATGCCACATACAGCAATAGAACAGGAAGTGTCACTGTACTTTAATGTTGAGCTTAGCAGACGTTTTATTACAAAACTGTGCAGAAAGTCTGTTTTTTCAAGCTTCCAAAAGGTTTGTCAGCCAGTGCAGTTCTCACTTAAATGCTTCTTACAGTGTTCATTTCTTAAACAGAAATAGAATGAAATCAAAATGTTTGTTTGTACTGGTTTTGGTGAAATCTTTAATATCAATGGTAGTAATTTTTAGACTGCATTTGAATAATTTCAGGGTATTTTTTCAATTGCTGACAAGTAATTAAAATTTTATTTTGCATATACAGTAAATTAGACAGAAACATGGAGAGTAATGGTGCACTGTATGGATCAATTTTCTTAACTTTTCTACCTATTAAAAAGTGATCATCTGTTCAAGCAGTCCCAGGTTCAAAAGTGCATATACTAAACCTGCTTTTCTCGTCATTCAGGTGCACTTTGTTTTGCTGAGCTTGGTACAATGATCACAAAGTCTGGGGGAGAATATCCTTACCTCATGGAGGCATTTGGCCCAATCCCAGCGTTTTTGTTTTCTTGGACAAGCTTACTGGTTACCAAACCCAGCTCCTTTGCAATCATCTGTCTCAGCTTTGCAGAATATGCATCAGCTCCTTTTTATCCTGGTTGTGATCCACCCCAAGCTGTCATCAAGTGTCTGGCAGCAGCTGCTATTGGTAAGAGCCACTTTTAGACAGACCAGATCCAAATTTCATGGTGACTTGTGTCTGGCCCCATCACTTTCAGTACCCTGGAACCTCCTTATGTTCATCTTCACAAAGACACCAGAAATGTTTAAGACACAGTCTAGTCAGTCCTTCCCACAGTAACTAATTACACAGCATAAAAATTATAAGTTTACAAATGACTTTTTTCCTAGTCTGAGGTTTTTTTATTCTTCATTACCATAGATACATCTGTATAATGAACGCTTATCTCTAGCAGAAAAAGAAGAAAAAATAACTGTGGAAATACTATTTCTTTATTTATCAGAATGCTGTGCAACTTCAAAATGTTTTTTTATTAACGGTCCTATCAATATCTAATTCATAAATCTGTTTTTCCTCACGCTTTGAAAAGTTACCCAAACACAGTAAGTAAAAACTGAATCTAATATAGACAAAAAGTGCGACAGAAAAGCATTACAGTAAATAAGGGGAGGGGCAACTTTTCTTTAAATTCTGACAAACGGTGCAAAAATTTATAATTTGATTTCTTTTAGTGGTAATTACAATTGTGAATTCATTGAGTGTGAAGCTGGGAAGTTACCTCCAGAATTTTCTCACAGCTGCTAAAATGATCATTGTCACAATCATTATTGTAAGTGGAATTGTTCTTCTTGCACAAGGTAATAAAATATATGTTATTTGAAAAAATTGTTTTAGCTTTTGCTATGATCATTAAAAATTCCCCAGTGACAGAAGTGACACAGAAATAAGGCACAGCCCTGAATCTCTTCATTCAGGGTTTTAGTTCTGCATCTCTTGGAAACTATGGCATTTTCTTTCAGAGAAGGGGGATGGGTGCAAAATGCAACACTGCAGATCAATTAATAAAAAAGGGTATTCATTAATTTTATAAGTGAAAAGTTTCAAAACACCAGATATATGTGGGAATGTTTTTTCATCTGGTGGGGATTACAAGAATTAATTTCAACACTGATCAGTAATCTTCCTCTTATTTGCAGGAAAAACTGATAACTTTAAAGATTCTTTCAAGGGCAGTAAAATTTCTGTTAGCTCTATCAGTTTGGCATTTTATAATGGACTCTGGGCATATGATGGATGGTAAGAAATCTTTATTAACCTTCACAGTTACAGTTTAACAGGCTTTAACTGGTTTACTCTCTCCCTGTAGAACTCTCTGAAGCAGTTGTTATTAAGAATGTCTTGATGAATTCTGGAAGAAGAACACTAGTTTGGTTAAAAAAACCCCAGAACTCCACCCTCTTTTAGTTGTTGTTTATCAGGGGAAGAAAATATATTAGATCCCAAAAGGACAACTACTGCTTTGGTGCTGAAGGTGCTCAGATACTGCAGTAATGAGGAGAATATAACACAGATTAATTCCATTGTGTTAGACAAAATAGCTTTCCCTGCAGCTTACCCCATCACACTTCATTTCTTGTATGTAGTGTGAAATATGTAGTGGTGTTTGATTAGTACAGGAGAACATAAAAAGGAACATTGTGTCAGAAATTAGAAGGTTCAACTTGCAGATTTTTTCTTAGGGAATGTCAGTTGGCACAGAGTTCTGCTGGCACAAATCCATTGTTATTCTTAAAAGTACAAACTGCAGAAGTCCGTATGTAGGTCAGTACTTTGGAAGGAAATAAGAATATAATCTTGGTCTACCACACAGCAATTCCCATTTAAAAGCTTTTGGAACTGAATTGGTTTTAAATAGATTATTTTTTTAGGTTCTGTTTCCAAGCTTGAGTGCCTCAACTCAGGCATGTAAGTCTGCTAATTCAGGCATTCATATTGTTTTTTTAAGAGGGCAAAGAAGCTGATCCCTAAATAATTATTTGTGTATGTAACCACCATGCACTAACATTTGAAAATTCGCCTTTGAACTGTAAATACAAACTATTCAGGTTTTCAGGGTGGATAAATACAAAAACCTTGTTTCAATTGGTCTACATACTCTAGCAAAAATGGGTATTTGGAAATTATAATTCAGATAGGTATAATCCTTAAAAAGGTTTTCATGCCTGTTTTCTAAAGGCAGTATGATTTACAAAACCACTGTGAAACACCAGCAGCCTTGCTTTTCTCTTTGCCCTCAGCACACTTGTGCTTTTATTGAAAAGACTCAGATACTGCAAAGCTTGAAGCTGAAAGGCAACACTGTAAATCTAAGATGTCTGCCAAATTTTTGTTTGATTATGCTGGGATATTTTATTCAAGATTTAGAGTCTCAGAGATACTAGAGATAATGCAGAAAGAGATGGTGGATCAAGAGGCTGACTTTTGGATAAGAAGCTCACATAGGTTTTGTCCTACAGTTTTCCCACTTAAGAGATTGATTTTACATTTTTCTTTTTCCTTTTTTAAACTGAAAAGATTAAAAACAATAACACAAGAAATAACCTCACATCATAATATAGTCGTATTTAAACCCCTGACTGCTGAAATACTCTAAGAATGTTTTTCCTTCCAGGAATCAACTCAATTACATCACAGAAGAACTTAAAAATCCTTACAGGTAAAACTGTGTAGGAAAGCAGTGTTTTTACTGGCAAGAAATCAAACACTATATATTTTTCTATAAGCAAGCATATATTTTGGTTTGTTTTTTAAAAACACTTATATTCTATTATTCAAGGTTTGAGCACTAAAAGACAAAGCTAATTAGCTAATTATTATTACAGGCTTTGTATCTTTGCATAAATTTGTATTTTTCCTGTTTTACAATCCTGATTTCCATAGCTCTACAGTAAAAAAAAAAAAAAATACACCTAAAGAGCAGTAGAGCACCTAAAGTAAGAATCCACAGTTTACTATGACAACTGTACCAGTGATCCAGCAATGCTGATGAGGTCTTACTTTTCCATCCTTTAGAAATCTACCACTGTCTATAGTTATTGGAATCCCCTTGGTCACGGTTTGTTACGTTCTGATAAACGTTTCCTATTTCACTGTGATGACTTCAACAGAGCTCCTGCAGTCCCAGGCAGTTGCTGTGGTAAGCTACTTAATTTTGTAATAGAACATCTGCATTGAAGTCATGTAAGCTGTTAAGTTCCATTAATTTTTCGTAAGATAAAATTAATTTTAGTCTAAGCTGTTAGTGCCACCTTTTCCCCTATTATCTACAATCATTTCTTCATCTAAAATTTCAGTAATGCCTAATTGAAAGAGTAGTTCTGTCATCTCCAAATGGGAATAAAAGAGGGAAGCAAAAGTAAAGCAGTCTTCTGCAAACATTTTGTAAACATTGCAGGTTGGAGGCTGACTGCTTTCCATAGGCACCAGAAAGATGGAAAGAGAAATAACATCTGACAGCTGCTTTGCCATTTTCAGTGTTCCCAGTATTTCTGAGAAAGAAGCACATGCCAAATGACAGTAGATCAAAGTTTGTTTTATAGAGATAACAGCAAATAGTCCATCATTCACTTCCACCTTATTCTTTTTGGGCTTTTTTCCTTAACAAATTTGAAAGATAGGATTTTTACATTTTTGCAAGACATACTCTTACAGGTAAAAGTACAAATTACAGAAGTTTCTGAAACCATAAAAAAAATCTGCCCCTTCAGTTCCATTCAGTAAATTTTCTGTGTCTCTGAAACTACTGTTGAGGTCCTGCAACAATTTTCCTAATGCTAGTTTTTGGGGAAAGCAAACAGTCTGTGACAAGATTTTAAATATATAGTCTAGCCCAGTAAGATAATGCAGTAATGTTGAAATGCTTATTGTTTTTTTTAAATAAAAGTTTTTAAAATTTAGATCTTCTGTGCATTTCAGCAGCTTGTCTGCACCAAATGTACAGCAAAGAATGCATTAAGTTAAATCTTGTATTAGAACTAGTCCCCTTCAATACACCTTTAAACTTACAATGTGAACAACACACATCAACTAGCACTGAGCTGATCAGACTGAATTAACAAAAGCTCAGCACTGGCACTGAGCAGAGGCAGCACAACAACAGGAGTGCCCTGTTCAGAGAGGTCTGTACAGCTGTAAGTGGCCTTCGAGTGCCTTACTTCTGGACCAAGAACCATCACTGATGTCAGACTTGTGCAAAACCAAAGCTTGTTATGCTTGGCTTACTGAAAAAAAACCTAGCCCAACTAAAAACCTAAACCTACCTGTCAAAACCATTTAAATTCAAATTCATTTGCTGTTGGCCAATGTACCTGCCTGAGATCTACAGCAACAACTAACAAACACGCCACAGGTGAAAACTGAAATGTAGCGAAAGACCAGAGGGAGTTTGTCCTTGTTTGCCCCCAGGCTCAGGCTGTTGCTGTCACTACTGATGTCACTCCTTCTAGAGAGGCTGGAAGCAGCTTTCTGTATGGGCAGTGCTCTGCAGCAATGCCATCTTCCTTCCTTCTGTCTTTGCACACACATCCCAAAGCAGGTGTCTTTAACAGAATTTAATTCCTGTGTAGTTTTTACATCTGCTTTCCGGTGTTTCCTACACATGTTGCATCTTAACATTATGGCAATAATACTCCACTCCATTTTATAGTGGTCAATGAATTAATTTGGCAGAGCATTCTTTAATAACTACACAAAATATACAACATGGTTTTGTTGGTAACATAGCTCAGATACCCATTTACTTTACTTACAAAGAGGCTCTAACACTACTTAATATACTAAATGTATTAGTATTAGTACTAAATACTAATATGACAAAAGTGATTAACTTTAATCCCATTTCCCAGACATTTGGAGATAGAGTCCTTTATCCAGCCTCTTGGATAGTTCCTCTCTTTGTGGTATTTTCAACACTTGGATCTGCCAATGGCACCTGTTTTACTGCAGGCAGGTAAGTCCCCATTCTAAATATCATCACATGAAATGCTTTGAAAGATGGAAAAATTTATATACATGTATCTACAGACATAAGGACATTCTTCTGATCCACATTGCACAAAATGGCAAATTTGAAATTGCCTGTAAATCTAGCTATATTGTTTAATTTTCAAAAATAAATAGTGGCTCTTCAGGTTTGAAAAATTAGAAAACATGGTCTCTTAATTCAATGAAGGTATACCACTATAGCACAAAAGGTTTTTTTCATCTCTCATTAATTTTAAAGCTGAGAATTAAACAGTTAAGTTACCAGTAAAAACATAACTGCACCAGCAAAGGTAACTGAGAAACTATTCCTTTCTATCAGTTGTTCAGAACTTCCATTTACTATTTAAAATATTTTAAGATTTCAAAAGCATCTGAATACAATGTGGCTTTAAAGACCATTTTTTGACAAAAGGCTGTCAATATAGCTTTTTGCTACAAAACACATGAAAAAAGAAATATTTAATTAAAAGGGACACAGTTGGTAACGTTTCCCAAAATAATTTTCAATTATATGTGCAAAATAATGATTCTGAAATTAGTTTCAAGTTCACTATTTTAATACTGGTTCAGAATTTGTTTTAGCTCACTGCTTTAATACTGGTTATTTCATTTCCCTTATTTTGAACTGCTACAATACTCTTTAAATCCCAGTGCCCATCAAAGAAAACACTGATGAAATTAGTTGGATTTCTACTTTTAGTAGCACCTTTTAAAGCCTAGGTGCCACACTAACTGCGTTGCCTTGTTTTTGTTTTGTCAGACTTGTTTATGTTGCAGGCCGTGAAGGGCACGTGCTGAAGATACTGTCTTACATCAGTGTGAAGCACTTAACACCAGCACCTGCTATCATATTTTATGTAAGTATATAATTAAATACAGAAAAATAATGATCACCTATCACCAAAAATTCTCCAGTAATACATACTTTCACACCTTCTTACAAGCAGTTTTGACACTTATCATTAACTATCTAGACAAGAAAATTGCTAAATGCATTTCGGAAAAAAGACTACATAAACCCCCAGCTTCTCTAATTTGAACATATTAATTCCAGAACTGGACTTTAAAAATCAAAATGGTTAAGAATCAATGGCATGAAAACATAAAATAAAATGAATGGTTAATATTAGGGAATTCTTTCACAGGATGCTTGCAAGCTATCACTACCCTTCCATGTAAGAATATTTCCTCCATGCAGAAAATTTACATCTCACTAAAAAAAAGTCCAGTCAGTAAATATATTTAAGAATAAATCTAGAACATCTTGTTATTTTTATTTACCTACTTATCTTCAAGGCTACAAAACCAAGATCTATTCAATCTTGCCAGGAAAATTAATCCACAAACACTAGAAGTTTATGTCCAAAAAGGAGACAGAGGAGTCCCATAGCTTTATTTGAATAAAGGGAGATGCCATGGGGCATTTCCCCTGGGGTTTCTCAAATTATTAGAGGACACAGCCTCCTTTTTATCCTAATTTCCTGGCCACCCTTCCCTCTCTTTTCCCATTGGCTGAGGTACTTGAGAGGTACAGACTTCCCACATCACCTAATACAGACCTCATTTCTAATGTGTGCCCCCTGCTTTGTCTTTCTCCTTATGTCTCTGTTATTTTTCTCTAAATCCAGAGATGTAGCACAGTCTTGAGTGAGTAACACTCAATTAGTGGAATTCCTGTGGAATTTATGATTCTGCCCATTGCTTCTTTCATGTCTCTGTATCTGGCCTCATCTACCCTCAGGCCCACAGTTTGTTTGTAAAGACACCTCCTCCTCATTCCTTTCAATCCCAGTGACATCAAAAACTTAAAAATATATTTTGTATCTTCAAGATATTCAGTCAACAATAAAACAGATTAATGCATAAAAATTATAAGCATTTTGACTTAAAATGAAATTAAGATTGCACATGTTGGCAGGAAGCAGTCACAATCTTTAAAGGTGCTGCAATACACTTAAACCTAAATATTTAAGCAAAAGCATTCACAGTTCATGTTCTAGAACACTATACATGCAGCTGTGTTGAAACAGAAGTAAAATTCAGCCTTCTTCTATAATAGACTACACTAATTTTTGTTTTCATTTTTAGGGGGTCATTGCTATTATATATATTATTCCTGGTGACATCAATTCACTCATAAATTACTTTAGTTTTGCAGTCTGGATATTTTATGGTTTAACTGTACTTGCACTAATTGTTATGAGGTTTACAAGGAAGGAACTCAAGAGACCTATCAGGGTAAGTTCTGTATGGCTTTTCCTCCATTCTGTAGATGCTGTGAATTACATGAATTCACACTCAGTATCTGGATATTTAAACAGCCCCCTTGGGCAGTATCCTTGCTTTTTACTCCCCTTACCTGAAATCTAGCCATCTAATAGCAGATCTGCACTAGGACTAAGCTCATAAGGACTGGGAAAAAATACAGAATGTTGATTTTCACTTGCACAGTCCACAGGGCACAAGCCAAATTCTCAGAGATGGGTAATTGCAGTCAGCAGACTACCACTGAAAGAATATCCAAAATAAGACCCCAAGTCCTTGCATGCAAGTCAGTGTCCACATTTATTAAAATGCAAACTTGTACATTGCAATTTGAAATAAGAGAATCTTAGTGAATAATTTGGCAGAAGAGTTTTCCCTGTCCATATTTCTGCTACTCCTTCAGTTGCCCCATCTGATTCCAGAAAATTTTAAAGTAAAAAAATGCATAAGGCAATAAAAATATTCCTTCATACATGCAACTTCTGTAAAAACAGCTGAAGAATGAAGAAGTGATTTTATTCTTTGTATCTTGCAGATACCCATCATCATTCCTGTCATAGTGACACTGGTCTCAATTGTACTGGTATTGGCACCAATCATCAGTGCACCTGAGCTGGCCTATTTGTACTGTACTTTATTTATACTTAGTGGACTTATAGTTTATGCACTTTTTGTTCATTTAAAATTCAGCTGGGCACAAAAAATATCAAGTAAGTATACCTCAGGTAGTCAACTCTAAATCAAACATTTGCTAAACTTGAGATTAATTGGTATAATAAAGTTCACTATCTGGTCAATCCCTTCTAAAGCATGTGAGCAGAATGTGGAGGGAAGCAATTTCCCTAGCATGTAGTGGGCTTTACTGAAGACTGTATTTCACTCCTTCCTGTTGAAAAGAAGTAATGTCTGACTTGAGGAAAAATTAAAATTAATTCACAAAAACCAACATATCACTGTAGTAGCACAAAGAAACAGAACTAATTAATCTGTAAAGTTAGTTTTTCAGTTATCTGCATTTCAAAACATTGCTTTAGCGATTAACTGAAGATTAGCAGACAAATTCTTATGCTACCAAACAGTGGGCTTTTACCTCTGATTATTAATTTTACTATCCTTACTAAAGAAAATATTAACAGCATTAAGATAAAAAAAATAATCCCAGGGCTGAGTACAGTGAAAGCTGCAAGAACCCAGCATGACCATTTATCAACTAGCACAGTCCCTAGAGAAACTGATATTATCTCAGGTAAAACAGGATACACAGGTATTTCTAAGAGGCTAACTGGAATTAGCTGAATACAACAGCATTAGTAGTTCTACAGACATTAAAAAATCCATCATCTGTCTCTCTTGTCCCCAGGATGATTAGTTACAATGTAATAATTATAATTAATTATAATTTAAATTATGTAATTGGCAGCATTGTACTCTAATGGAAGTTTGGAAATGTGAAATGCTGTAATTTGGATCTTAAGACTGTTTATTCCCCACCCTTTATTTTTCATTTTGAAATAGGAATACAGATTAAAAAAACCAACTACACAGAAGGATAGTTTTCTCACTTAAGAGTTTGAACTGAAAGTTCTCTTATAAAGCCTCTAACAATAACTCTTTTCCTCAGAGCCCATCACTATGCACCTCCAGATGCTTTTGGAAGTTGTTCCAGAAGAGGAAGTTACTGAATGAAGTATTTTGTACCCACCAGGTTGTTTTTAAGTGCTGTACTGGTTGAAGTATATTCAATTTAGTTTGGCACACATATATTGCTAAATTGTTATGTTCGTACTGGTGTATTAGTTTTGCAACACTTCAGTACTTCAAAGCACCAAACACACATAATAAAAGATTTCTAAGCCAGACTACAGTGTCCAGCAAAGCTGGTTTCATTGTTTGTTAATAAGTTATGGTGTCTTGTTTTCTGAATTAAAATTTTTAGCAAAGATGTGTTTCAATGTCTTTACAAACAATTCCATGGGTGTTAATGTCTTTGAAATGGGGGTCAGTGTCTCTACCAACTTCAAGCCCCAGGTTTGTTACAGAATCAGTTTGACTCCTTAAATGGACAGGGGTCTGCACAAGGCTGATTTTCTGAACTTTGGGGGAAAATGCCAGGTTCAAGGGGGGACATGGGGTAGGCAGTTCAGGAATGCTGCACCTTCCGAGCACCTCAGCCAATGGGGAAAGGAAGAGGGCAGTGTGTGGCTGGGAATTTGGGATAAAAGGAGACTGTGCCCTCCAAAACCTCAACAGAGAAACCCCCGTGGGTGTGCCCCAGTGAACTCTCTCCCATTATTCGAATAAAGTTGCAGGACTCTGTCTCTTTTATGGACACTGGCTTTTCATAGCATGATTTTCCATACAAAATTACTCAAAAAACCTTTTCAGTTATGAAGGTGGCAAAACTTAGCAGCAACAGTGTCAAGATGTTTCTGATGACACTATCAAAAGAACAATACAGCTCTTACTTACAGCATCACAGAAAGGGAAAAAATCACATTAACGCCAGACTAGCTCTATCCTCAGGTTCTTAGACCAAATATTAGCTATCAAAACATCAGTCTTTGAAGCTGGATATTGCATTCTATAACGTCAGTCTCACAGAGAGACATTCTGGGTCTGCTGCCTTAAAAAAAAGAAAAAAATAGGCAATGCTGAACATTATTTTTCCTATGCAGCTTTAAGCTGTACAACACACATTGGTGTTATGTTTTTTGATTTCAGCTGCATACACCTTTACATTTTTGCTCTCACTGAGCCCAGATCCATCATTTAATCTGGAAACAAAAGAGGAGTAAACGCCTGCTGAGTTTCACATTCACTCCAAAGGACATCAACACCAACATGCAAACAGGGGCCATGAGCTTCTTTCACACCATGTACTATCTATGACATTCTTTAAATCATGCAGAGCTCCTGAACCTAAACTAACTGTACCAAGTATAAATACTGGTCAAAAGAGGTGCCCCCTCAGCAAATGGTTGCTGTCTCCATGTTTAATCTGCATCCTGTGAAAAGCAGCACACCCCGTGGAGGGATGCACTTCACCATCTGCTGCATGTATCATCACATTCATTCATCCTGGCCAAGCCCAGCTTCAAAAGTTGCTCTGTCCAGCAATTGCTCCCTGTCCAAAGGTCCTGGAACAAAAAGTAAGCACTGGCCTTCACTTTCCCTTTGCAGCTGATGAAGTGCAGCACACACAGGTCCGTGCACTCTGCTCCCTGGACCCTCATGCACTTTCAGTCTCACAGAGTCTGGTAACAAAACTAAGAACATCCAGCAGCTGGTCCCACAGAAGTTGTTCTATGAGAAAGAGGCTGCACTAGAATTCACTTTTGTTCAGCAGCCTGTAAACTGCACAGCCAACAGTGAAATGCTTCCTCTTCCTTGCCATGGGAGCATGCAGGATCCCGTGCTCAGTCTCCAAGAGACGTGATGCACAGTGGAGCTCTTCCCTGCACTGCTCCCAGACCAGCGGGGCCGGGCCAGGAAAGCGCTCGGCTTCTCCTGGGCGCCGTCAGCGCTCACCACAGCAGCCACACAATGGCACTGTCGGCTCGCAAAAGAACGAAACGCTCTGAGCCCAGCTCGAAACCACCCCCAGGGCACAGCCAGGTCGGAGACATCCCTGCTCTCACATCTACTGTGCCAGCACAAAACTATTCCGCTGATCTCCCCCCTCCCCTACTCTTCTTTGCACCACACTCAAAGGGCAGCACGAACTCCTTTCTTCTAACAAAGCTTTTCACTCTCACAGAGTCCTTCTACAAATCTGAAAACATCTGGCAAAAACAGAGCTCACAAAAGTGCCAGCTGAGAAAGCTCTTGCTGCCTTGCTGCAATTTCAACCGAATAATGAAACTCCTAGCACACACCCTGCTATTTGCACTTTCCTTCTCAGCTCTAGGCACCATCCCAAGCCTTCAGTCTCACAGTCAGGATCCCAATGGAACGGCACCGGGGACTGCTGAGGGAGAGTTTTGAGTGGCAATTGTTATGTGCACTTCACAAGGTTCATTGGCTGGCTCACTTGATGTGTGGAAATGTTTACTGCTAGCTCACTCGGTCTATCAGAAGTTTGTTTTTTTGTTTGCCTCACCTGTAGAAAGTGTGCTGCCAGCTTGCTTAATGTATCAACAGTTTACTGCTCTCACCTGCTGTATCCAAAGGCTGGTATTAGCAAGCCTAGTGTATCAACCACAAGCTCTAGGAATAACTTGCAACAGGGTGCCTCATTTTCTAGAAAACAAAGCACTTTCTAAAGTTTTTGTTAGAGGCAACTTTAATTTTCAAAGAGGCAATGGGGAAACCTTCTTTATTTTTTACTCTTTCACTACAGAGCCTAGCTGGAAACCTTTCAGTTTAGACTCAGACTGCAGGCATGCCCAAAGGCCACAGATCCTAGAGCTGGGAAGGAAAGTGCATAGCACCAATCTCTTTTAGGACCAGGGGTGTCAGCTGAAAATGATCTTTCCACTCAAAGTCTAGATCGCACTGATGCCTTTTCCTTGGTCCTGAAAATTAAGAGCCAGACATGGTTAAGGGTTTTTACCTCAGTATTTTAGTAAGGATCCTTACAGTGCACCACGTTGCCAAGGCGGAATGCGCTGCAATGCACGCACACGGTAGATCACATACACAATTTATAGACCTTACAAATGAGAATATCTAACAAAGATGGCCCAATGAGAGGCTTGAATGAAGAGCGTGATATCCTCCCATCCCAAGGAATATTACCCTGGATGGGCCAAATTTTTAGTTTACAGGATGTATTCTAGAAAGGACCTTGGTTTCTCAAGATAGCTTAGGGCTTTCTGGCCTCCAGCTGTGAGGCCTCTAGGATGTTTGGTCTCCTGGCCTAACAGAATACCAGGACTGTGCTAAGTTAGCAGACTTAAGGAAATACAAGTGTGCATGCTCAGAGTACTGAGGATACATAAAAGGTATATAAAAAGTATATAAAAGAAGAGGCAAAAAATCATCTTGGCATCAGCACCCAGTGTGTCACATTCTCTGAAATGTGTGCCCTCCCTCAAGCTCTAGGTACCAGCATAGTCTTTCACTCTCACAGATACAAAAAAGCTTAAAACATCCAGCAGCTGCTTCTTTGCAAAAGTCCCACAGCCAAAAGCCAGGCCTGGCTTTCACCTTCCCCTTGCAGCCTACAAATCTACCAGATGTACAGATGATTCTCACTTTCCTTCTCAGCTACATGGCAATGCACATCCTCTCAGTGTCTCAGAGTCCTTAGTGAAACTGAACAGCCCTTCACCTTCAAACAGCTCAGTGTGCCAGGACAGAAAGCTTTTTCTGACCTGCCCTCTTGCCCCATGTTTCCATCTCCTTCCCTCACAGACAAATTGCTTCTGTTGAAACATGCTGATGCTATTTGCTCAGCTATTTGCACTGTCACATTCTGTGTCCTGCTTGCAGTCTGAATCTGAACTGAGAAGTTTCTGGCTACATCTTTTATGCACAGATGTGCCTGGTGAAGAGGTTGCTTGGACCTTGCCACTTCCATTCTGCAATCAAACGACAGCTTTCTTCACTTAACATCCTAAAACTGTCACTCTCTCTCTCTCTCTCACACACACACACACACACACACACACACTGGAGCTATGCACTTCCTTTCTCAGCTGAACTCACCCATCCCCAGCCTTGCCTTCTCTACTGCTTTTCTCTTGGCCTTGCTGTGCATGGACTTTTCCTCTTAAGACACCCATTCTGTTGCCTACCCCTCCTTTTCATTGCCTTTCCTACCCAACCCTGCATTTCCTTGTCACTCTTGACCTTTCCTTTCCTTTTCCTTCTTTCCCCTCACCTTGAATTGCCTTGCCTCTAGAGCCTTTCCTTGGCTCTCCTTTTCTCTACTGCCTTGTAGTGGCTTGCTCATCCATCCCCCTCTTTGCCTTTCCTTCCAATTTGTCCAGGTCCAGCCTTGGTTCTCCTTCTCCTTCCAGGACTCTCCTTGCCTAGACTACCTCTCCCTTGCCATGCATGGCAAGCCCAGCAGTTGCCTTTGAAGCCCTCCCTTGCCTTGCATTATCTTGCTCACCCCTCCTCCACCTGGATTTCAAGACCCTTTTTTCTCTGAGCTTTTCCCAGCCTTCC
This sequence comes from Urocynchramus pylzowi, assembly GCA_013397555.1. Lineage (NCBI taxonomy): Eukaryota > Metazoa > Chordata > Aves > Passeriformes > Fringillidae > Urocynchramus > Urocynchramus pylzowi. Next base: position 499,761 of record VZRH01003718.1, on the reverse strand, counting down.
ATTGCTCTACTTGCTCCTTCTAGGACCCTCAAGGATCTCACATATCCCCAGTGTTTCAGAAGCACATGAGAGGAAGCCCTTAGGAGCCCATTTGAAGCCAGACCCATCTTTCTGGGCAGCTTTTGTCTGGGACCAGTGCTTGCATGTACTGAATTTTGGACAGATCATCCACATTTTGCCCTTGGGCTCTGGGACCAGAATGACAGCTCTTCAGAATGAAGGAAAGCATGTAGCCCCAGTGTTTTAAGTGTGAGATCAAGGCTGGACAGACTAGTTGTTCCTGGCCTGGGAGCAATCTTTGAATGTACTCCTCACTTGCCTTGCCTTGCCCTGGCAATCCAAGTTGCCAAGTTGGTTTCCTTGCCTGTCCTTCTAACTCTCCCTTGTCTTGCATTACCTTGCATGCCCATCATGCTTTCTTGTCTCATTGTCAGGCCTTGCAATCCCAGGCCTTTTACTCCTTTGCATTTCCTTGCCATTCCTGACTACCCCCTTCCTTTGCCTCCCTGACCCATCCATGTCCTTCCCTTGCCCAGCTTGAATTCCCAATCCACTTTTACAGCTGTTCCCTTGCCTTTGCTTCTCCTCCTAGGACTCTCATTGCCTTGCCTACCTCTCCCTTGCCTTGCTTTGCAAAGCCACCACTTGGCTTACCTTGCCCTCCATTGCCTTGCTCAGCCCTCCCCCACCCTGAATGCAACACCCCTTTTTCCCTGCATTTCTGGCCTTGCCTTGCCCTGCCTGTTCCTCCCAGGACTCTGAACCCCTTCACGTGCCCACAGTGCTTCAGAAGCTCATGTGAGGCAGTCCAGGGGAGGTTTGTCCTGGCAGCTTGGATTGCTCTGGAAGTATGCTGGGAAATGTGTGTTAGGAGAAGTGACCTGTGGATAAACTGCTGTTCTGCAGCAGTGCTGAGTTTTGAAGAGTCATTTAAGGGTTTGTGAGAGCAGAGCAGGGAATAGAGAAATCAGCTCCAATTGCTTGAGGACTGTCTCCTGATATTTACAGAAGATTTGACCACCAGTGAACCCAAAGCTTGTGGCAATAATGAATGGTGGTAATTGTGCCTTTTTATCTCTCAAGGTCATTTGCAAGTGTGGAACAGGCAACTTCCAGGGATGATGCAACTCATTAACACCACAAGGTGCTTACTGACTATGGGAGCCGTTGTTTTTAAGCATTTTCATTGCTTTCCTCCATCTAATTTTGCGAAATGGAAGCAGCCCAGAGATTGGTTAGGGCTCAGATGCTGAAATCCTGTGTTTGGACAGGTGGATTGAGCTCCTCATCAGGCATGATGGGCATTTAAACCTTAGGAACATCAATTTACCAGCACTATCCATGTCCAAACTCATGAATCATAAACTCATGGGATGGTTTGGGTTGAAAAGGATCTTAAAACTCATCCAAATCCACCCCATGCCGTGGGCAGGGACACCTTCCACTGTCCCAGGCTGCTCCCAGCCCCAGTGTCCAGCCTGGCCTTGGGCACTGCCAGGGATCCAGGGGCAGCCACAGCTGCTCTGGGCACCCTGGGCCAGGGCCTGCCCACCCTGCCAGGGAACAATTTATTCCTAAAACTTAGTCCAAACCAACTCTATGTCAGTGTGAATCCATTTCCCCTTGTCCTGTCCCTCCATCCCTTGGAAATAGTCTCTTTCCCTCTTTCCTGTCAGCTCCTTCAGGCACTGGAAGAAAAGGACTACCAGCTCTATTCTTTCACTTAGTTACTAAATTTTATAAAGAATTTTGATTAGTGAGCATTTCTTTAAAAAAAAAAGGAAAAAAAAAATCTAAATATAGATTCCCCCTTTTTTATGTAATGCGTGTTTGTATGGATTTTTTTAGATTTTGGTTTGTTTTTGATGCAATCGAAAAGCTTCAAAACAGCAGCATACAGGAATAAGCTCTCAGAAACACATTTTTAAATGTGAGAGGCATTAAATACATAGTCCAAATTCTTTGGAGAAACACCTATTTGCCATCAGTTTGCCATACTGAGACAGGTTTAGCTTATTATTAATCACTTAATATTAGGAATTTCATTCAAGTGCTTAACTTAAAGCAAACATTCATACAGACCTGTGTGAAATATGAATGTTCAAAATATTTCAAATTGGACCCTTCATGGACTTATAGAACTTGGATAGAGGGAAAGAATAGAAATGTTCACTGCATATCACGTAACAGAAATTCTACTGTATCAATGCACAGCTGAAAAAATTAAATGTTTAAAATAAGGTCAGCAAGGTTTGATTGCAAATTTATGCTTTGTATTTTATAATCCTATTATATTTCTGTGAGCAAGAGGATGGCAAAGCAACTGCAGGAACTGGGACTTTCTGTCCCAGCTTTGCTCTGATCTAAATTAAATTTCCAAATAAGCATCAGATGCAAAAAGCACAGTTTCTGAAAGGCCTGAACTTCCAGGAACTCATTCTGCTATTGCCATCTTGTGGATGACCCACAGCATGATGCTGCTCATTTGGCATCTCTCCCATCCTGCTTTGGTGAGGAATGTTTCCTGATATTCCACATTGCCATGGCAATCTGTTACCTGAAAGTTACAAAATTCTTTTTGTCAAAATAATTGAATTTATTAATTTCAATTAACCCATTAAAGAAAATTAAACTTGTCTCCATGAATTGTCAGTTACTTTGTCCAAGTGAGATATTGAACGGTGGTAGTATGTGAACTGCACTATAAAAAATATCAGCTGTGCCATAAAAATGGCTTTAATTACCTTTGTATTGTTCCCTTTTTGTTAGAGGATTGCATTGTGCTGAAGAAGAATGAGCCATTGTTTAAGGCACAAGGCTTATGTGAATCACGAGAGTATTCAAAGTCACAAAGCCTTGAAGAGAAAAGTTTTAAATATGAATATATAACAGATTGTGCAAAACTCAGAGATCCTGGTGCTCAGTAGAAGGACCTATATTATATATAAAAAAACTTTCCAGCAATATTGTGGACTTGTTATTTTTGTTCTCACATTTTACATGTGAGAACTCCTCCCAAAAACAAGAGTTCCAAAGGCAAGGAAATATTGGCATAATGATGGAATTCCCAAGTTTAAAAAGATTTGTGTGCCTAAAGTGTCAAAGGCTTTGCTTTCAGATTTACCCCAAGTCTAGAACTAAACAGAAGAGTTTAACTAATGGCAAAACAGGTTTTACAGCAGAGCTTTTCACTCCCCCACTGGGACAAGAACTGCAATGGAAATATCACAGTTACCTTTTAGTATCTTTAGAAAGTCTTTTCTAGCTACAAGCAGCCTCCAATGCTCCCTGCCTGCCTTATTCCAACTGCTGGGCAAGTTGTTTGCAACCTGGAAGCCCAAATGCCTGGTGATGATGAATCCAGTCTTCTTGGCCACTTTGTTATGTTTGACACATGGAATTTTACCTCCCTCCTTTGACCCTTGGACAGCATCTTGTACCTCAGTATTTTTTGAACTCTTTTCTCCTATTTAAAATCTATTTTCAGTATCACTTCAATGTAAGAGAAGTTTAAGGATTTTTGAAGAGAGTTTAGCTGGATTCAGTTAAACTTTTCTGCTTGTTTAGAGCAAGTCCCAGATTTCATAACTGGAAAAAACGCAACATATTCCATTGCAAAGTATTCCTTCAGTAAGCCTTTCCTAGGTTTTGGGTTCCTTATACTCAGTACAATTGCTGTGATTATAACTATGATAGAAGTCTGTTGTGGTTTGACACTGACCAAATGCCAGGTACCTACCAGAGTCATTCTCTTACCCACTTTTGCTACAGTTGGGCAAAGAAGAAGGAAAAAAATTAACAAAGGGTTCATGAGTTGAGGTAAGGACTGGGAGAAAAACACTCTAAGGGTAAAGCAGGCTTACATTTAAAGGTATAAAGTAAATTTATTATTAACAGACTCAGAGGAGGATAATGAGAAGTAAAAGAAGCCTTTAAAATACCTTTTTTCCTCACAGCCCCTCCCTCCTTCCCACCGACAGTGCAGGGAGATGGCGTGGAGGTTTTGGTCAGTTTGTCACTCAAGATCTTCTTCTGTTCACTCAGGGAGAGAAATTGTTTTTTGCTATGCTGTGGGGTCCCTCCCATGGCCAAACAGTCATCCCAAAACTGTTGTGTTGTAGGTTGCTCGTGCACAGGGTGTAGTCTTTTAAGGACAGGCTGCTCTAGTTTGGAAGCAAGAGCTCTCTCTCTCTTGTTATAATTGACCCAGACCCTGAGTGGGAACAAGTTCCAAAAGTTTTATTGAGAACAATAAAAAAATTGGCAAAGCAAAAGGGACACTGCTGGGAGCATGGCCAAACACCAAAGGCTCGTGCACAAAATGGCAGCTCTGCCTTTTATACCCCTGATATTGCATCAGCTTTATGCATATTTACTTTGATTTTACATAGTCTTGCCCTATGTCACTCTTTTCTAGGCCAAAAGTTTCATCACTGTTGTCATCAGAGTTATCACTGGATGAAGTTCTACTCCTTTTAAGGTCATGTCTCCAAGTTTTGGCTAGCAACAGTCTGTCCAATGCAAACTCATAAATCCACATNACTCAGGGAGAGAAATTGTTTTTTGCTATGCTGTGGGGTCCCTCCCATGGCCAAACAGTCATCCCAAAACTGTTGTGTTGTAGGTTGCTCGTGCACAGGGTGTAGTCTTTTAAGGACAGGCTGCTCTAGTTTGGAAGCAAGAGCTCTCTCTCTCTTGTTATAATTGACCCAGACCCTGAGTGGGAACAAGTTCCAAAAGTTTTATTGAGAACAATAAAAAAATTGGCAAAGCAAAAGGGACACTGCTGGGAGCATGGCCAAACACCAAAGGCTCGTGCACAAAATGGCAGCTCTGCCTTTTATACCCCTGATATTGCATCAGCTTTATGCATATTTACTTTGATTTTACATAGTCTTGCCCTATGTCACTCTTTTCTAGGCCAAAAGTTTCATCACTGTTGTCATCAGAGTTATCACTGGATGAAGTTCTACTCCTTTTAAGGTCATGTCTCCAAGTTTTGGCTAGCAACAGTCTGTCCAATGCAAACTCATAAATCCACATGACAACATACAGAACGATCCTCATGAAAAACAACCTCATAAATAACATCAACCACTTTANTTATGCTAAAGGTGCACTGTTCAACAAAGGTGATGGGAATTGGAGAAAAATTGTAAATATCATACACGTAACTATCAGTATAAGAATGTTCTACTGCCCCAGGGGCGGGGAGTTTGCGTGTGGCTGCCTTGCTGGTCGGATCTCAGCTGGGCAGAAGAAAAACCTTTTAGATAAGATAAAATAAACAACCCAAGAAAAAGATCAAAAGAAGAGTCCAGACTCATCTGTTCATCGCAGGCTGTCTGCGAACCACCTTACGCGTGTCCGACAGAGACAGGCAGCCGTTCGGACACCTGTGGACTTCATGTATTACAAGGGGACAGTTTGTTTCACCATGGTCCTCACCATGGCTGGCAGAGGAATCTTGGCTCTGACACTTCAAACACCTCCTCCCCTCTTTTCTTTCCCACTGACCTTGGTGCTGCCATGTTGTTTTCCCTCACAAGCCCTCACTTCCTCCTCTCCTCTGACTAGAAGAAAAAGTGCTGCTCATAGGTGCCACTGCCAACAAGTTCCACCAATTCAAAGATTCTTGCAGGATCTGGCAGCACCGAGAAGTTGATCTCATCTAGGTTCCACACAGGGGAATCACTCGCCATGCTTCTGCTGGCCGGGCAGCCCCGCTGCCATCTCACAGGCAGTGGCAGCCGCGGTGGCGCTGGTGTTATTTAACACCTCTCTTCATGCAGCGTGCTGGCAAGGGGAAGCCACCAAAGCCCCTGCCTTTTTTGCCCACAGTGCGGTTGGCTGGGGTGGCCAGGCAGGCAGGGCTCACCATGGGCTACTCCAGGATGGCGGCAGCCATGGCACATTGGCACGGGGCACATTGGCATGGCAGCGGTGCCCGCGGTGCCTCCCCACCCCGGGGAAAAGAACTATGTGTGAGCTGTTTTGATTTTCTTCCTAAATGTGTCATCAGAGGCATTGCCAGCCTCCCTGACTGGGCCAGCAGCGTGCCCATCTTCAGAGCCATCGGAGATTGGCTCTGTTGGACATGGTGGAAGCTTCTAGCAGCTTGTCACAGAAGCCACTTCTGTGGCTCTCCCTTGCTGCCAAAAATGAGGCTGTGCCCAACCAGCACAAAGCCTGTGAGTTTTGCACCACAGCAGAATTTTGAATCATAGAAGGACATATGCTTTGTCAAGGTGGATCCCATTGGTACAAAATGAAAGGGCATATTAAAATACAGCAGCTTTTATAAGTGTTAAAGCCATGACCTGGGCAGAAATATGCCAATAAAGAGATTCAAAAGACAGAAAATTTGACTTTAGAAAAAACTCAAGAAGAAAAGTAGAAAATACATAAAGACAAGACATAAAATAGAAAAGACATAAAGTAGAAAGGGCAACCCCTTTGCAGGCATCATACTATATATTTTGTCAACCATTTTCTGATTAGAGGAAAAGACTCTGACATTAAAAATAAATTACAAAAGTAGATTTTTTACATATGGTTTTCCCTACACAGTAATTTCTGAATTTCCCACTGTGAGAACATGATTAGTCAGTGCCTATTTACACAAACTCTGTGAGCTTGCAAAACACTATTCAGGGAAAGGAGGGCTGAGAGAAAATCCTTTTAAATCAACACACATTGTGGAGTACCTCAACACTGCTGTCAGAATTGGAGTCCTCAGAATTTTGCTAAGTGGAAGGAGCCTTCTAAAAGTTCTTCAGCACTTGGACAGAGGGGCAAACCATGTGGTACCTGACATCCACACTTCTATAATAATGGTCATTTTATAATTCTAATCCATGTTACTTAGAATACTCTGTACCTCTGTCCCAGTCTAGCTTTATACCTTACACCCACGGATTTGAAGGATTCCTGATGGAGAGAGCCCCTGGAGAGGAACAGCAGATATGAAGGTGGACACTGAGAGTTCTAAGCTTCACACGATGAAGATCCTGGAGCTCAAGGTTTAGGAATATAGGTGTGAACCACACTGGAACCTGCCAGCTTCAGTGGTCAATTCCTGTGGCCATCTCCAGGGTCACCACATTTTGTCACCTGACACCATGTAACATCTCCCTTGGGGCCTGGGGCTTTTGCCAGCCCACTGACATTACAGTTAATGTTCACAAAGCTTCACTCTGGGATTCACATTCTCTGAACAGAGAGAGACAATTCTGTGTCTCAGGTTTTTTCCTGGAGAAGCAGAGAAAAGAATGATCAAAACAATTCTTATCTCATTTGCTGCTCCTGTGTTGTGCCAAAGTGGAATAATGCAATATGGAGATTGTTCACCCAAAGTGATGGTGTTTTATTTCCTAAACTGGTACCATGGGTTAAAACAAATATTTAAATTTTGTCTGAAAATAATAATTTGGTAATCTTCACATAAAGATATTTAGAGGCTTCTGAGGTAACACAGGCAAGGTATCTTGTGCTTAAAACTGACATGAATGTTCAAGTTCACAATATTTTGCATGACGTATTTTATTAATGTAAAAAATTATCTTCTGGAAAGAAATTATTAAAGGAGGTGGTTGTAGACACTTTAATAGTTGCTTTCCACCTCCATCTGCAAAAAGTTGTTACAGTTCATTAGGATTATGATTTACTAGGAGAAAGGAATGAAGATTCATTCATGGAAGTGTCCAAGGCCAGGTTGGACGGGGTTTGGAGCAGCTTGGGACAGTGGAAGGTGTCCCTGCCCATGGCAGGGGCTGGCACTGGTTGAGCTTTAAGGTCTCTTCCAACCCAAACCATTCTGTGATTCTGGGATCCCTCTTTGCAATAGATCTTGACATATGTCAAGCAATGGTGCTTTTTTGTTATATACATTTTTAATTGCACTCTGGTTAAGCTGAGATCTGTGCTGTTTGTTTCCCTCCCTTTGGGCTGGTGGCTTTTCTGCCTGAGGCCCCACTGTCCAGTTAAACCAGTGCAGGGAGATGGGCAGAGGCCTCTCACAGAGGACAAACCTTCTGCACTTACTGCACCTGGTTAACGCCCAGGGAGGGCAACAGAAAAAATGCTTATGCAAACATATGTACAATTTATATTGTCCAGCTCAGCATTCCATAATTAAGATGTAAAAAATATAAATGCATATTTATTTTCTTTAATGTATTTCTCTGGCTGTATGATTTATTGCCCAGACATTAATTACTTGCTTGAATCCTATTTTCCACTCCCTGTCTTCTCACCCCCAGTATCTCTAGCACACCATTTTTGGATTTCTTTAGGGATGTAGATCCTATCAAGAGATAGCCACGTGCATTTAACAGGAACACCAGTGATTTCAGCTGCAGGACTCCTTGTATGAATGAACTACAAACTGAGTTTTAGAACCCTGAACAAGATGTCTAAAGTAATTTTAAATAGCTCCCACTTACATAGCTTAAAAGATCTGAGGAGCTGTTTATTTTCTGAGGGCATTTTGAAGTTCTGATATTTCAGGAATTCAGAATACAAACAGTTTTCATATAAGCCCTGAATTTCATTAGAGATTATTAGAAAAATGGAAAGGCCTTGCAATAGAGAAGTAATTGACCCGTTCTATTCGAATGAAGAACACTTCTGTACAGTTTAATAAAAAGCATCTGTCATAAAGATTATGTCCTACACATTGTGGGAATTCTGTCACCACAGACAACGTAGATTAATTGTAATAAACAGAAATTGTCACTAAAGCTCTCAGCTTATGCCATCTAATATTGTGTGAATAAATTTCATTTTCTAATATTATGAAACAGTGAGAGTATAATAAATCAACTACCTAAGTCCTTTGAGAATTTTTGCATAATTTACCAAAACAAATTGATTTTAGCAGTAAAGCTACTAATTTACATGGGGAAGAATGGTTTTCCTCGTGTGATGAATTTAATTTCTATTTCCCTGTTTGCATGTATTCACTCAAGCAATTCATCACTGCTAGAATTAAACTACAGCCATGTTTTAGTTGAGCAGGCACATAACCTACACCTGGATGACAATAAAGTGTCTTTCAAAGGTAGGATGTGAAATGTAGTGAAAATCATTGGAAAGGCCACACTACCTGTCAGAAATATAAACAATAAGCTGCTGCACAGAAATATAAAGTATTTTGAGAATTTTACCCATAGATTGGTTGTCAACTTTTCATTTCTGAGGTCTAATCTTTCTGATAATTTATAAGCTTTTGTTCTACAATGGGATATTTTATTATAAGGAATAAAGATGTAAAAGAGAGTTTGTAAAATGAGTAGGTTTAAATTAGGAGAGAATGAACTCTCTGATTTAAAAATGAGTCATCCATCCAAACACTTACAACATGCCCAATATGGGAATAAATTATATTTTGCAGTCAGTTCAAGTTGGTTCATCTTGGGACTGAAAAGTAAAATAACACTACTGGCAACCCAAATATGAAAGGAATGAATTTGCAGCTTTATGTCCATAGTCCAGCATAAAATAATCCAGTGGCTGCTGGAAACCCAGAGTGGGTGAGTTTATAGAGCTGGAAAGCAGTGCAAGGATGTGTTTTCCATGCCTGCTCTCAGGCAGGAGGCTCCTTCCCTGAGGTCCCGTTAGTTGGGATTCGGTCAGATTTGTGCAAAGGTTCCACCCTTCCAACAGGGTAGGGCAGGGGAAAAACCATCCAGACTTGTTCCTTGCTCGTCAAGAAAGCCTTAAAATACTCACATGCCTTTTTTTCAGATATCAAACCAAATTGAAAGCTGCAGGGATCCAGGACAGAAAGCACAGTAGCTAAAAATGGACCCTTTTTTTTCCCCATCAAGGGCAGCATCAGATCCAGTGTTCACTAACAAACACAGCCATAGGAAACTAAACAATAAAGGAAGTTTCCTTTTTTGCCTGTTGAGCTGAAGGCAATTGGTTATATTTTAAGGTACACTAGAAAAGATTGGATTGTGCCTGTAGATATTCCAGGAATAACGTAATACAAAAGAAAAAGATCCAGATTCTTACAGGAATGGACACAGTGATCAGACTGGCTACTTTTCAGCTTTTCACCTCCCTCCATCCTTAGGACAAGAAGCAGAACACTTTTTTGTCATGATCCAGAAGCAGTTTATCAGGTCACTGACCTCTCTACTTATTAATTGATGCCCATGTTAAATTACAATGATGCAAAACTTGTTCGCTAGGTAATGACACAACGTGTTTGAAAAGCTGTCACTTACTCTATTTAGCACACACAATATGGAAATTAATTTCACACAAAGTAACTTGCTCCTCTGAGGGAAAAGGACACTGCAGGTATTTATAGACTATTTGATTAGTTCCTTTCAGCAGCATCAAATAGGATGACGCTGGAGCAGTCTGTATTTACTTAATACTGAACCTATAAAGAATCCATCATTTACATATTCTCCTCAAAAGCACCAGCTGTACATTCTTAAATAAAGTCATAAATGGCACTGACAAGACTTCATTCTTTTAATGAAAAAAAAAGACACTGTGGTACAGACTGTGCCTGTACTTCACTTTCCAGACTTTATATGCTCAAAACTCTATAAATGTTCTCGATTGGAAAAAGAAGAAGGCAAGTTGAAACTTCACTTGAAAATGAATTTGTTTGCTTGTGGATTCTATATACATTCAAAAACATTTGCTTTACATATGTTATGGATAATTATTCCAAATATAAGAGTTAATATGTAAAAAAAGACATTAAAGACAGCAGAGTAATTTTTACCTCCAACCATCAGTTCTACTTCACCCTTACAAGATCCACACCTGTGCACTGCAGGCATTGCTTGGAATTTAATGCTTAATGGAAAATTTTCCTTTGTATAAGTTTTAGTAGTGCCAACAGCAAGCTGGAGGGATTCCCTTGTTTTTTGAAAGAGTGTGTCCCTGTTTCCTGTGTAACTGGATGTGAATTCTTTCTGGGGTCAGCATTTTGTTCTTTGCTTGTGGCAATGGAATCCTGGAACTCCTGGATGCTTTTATAGCACACAAAAAATGCTTCTTATCTAGACACATTGTTAAGTCCACTGATAATATTTGTGATATTTCTGAAACAACTCATTCCAACTCCTTTCCTTCTTTATATTTTTATTTCTTTGGTTTTCCTGATAACCAGTTAGAGATGTTACTGTGCCACTGCCAGATTTCCGCCCCTCCCTTTTTTATCCCTTTTTTATTTTTCTTTTTATTTTTCTTTTCATTCTGACTTGTAAGATCACATCTTGCTTCTTCTATGGAAGCTTCCAACATACAGAATATTTCTGCTACACTTTCGTTGCTATTTCAAATATCCCAAGCCCTTCTATAAAAGAAGGCAATAATGTCCTGAACACAGTGTAATGCTTCATTATACATTAGACTATTTCCTGTATTTTCTTAAAAAAAAATTAAAAATAAAAAGAGAGGCAGAGGGAAGGGACAGCAGCAAAGATGGAGAAATTATTTTGTTAAGGAAGCTCAGCAAAACCTCAAGAGCTTTCTAGAATGAATCCTTTTAAACCCAGCCTTTTATGTCCTTGATAATGCAGGCTGCATCTTCCCTTTAATAATTCCTCCCATGGAGTGATTTGGAATTACATGATCTGTGGCATGGAGCTGTATAGCAAGCAAGACACCCAAAAGCAGTTGTTCTTTATCAAGAAATTGAGCTCTCCTTTGATTAGAAAAGCAGTTCTGTACCCATTAGTCTAACACATCAAATCTTGGAAAGTAGATACAAAACTCAGCAAAACAGTGCCAAATGGCCACAAAATTCTAAACTTCCTGTACAGTGTCTTGTTTTGACAGCTCCATAAACTCACAAAAAAGTCAGAGCAATACAACAACAGAGGCTTTGGGCATGTGGGTTGTATTTTTTTTTTTTAAATTTAATTTTAGTTCACTGCAGAAGAAAGTTGGACCTGTGAGAATAAATAATTTCCTGCCCTCTGCACAGTAGTTCCCACCCCATCATGGTATATTAAGCATACATTACCAATAAAGACTGCTTGAATCATACACAAAAACGTTGGAAAATGCTCAAGACTGAAGTGAAATTTTCTAAATCATGAACTGTTAACACTCATGTTCTTTGCTACAACTTGAATGCCTGCTAAATGGGTGCTTTATTGCCACAGCTTTCATCACCAGCTCCTGCAGTAATCCTTCTGTTTAATGATCCTGATTTAAAAATCGTTACAGTTAACAACTCCTGATATTTTACTTTCAGCATTTTGGTATTCAGAACTGCTTAAATGAAACAGTTCAATCTTCTAAGTGACAATAATAGTTCTCATTATACCAACCTGCAGGATTTCCATTCTGCTACATTTTGATATATTATGGCCCTGCTTGTCTATGATCATTAGCATTGTATTCAAAATACACTTAATCTTTGTCATAAAGCTCATCAAATATTGAATTTTTTGTTTGGAAATATAACTTTCTTCCTGGGAATTACTCTTCCTCTTCCCATGCTGGACATGGGCTAGAGTTTAGCTTCAATCTAAGGATCTGACTAGATCATGGTGCTACTGCGAGTGTGTACAACAATGCATTAAAACTGCCAATTGTTAGACTAATTCATTGATAGCACTCATTAATCCCTATATTATTAGATAAAAAATAATTAAAGTAGAAAAGACTTGGGTAAAGTGGTGTTCTTGAAGCCTGTCAAAGCATCTACACTTTCCTGTTTTCATGATTTTATAGTGAAAAGGGGAAGAGAGGAAAAAGTCAAAACAATTTGCTACTCAGTCACCAGGAAAGGAGACAACATCCTGTTTTCTGCATAATTGCAGCACCTATTTGTCTATCCAGCAGCTCAGTTGAATTTGACAAATGAGCAATGATCTCACAGAAAATAAACTACCACGAATGCTGTGAAAACATGGAGCTACACTGTTCCAAACAGTTACAGTTCCATTTGTTCTTTTCTACCTCTTGCTGATTAATAGACAAGGAACAGAAATGAATGAGAGTACTAAGAAACAGTTGTGTGTGGTGGAGAGGAAAATAAAGAGCATATTTCAGAAGATGAAAATTAACAGGGGGATGGAAGAAGAAGAGAGAAAGAATCAGCAGCTTTGACTTTTTTTTTTTTTAATTGGCAACTATTTGAATCATAGAATCAGTAGATTAGAAGAGACCTTCAAGATCATCAAGTCTATCAAACCATAGTAAGGAAATTTTCCAAGCACAGGAATAGGATAAGTGCTAGCAGAAGTACACAATGTCTTTAATACAAAAACTTCATTTTTGTAGAAAAAACAAAAGAGTGCTCAGGCCTTGGCAGGGGCTGCCCAGGGAGGTTGGAGTGCCCATCCCTGGAGGTGTCCCAGGAAGGGCTGGAGGTGGCACTCAGTGCTCTGGGCTGGGGACAGGGTGGGCATGGGGCACAGCTGGGGCTCCATGGCCTTGGAGGGCTTTTCCAACCTCAGTGATTCTGGGATTCTGTGATAGCAAAGACTTCAGCGACCACAGGAAATGGATAAGGCCTTGGGAATTCCATGTACTGAATTCCATGTGCTGATTCCATGCACAGCTGCTGTAGGTGTAGAAAGGGCTCTCTAGGTGTGCATGTTATGGGTTTCTGTAACACATCCAACCCGTGGGCCTCTGCACTGAGGCTGTCCCAGACCCTTGTGATCTATCCCAATTCTCATGGATCTCATTTGTGTGCTTAAAAGGATCTTGGAAAAGCTTTTGTGTTGGCAGTTAAGCTCTAGAAGAACCCCAAAGAGAGGAATATCATGGAATCCTTCTAGCTTCAAGAACTCTGTTCCTGCTCCTTGTAACTCATTGTAGCCAACACTACATTTAGAAGCTGTCTGTGCAGTCCTACTACAGATTAGTATTTTAGGTGATAGAATATGGGAATTAGAGACGAGTTACTTTGCTGGTACCGTGTTCCTGGACATACTCCAAGGAATAGAGCTCATGCATAGAGGAGTGCCAACTGTTTCATAACCACCTGCTATAAGTAATTTCAGCCTCATCCAAAAAATGTAACTTATGCTGGTAAAAAAAAAATCACAGTTGTCAATTCTAATTATTCATCTCAAAGGGAACCTTGGCTTCATATTAATTTTCTTTTCATCAATGAATCAGTCCAGTTAAATCTTCTAATTATCATTTACTTCAAAAAGTGAAATGTTATTTAGGCAACAGTTCTTTCAATTCTAAAGTAACAGCCTATGTAGACTTTAATATAATTTGAGTATATGATCCAATGTGTATATAACTATTTCATTAGGGTTTGGTTTAGGGCATACCATACATTTTTATGCTAAGAAAATTGAAATAAAGAAATTAACTCATTACAGAGGCTGTGTCATTAGAGAGTGACTGCAAGGTTAAAATTCCTGCTGAAAGCCTATGGAAGATCAAATGGCATTCCATGGATTCTACTTTCAATTATTCAATATACATGTCATAAACCTATAACCCACCCTGGTAACAACCTCAGCTGACTCCAGCTGCTGTGGATAAATAATCAAACCAAATCACCCGTGTGTTCCTCATTTATAGTTAGAGCAGAGCCAGGATTTGAATGTCACAGGATTTTAATCTGACCCCATTAACTGAAGCAGTGGTAAAGAACATTTTCATGTGACAAGGAGAACATGGTACTTCTAGAACAGCACAGTGGAGGTAGCCACAACTAATTGGCTACAAACAATATTTAAATAGACAGGCAGAAGAAAAATTAAAGACTGAGATTGATTTGGGTTGGTTTTGTTCAATCTGCTACACAGATTAAATTTGTATCTCATCTTCCTACTTAGACAAAGTGAATAATCAGGTTTATATGTTCCTTGCTCTCTGGCTCTGCAGTGGATGTCCTTCTGTGGTCTGGAAAAAGTTCTGAGGCAGCACTGGTCAGAATGACCTGGGGAAACTCAGAACACGAGTTCACAGATTAGTGAGATTTATTTTAAATTCTTAAATTGCATTGAAAAATTACTTTGCAAGCCAAAACAGAGCAACAGAACAGCACTGTGTACTCAAATGACTAACCTTGTCATCTCCTCCTAAAGACAGAATATTATTTTGATTCACTGTGTTGCAGTCAAGTAGAAAAATTATTAAAGAAAGGCCTCATAAAATCAGGCCTGCTCTGTTAGATCAGTAGCTGGCCTGTCACTTCTAAGTGCAGCTAGCACTTTGCAAGTTCCCATGTGAAAACAATCCTGGTATAAATAGTTCATTAACATAACAATCTATTCCTGGGTGAAAAACAACTTACACCTGCATAAACGTTAGATCTATCCCATGAGAATCAGTGAAGAAAACATGTAAACAATTTAAGAATAGAGAGATTTGATAGACAAGTAAAATACCTTTTTCTAACCAATAAAGTAATTGGCAAAAAAGCTACTAACCAACTGGAGTCACACACAAGGTCTGTAAAGCTGTATAAAAATGAGTTATGTGAATAAAGAGTGGGCTTTTCCTGCATGAAGAAAATGGAGTCTCATGTGATTTATCCTGATGGACTGCATAAAGAATCAGAACCTATTCCAAATTCTGAAGGCTTAACTTTTCAGCAAAAAGTTCATTAACTGTGAAGCTGATTTTTTCTTTTCTCATGTAGCTGCAAAGGGCTCTCCCTAAGGTGATGGCAGCTCTGCTGATTCACCTTTGTCTGTCCCCAAAACCCTTCCCTGGCCAGCAGAGCATGAGAAGATTATCCATAGGGTTGAGCTGTCAGCAGATCAATAGTTGTCTCTTCAGGGACAGAGTGGAGGAGGCTGGAACATCAACAGAGCACCACTGGAGAAATCCCACCTAACCACAGATTTTCTCAGATTTCTTGCACTTCTTGATGCATAACTCAGCTGGAAAGATTGCACCCCAGGGACAAGATTGTCCCACAAAGGTTTATTCAGCAAAAGGTTTTCAAAATAAAAGCTGCTGTTATCTTTGAATGAATCAAAAAAAAAAACCCCACACAATCCACAAATCCCAAGTTCTGCATTATGTACAATATTTGCATATCAGAGAATGAATTGCCCAAGGCAAAATTAAGAGGTTGTGCATAGAAGTTTATTCAGTAGGAGAAAAATGCAACATTACAGAGAAGAGTACAATGGGAAATCCAGATGGGTATTTCACTTGGAAAGATTGATAGGAATGCCTTGAGAAAGCTGGTCTTAGGAAGAAATGGTGGTTTGGTAGAACTAAAAGCAGCAGCTGGGCATGAAATTCTCTACCTGTGCTTGGCAGATCTTGAAATCACGTTACTGCTTCTTCCTGTTTTCTGCTGGGTTTTGAGAACCTGCCTGAGAAAGTAAGCCCTGACTAGACTTTTTACCAGGTTTTTCATCCTCCAGATCTAGAAGAAAGATGAATACAGTTTCTTCCAAAAAGTCCTCCTGATGCTGTATGATTGTGCAGGCATTATTTCCTCCAATCTCTGTGCTAAGGAGGTGGGCTTGCTTTATTTTTATGATTTTATTCTAATTACTACCATCTGGAAACATCTAAGCCACCACTGACAGAATCAGAAGGGTACACAAAAAGTGGTGAACAGCTACAACAGCCTTTTTTTACAGGTTAATCCTGATGTCAGACAAAACAGCCCAATTCTTACAAAGATGTATTTTTAGAGCTGAGCATCCAGGGGCAGGAAATACAAGATATAGAAACAGAAAGAGAACACCCTGTGAAAGACAGACTTGCCTGGTCTAAATGCTAATGTCACACTGATTGAGCAATTCACAGTTCAAACCTAAAGGAAACAAATATTTTTACTTCTCTGCCAAGGAATATTTCTTGTGGATTGGGTGTTCACATGTTTAAAATCATGCTTAGAGAGTGGAGCAGGCTCAGAGAGAGACATGTTATATAAGTGTTGCAGAAAAATCCTTGTAGTGAAAGACTGAAAGAGTTCAATCTATTCAGCTTTTCAAAAGGAAGACTGAAAACAATTAAAAATCGTTGTATAAGCACATTTATGAGGAGAAAATATGAGTTACAAAAGAATGCTACAACTAAGCAAAGAACAGTACAACATGAAAAGCGAAGGCTGGCAAATAAAAACTGTTAAAAACAATTGCCTTTAACAGTGACTGTGATGGAATAACAGCAGCAAACTACTGAGGGAAAGAGAGAATTTTCCAGCTCTTCAAGAATACAGATTGGATGCCAGGAGAAATTCAGCCACACAGAAATTCATATGATCAAGGCAGAGTCATTAGGGTAAGCATATGATAAACTTAAAAGGTAATTTCAGGCAAGAGAGGTCTGCTAAACTATAAAATATACATCTGAACAGTCTGAATGTAAGAAGCTGCTTTAATGAATCCATGGACACAAAATATGAATCAATTACCAGATAATTCAGACTTGTGAGTAGCCAAAGGGCAGAATTAATTTTGACATCCAGAACCAAACCAGGACGTTTCATAGAATCACAGAATGGTTTGGGTTGGAAGGGGGCTTCAAAGATTGCAACCCCCTTTGGCATTTTTTCCATGAAAACTTCCTACTAATTTGGCATTAACATGCTATTATTTTCTCTTTTGGGAAACCCACATAATCCTTTTTT
>VZRH01003718.1:460189-478402 GCA_013397555.1 Urocynchramus pylzowi | reverse complement strand
TTTTTTTTTTTTTTAGACTCTGCTGGTTTTAGCTACAATCCAAAGAAAATAAATTTGGCAAATCTATTTCCAAGGGCCTGGAGTGCCAGGACAAGAGGGAATACTTTCAAAGTGACAGAAAGCAGGTTCAGATC
Organism: Urocynchramus pylzowi; assembly: GCA_013397555.1. Classification (NCBI taxonomy): domain Eukaryota; kingdom Metazoa; phylum Chordata; class Aves; order Passeriformes; family Fringillidae; genus Urocynchramus; species Urocynchramus pylzowi. The sequence goes on along the minus strand of VZRH01003718.1, from coordinate 478,268 downwards.
AGATCCTGGGCAGGAATTGTTCCCTGGCAGGGTGGGCAGGCCCTGGCCCAGGGTGCCCAGAGCAGCTGTGGCTGCCCCTGGATCCCTGGCAGTGCCCAAGGCCAGGCTGGACACTGGGGCTGGGAGCAGCCTGGGACAGTGGGAGGTGTCCCTGCCATGGCAGGGGTGGCACTGGATGCGTTTTAAAGTCTCTTCCAACCCAAACTATTCTATTCTATTCTATTCTATTCTATTCTATTCTATTCTATTCTATTCTATTCTATTCTATTCTATTCTATTCTATTCTATTCTATTCTATTCTTTCACCTATGTGACATCCATATGAGAGAAAGATGTGTTGCTACAAGGCCATGCAAAACTCAGAGTGTAACATATTTACAGGATGGTTTAACCACCCCACAAGAGCTGCACGTTGTGTTTTGTACTCTGAACTCCTTTTTCACCCACAAAAACCTTGCACAGACATGAAAACACTTCCCACAGAAGGGTGTTTTCCTTTTAAGATATCATTCTGCCCACATGTAGTTATAATTCTCCAGGTTTGAAAATACTCACCAATTATGGATTTTTATTAATGTGTTTCTTCTGCTTGGAAATCTGTGCAACGAAATTCCTTAGAATCTAGATGTGAATATCAGCATAAATCATAGTGAGTGTTGATGTGCTCTAACACTTACAAGCAAGTTGAATTCTCCAATAAATCCACTCACTCCCTCACCTCTTCAAGCTGCCCCTGAACCAGCTGCCACCATCACAACACCTGAAAGGGCAGATAAACAGCTCTGTTTGTGACACTGCAGCCAGCAGCTTTCTCCAGGAAACTCAGTCTGTCACTTCAGCCAAACATCCATCTTCTTGCCACTTCTTGACTTCCTACCCCCAGGCAATGCTGCAAACAGGGCAGCCTGGACTGGGACTTGTTGGTATCCCACAGCCTGGCCTGGCTGGAAATGGAGCAGCTCAAAGAAAAGAGCAGAACTGATCCCAAGAAAGCAGTAAGGTAAACACATGCAAACATAAATCTACTCTATGTTCTCTGTACAGCATTATAGAAGATTTTTAAAAAATATGCCAAATTCTATGTGATGCAGCCAGTGGAACATGCATGTATATTGTAATTATTTTCTCAAAAGACACGTGATTATTTAAATGGCATAGGATTCATCACTAAGTGATATTCCCAGAATGAAAATACTATTATCAGAATAATAATAATAATCTTCCTAGAAATATCAGTACAATAGAGAGTTTGTACCAAATCAAAATAACTTAAAAATTAATACATCTGGTGCTGAAAAGTTTGAAGTTAAAGGGTTTGAAGTTAAAGTTCCTGAGTCAAGATCAAGGCATGCTGCTGAGGACACTTAGCACCATTTAAAGAGCACCTCATAATGACTATTTTTAAAAACTGGTCTAGGCAGACTTACAAAACTTCATTCCTTCACGTTTTTCACTCCTTTGAGTGGCACTTCTGGTACAGTCCCTTCTGGTGCCAAAATACCAGGAATTATCCTCATTTAAGATCTTGTTAGAGAAAAGACTTAGTAAAAAACACTTCATATTTCCTGTGCCTTTGAAGACATGGAGAAATGTGTTGAGAACTGGATACAGAAAGACTTTACTTTCTTGTTGAGGCTGGTGCCTAATCAATATTTGAAAAGTTTCTTTCCACAGAAGTTTTAAAGTTTTCTGTGTGAGTTTTAGCAATTTCTTCCAAGGCCAGGTTGGATGGGGCTTGGAGCAACGTGGTCTAGCAGACAGTGTCCCTGCCCATGGGAGGGAGTGAAATGGGATAAGCTTTAGGTTCCCTTCCAGCCCAAACCAGTATGTGATTCTATAATGCAAGATGAAGGAATTGAACTGTTTCTGGGGGGAGATTATTTTAATTTCAGGTCAAATTTAAAATAATACTTGAAAAATACAGAATGAAAACTTTCAACGTGTAAAATTAAAGATCCATGCCAACTTGCATGAATCCCATGCTCCATTTGCATTTACATCCTTGATCTTTTATGTCTGTTTAAAAAGGACCTTTTGGATAACCCACAGCTGTAGAAATAGCAAGAGCATATGGAAATGTATATGTGACAGTCAAAAGAATAATAAATGAGGTTCAATTTGGCCAAGTATTATTACTGTTATTAAAACAAAGAACTCCTGCAGTTAGGACAGCCTTGGATGTGTGTGTGTGGGTCTTTATATCTAACAAAGTGACTTGCAAGCACCCAAAACATTAAGTTGAGATCCACAAGGAAATTTCCAGAAATAGAAGCAACCAATATTTATTCACAGAGCTACTTATTTTCCACGAAGCAAACGAATAGCTCCGTTTAAATAAAAGGCCCATGAAGAGTTCCTTGGCAAGCTGTTGTCAAGAGAGGGAATTCCTGACCTGGAAATGGGAGGAGTGCTCTCTGCAGGCATTAAAGGCACAACATTTGTCATGGAAAGGTACACAGGGAAAATTACACCACACAGAGTCTAGGTTAGCTTGCCTCTTCTTCCCCTGCAAGTCTCAAAGGTTCCTTATAAAGGCATTTTTCTCACAGGAAAACTGAAAACTGAAGCCTGCTCAGTAAGTTTCTTCCCTTCTGGGACTGCTTGGCTCTCATTGCAATTGAGGTAACTAGCATTTCACACCTACCATTTTTTAATGATACTCTTAAAATCCCTATCAACAATAATTTTGTGGCTTTGCTAATCACTGTTCTAATGTCTGCATTTCACCTTAGAGGTGGCTGGATTTCTGTAATGCTGGAACCAGTCTTCCTTTGGTGCACTCACAAAGCAAAAGCCTCTCAAAATTGTCAAACAAAAGAGACATAAAACTGGAGGCAGTTTTTAATCTCTATAAAATAAGTTCTCTAAGTATTTTAATTATTGTCATTCTACAAAGCACAAGACCAGCACAATTACAACAGTTTAATGTACAGAAGACCTGGAATAAAGTCTTCTTCAGGAATTTCTTGTGATTCACCTAATTGGGATTCGGAGTGCTTTATCACATTTCTACTACCCTGATACTCCTATCAGCTGTGTTCTCCATTTTATTTTCTTCCCAGAAATGCAAAGCATTTTAGTAGCTGTTTTATAGAAACTCCTGCTGCTCTACTGTCTCACAAGAAGAAGTATTTTTGACAAAACCCAGTTGTGTACAAGAAAAGCATTTACCTCCGGATGATCAAACCCACGGGAAGACATGAGGTATTCTCTCCAGTATATTTGCCTTCCTCTGCTCAGTCTTTCTGTGAGGTGTTATTTTTGATAATATTCTCATGTTCAGGCTATGGGAATTTGTACTTTGGCTCATTTCTGAAAACAGAAGTTGCATGAGGGCTTGAGGGAGCCTGAGCCATGCTAAGGTGAATGATCATTTGACCTCTGATTTACGCTGTGATTAACAGGAACATTTTTCCAGGTAATCCATTAGTCTTATTTTCCTATTATGCTTCCAAAAAACTTTGCAATAGCTTTTCTAAAGATGAAACACAATGCAGCCTCTGTTGAGAAAATAATAGGAGGTTTGCACACCATGGCCAGTGGAAACACCATCAACCCACACATCAGCTCAGCAATGTTTTTACTGAAATTGTCTGCAGCTGGGTGATTGGAGTGCAATTTATTTTCACAAGCCATCATTCAGATGGCTTTTTATGCACATTAGTGACATTGCCCTGAGCTAATTGCAGGTATTATATTTATTTATTTTATTTCTGTGCTGCTATTCACAGGTTGGAGGGGACACTAGAGGATCACAGCCTGGATAAGGCTGGGAGGGACCTCTGGAGATTCTCTAATCCAGCCTCCTACCCAGACCAGGGTCAGACAGAGCAGGTTGCTCACAGCTGCCTTAAGTCAGGTTTTTGGTGTCTCCAAGGATGGAGAACCTGAAATCCCTTTGGACAACCTGTTCCAGGTTTGGCTGTCCTCATGGTGAAAAGGTATTTTTTTTATATTTAAATGGAATTTCCTGCATTTCAGATTGCTCTCCTTTCACTACACTGAGAAGGGTTTGGCTCCATCTTCCTTCCTACCCCTGTCAGGTATTTACACATTCCTGCAATGTTCACAATTGCCATCAGCAAAGGATAAACTGGAAGGAAAAAAAAACCTGGAATTTCAGTTGCTTTAGCCTCTTCCTGCTTCACTGATTTCTTTTACTTCTTATGGAACAATTTTACATAGCAGTACTGCCTGCAGTCCTGAAACAGGCTGGAGTCTCCTCTGGGCTGGAGGAGAATAACAATTCCTCCTCTCCTATTCTGTGGAATAAACAGAACTGTAGCACAGACTGAATTAACCTCTGAGAATAAAGGCAGAGTTGCACTCTTTATGCCTTTAGGGCAATGAGAAGTTCCTATGCTCCTTCTCACCAGGTTGACAGAATATACAAATAAGAGTAGCCCCAATTTCCCCTCTGCACAAGGAAAATTTTGACAACAAAATAACACTTTCTTCCATGAATTTTCAAATTTTCTACCAGAATAATATATTGAAATTCAATTTATAACTGAGTTAAAATAGCAAAATGGCAAAGAAAGGTTTGGTACCAGAAAATAAGGAATAGAGAAGAAACTTCAGGTATTTTAGCAGCTTGCTCACTGTCCTCCACCCCCACAGTGTGATGGGGGAGAAAACAGGAAGAACTAGAGTGGGAAGACTTGAGGGTCAAAATAGAGACAAGGAAATCACTTATCAAGTATTGCTGAGAGGAAACCAAACTCTCACCCTGAAGCTTCTCTTTTCCAGGCTGAACAATCCCAGCTCTCCCAGCAGAGCTGCTCCATCCCTCTGCTCATCCTGGTGCCCCCTCTGGACTCTCTCCAGCAACTCCAAATCTTATGCAAGAGTAGGAAGGATCTTGGTGGATAAAACCAGGAATATTCACCTCTTGTTACAGGGGCCAACCCTGGCCAAGTTGTGTGATTTACAGAACCCTGAGCTACAGGTTCCTTAACAAAATGATTTTCCTTTACTCTCCTGACAAGTCTCTGCCTGGACTATCTACTTCAGTTGTTTTGCAGAAGAGCAGCAGCTCGGGGTTGTTAGAAGAAGCAGGGCAAGACCAGTAATGACCTCACAGCTGTATTGTACAGGCTGCAAGGAAAGCAGAGGGTTTGTATCTGAAACCCTGAAAATTTCACATAATGAATTAAAGTTCTAGTGCAAATCTGCATCTTAAAAGACTAAAAAAAAAACCCCTGCTTTGCATTATGACACTAAAACTTTGAATTTCAGCATTTCTTCAAAGGCATTCACACATACCAGGAAATAATTCTGTGCACATTTAGTGAGCATTTATAGCAAGAGTCATCACTTCTGTTCTCTGCATCATCACAATATTCATTACAATGAATTTTAGTCTAGACAGATTTTTTTCCTCATGATTAAAAATGTTTATTCATAAAATAATTTAGTTTCACATTTGGGAACTTTGTATAATTCATTTGCATTAAATAACAGTTTTAGTGGCTTTAAAAAGGAAACTACTTATTTTCTGTATACACATCTCTTATAAAAGGACTTGAATATTTAGGTAGCTATCATTTATACCTGCTACCACCTTGGATTTCAGTATAATTCATCAGGCTTTGTAAAAGTATTTCTGAAATACCTTGATTAAACAAACATTCCATTGCTAGATTAATCAGAGCTTTCATAATATTTCCACAGAATATTTATTTGAATTAGGACTGATTTTAACTAAGGTGCCTTCATGATCAAGGACTGCAATAGGCATTTAATAAAACAACCAAATACTTGACTGCTTTTTCTCTGTGCTTAGACATTATTGCAGCTCCTGCTGACTAGATTGGAAGTGGTGTTAAGGAAGATTTAGATTAATGAAACAACATGTAAAGTCATGAGAGAATATATTAATAGAAAAACCACACAGTTATTACATAATCTGTTCTTGAACCTGCCCATTAACACAGATTTATTTTGTCTTTACACAAATGAGTGCAAGTGTGCTTGACTCTAAAGGCTTGCACCAAAGATTCTTGACATCAACAGAAAACTCTTGTGACTAAAAAGAGCTTTGCAGCAGAGTTTATATCATCTGTGAAACAAACCTCTTATACAAAAAGATATTCAGCATCAGATCTAATTTAGACTCCAGCTATTATCCTTCAAAACAGGGGTTTATGCTAAAAGCAGATCTGTTATTTAACTCAATTGGACACCTGGCTCTTTCCAGAGTACCTATGGTCTCTGCCTCTTCAGAACAAGGCTTGAGTCCAGGAGAGCCAGAGACAGCCCTGTAACATGCTGGTAGGTAGGGACACCAGGAATGAAGTCACAGCCTGTTCCCAATGGGAAGAAACACACTGTGATGAAGAAATAAACATGCTCCAGAATAAGGGTGCTTTTGAAAAATTTAAATATATACTGACAAAGGAAAACTCCTGATTTGAAGCAGTTTATACCTAAATTTTTTGTGCTAGTTTCCATCTAAGAAAGTTTCCCACCCCAATTAAGGTTCTTTTTTGAACTAAAGACAATGCTTTTGTTAATCTGCAGCAATGGGACATGTTTATTATGGGAAAAAATCACATGGACTCCATTTTCTTCATGCAGAAAAAGCCCATTCTTTATTCACATAACTCCTTTTTATACAGTTTTACAGACCTTGTGTGTGACTCCAATTGGTCAGTAGCTTTCTTGCCAATTACTTTATTGGTTAATATCAAGTTGTTATCCTGTATTGATTAGTCACTCAAACCCCGGGGTGTATGTGCAGGAAAAGTTGTTTGTGAGAGATAGTTTTCATTCTTCTATCTAATGGTGTAAAAACAGTTTGTGCAGGTTCTGGTTGTTTTTCACCCAGGAATAGATTGTTACGTTAACCAACTGCTCATACCAGGATTGCTTTCACATGGGAACTTCCAAGTGCTAGCTTGCCTTAGAAGAAATGACAGGCTAGCCAGAGCAGGCCTGATCTTATGAGGCCTTTCTTTATAATTTTTCTACTTTACTGCAACAGTTTATAGCCCTGTTTAAACCAGAATACCACTCAGATTTCATCATGTGTCCTCTGCTGTCTCAGTGATCTAGGGCAATATGAAATGTGACTGGCAAATAAATTCTGACAGCCAGTGCTGTACAGTGATTCCGACCGTCAGCCCCAGATTTCCCACGGGCTCTGAGGTACAGCCTGCTCTGGGCACCCATTTTTACTGACCCAAAGCAAAGGACAGCCTTTTCTTACTCTTTCTAATACTTACACAGGTTCAGATAACAGAAGTCTGGAGTTCCACTTTATTCAAGTGCTTCTCTTTTTAGGAAAAATGGCGCTGCATGCCATACAATTGCACTGCTCGGTGTGGCTGAGGAACTGGATTTGGGCCATGAATAGGATACAGTCATCCTGAATATTTTCCCAGTTAATGATCTGTGTTAAAATAAACCTGCAACTTCATCCATTAGCCCTCCTCTCTACCGAAGAAGGGAAATGCAATCAAAACAGAAAAGGAAAAAATTAGTTTTGGCTTCAGGGCATCATTATTTTAGCTTAGCTATGGCATCATCTAAAATCAGGAAACTATCAACATTCTATGACTGTAAATCACCTTAAAGGTGAGTAACATCACAGACTTGGGTGTCAATCTTGCTTCATATTTTTATTCCAAAGGCCTTATTTTCAGCAATTCATCTTTGAGTGCCTTAGGTGAAGTGTTCTCAATGTGAAAGCATTTACCTTTGACCAGATGGGAATACTCACCCATTGCTGTCAGATTTCTCTCATCTTAAACACCACTGTGAAAAGATGGAAAGAGTCTGTTCTCCATTCAAATTCTCCTACCCACTCCCCTTTGGCTTTCTTAGTTAACTTTGAGGAAGAAAATTGCTTAGCTTTTTTTTAGTAATGAATTTTTAGTAATTAATTATATACAAGTATTACAGAGGCCTTTTTCTCTTCCTCTCCCCTGCTCAAAAAAAAAAAAAAAAAGTAGTGCTGGAAATTACTGTAGGCTTTATTTTTTCCAATGTACTCATTGTAAATCTTAAATTCATGATCCCTTCTCCAAGCAGAGGCTCTATTACTTCCCATCACTTTTAGCTACAGATAAATATCTCAAGAGCTTGAAACCTGATGGTCTTCAAAAACCAGATGGGGATCTTTCTGCTAATGGCAGGGGTGTTTGCTCTCACAAAGGCATGAGACACCCAGGTTTTGGCAAGAAGGTGCCATGTACCCCCAGGCTGACTTCAGGAAACTTCTCATTCCAGCCATGCAGGACCCACTCTGAAGGTGCTGCTGGCAGCTCCTTGGTGAGCTGGGACCAAGGCCCCTCCACAGCTGCTCCCCCCATACCCACACTAATTTTCCTCACCAGCTCAGCCCCAGGATTCCTATAGCAGAGTCTCAGATGTCCTGGTCCTCAAAATAATTTAATCTTGGTGCAACAACTTAATGACAAAACCACAGCCTGATGCCTTAGTGTTGGTCAGTGCTGGCTGATCCTTAAATGTCTGTTCTGCTGCCACTTTGTCCATCTGAGAGCTGCTCCTGCCTTTCCCTCCCTTCCAGCAGAGTATGGCACAATCCACAAATGGCAGTGCCCAGACAAACACCTGGGAAGCCTGGCCCCCAAACTGCTCCACATCTGCCTTTATCCACAAAGGAGAGCAAGACACACTTGTTAGCACAGAGCAGAGCCAAGCACATGACATCAAAAGCTGGTGTCCTGGACATGGGTAGCACAGGTTAGCCAGATTCATTCTGAGTCTGAAGTGAATTTTAAATTAGAGTGAGTGTATATGGATGAAAAATCTCAAAGTCCAGCCTAGATCCAATGAAACTACATAGGCCTTGTTTTCAATATCTTCCTGCAACATTTTACAGAATCACAGAATAACATGAGCTGGACATAAGAATAACCTAGAAGGACTCACCAGGATTATTGAGTCTGACTCCTGTCCCTGCAGAGCCCCCAACAATCCCCCCAGTGCATCCCTGGCAGCCTCGGGGCCGTGCCCATTCCCTGGGAGCCTGGGCAGTGCCAGCTCCCTCTGGGGGAGCAGAACCCTTCCCTGATCTCCTTCCCTGGAGCCTGAGCCTGCTGTGCCCAGCTCCAGCTGCTCCCTGGGTGCTGTCCCGGCCCAGAGCAGAGATCAGTGCCTGCCCCTACTCTTCCCCTCACAAGGAAGCTGCAGCCCCTGCTGAGCTCTCCCCTCAGTCTTCTCTTCTCCAGCTGAACAGAACAAGAGCCCTCAGCCATTCCTCACGCAGCTTCCCTCCAGACCTTTCCCCATCCTCATCCTCCTCTAAGCCAGTTGAAGATGTGGCAGAAGCTGTGGCAGGGCTTCCTTGCCAGTTGCCCTCTGCAGTTGGCATTATTTAGGCACAGGCCTACCCTGGGGACTACCCACAACAGCTGGGTGAGATCTGGCAAATTCACATCCAATTCCTGCTGCAGGAGAAGCAGTGCTGGCAGGGAAGAGCGGGTTAGCAGGCTGCCAAAACCACTGATGGTGAAAGGATCACATTGACAGCAAACCTCCTCCTCTTCCTCACCAGAGACAAAGACTAAGCTCAGGGACCAAAAGAAGCAGAATCTTCCCTCAGCAGAGGTCTGGCACCTTCAGACTTTTAAGAAGCTCCAAGTCTGCTTGCATGGAGTTGCTTCAGAGCCCAGGAATTCTCAGGTGTGCAGGAGAAATGAATCAGGATTTCAGGGAACTGCTCTGCAGTGGGCAGTGTGAAGGGCTGGCAAATGCTTTTACAAAGGCATTTCGTATTGACGCTACAGTTTCTCTCTGACATATTAATCCACACACCAGCAACTGAGAAATGAGACCTCAATTGCAGCTTGGATCATCTGGCCTGAGCTTCCACATGGATAAGAAGTGCTGTGATAGTTCTCTATAGCAGCTTAATTTCAAAATCGCTGAAGCCTGAAAGCCTCAAATGAGTTTTCCCTTTCTGAAACAGAAAATAAAACTTCAAGATCCAACTGTTGAAAAGCTTCCCTAAATCTCCTGGGAATCACAGTGCAGTTTTGTACAGCAATAATATCCATCATACCCATAATTCTTAATTAGAATAAAGCCTTAACCATATAATATCGAATATGTTTTATGTACAACATTTCTTACTGTTAATCTTAAAAAAAATTTATATTTAAAAATTACTCTCTTACATACAGAGTAAAGCACAGGCCACATTGATAGTAAATATTGAATTTTAGGGGTGGAGGACAAAAATTTGAAGCAACCCTCCTCTTGACCATTTCAAAGACAAGTCATAAGTAGAAATTGGAAGGTACCAACACTATCCAACAGCAAAAAAGTGATTGGCAATGCCACACTATTTCTAGAAACAGCATTAAACACTGGCTTTACTGAAACTATCCAACAGCAAAAAAGTGATTGGCAATGCCACACTATTTCTAGAAACAGCATTTAAACACTGCTTTACTGAAACTTGAAAAAATTACTAAGATAAGGGACAACAGAGTATTTAGAAATAAAAAAAGACTTAAGTAGAAAAAGGCTGTCCTCACAGGGAGCATGAAAACAAAATTGATTCTGCAATTGACCCGAGATATTTGAATTGACGGAATTAAATCTAGTGTGTCCTCAAGAAAATCATGTAGTATAGTTTTCCAATATTAGTGTATTGTCCAATTATCCTTCTAAAGATGCATAAATCACCATTTTACCCAAATGTTTTCCAAAAATCTGGTTATCAAAGCCCCATTGATTTTAATTGCTCAACTATCCTAATTCCAACTGGTGGTTTAGGAAAGAGAATATAAAAAAAAGAATAGTTCTTTCTCAACAATTTACATTGAGAGGGTTTCCTTTGGTGTGATTTTATTTTCACAGCTCTTGATGGATTTCTTTTCCACATTTCAGAGTCACATCAAAATCCAAATAAATTGTTAGCACATCCTGCAGCAAGGGATTCCAGTGCTTAACAAGGTAAATGTTAAATGTTATTATATTTTAAATTAATTTATGAGTACTGATGAGGAATGTTCAGGTTTGTCCCCTTAGTCTGTCGGCATTGAGTCTGCACTTGAAAAAAGAAAATTAATCTCCTTTTTTTTTTTTTGGCATTAAGGTTACCCAACTTTGCATGTGTTTAAAAACTTGCTGTGCAAGAGTAGATTCAAGAGTAGGCAAAATATGACATTTTTAACTTTAACAAAGAGTAACACCTGAACAAGGTGAAAGGGCTGATTTGCAGACTGATTTATGCTTTGGTCTTTAGTTTTGAGAAATTCCTGTGTTATGCCCTGACTTGCCTGAAGATGGTACTGGCATCCCACAGACCTTCCTGCCAGCTCCAAAGCGGCACAGCACAACTCCAACACCTCATCTTGTCATCCTCAGAGCAGAGCTGAAACCAGCTCAGGCAGCTGCTCTGAATATTTTAATCCTGTTTCTTCTCTAATTTACAGTAATTTAAATATAAAATAATAAGTTCTTCATGGTGCATTATTGTGCAAATAGCATTTAATGAACCTATTTTTCTGTAGCTCTAACTTAGCTTTCCAGAGTGAGCATTGCTACAGGTGGGAAAATAATGGGTGTTTCAGTTCTGTATCCAAACCTTCAAAAAATGAGGAGTGGCTTGGTAGATTTCTAACAGAACTTGAGGATGGAAAAGGAGAGAGAAACTGGTTAGGGGAAAACCATCCCTGCCTTGGGGCAACCTGCAATGCATCACTTACCACAAAATAAACTATTTGATGCAAAAAACCTGCACAAAACCACTGAAAAATGCTGTTTTGAGGAAGAAATTGAGACATACTTAAATTGAAAGGGTTATTTTTTCATACAGTATTTCACTTTGAAACAGATGATGAAATACTAACCAGTTGCTCATTTCTGGAGAGGTTTACTAATTTTTTAATAAAACACCTAAATCCTTCTTATTAAGGAGCAGGAAAACTGAGAGGAATGATGAAGATCACTGGAAATACATATATTATATATATGTATGATGCAGGTTATATATAAGTTATGGATAAAAGTAACTTATAACTTAGAGTCAACTGATGTCACTGAGCTTAAATGGCTTTGAATTTACATTTTTCAGCTTTCATCCTTTCAGGCTTTATATGAAGTTGATAATTTTAATCTTTGTTTCTTTATATAATTGATTGATATGCCAACAAAATATGAGCTTGTTTTAAGGCAAAAGAAATCCACAAAAAACACAAAACCCTGAATGTCTTAATCTTCCAATAATGAAATGTAAAGGATTTTTGTTTAAACTAAAAAAAAAATAAAAAATAAGATTTGTATGTGCCAGGCAGCATCCTGGAGTCTAAAGGGAAATCTCTTTTTAATGCTGCTTGGAGACAAATGATACAAGGCCTTGAGTGACAGACTGTGTTCACCTTGTGCTGAAAACTGAGAGTGTGAGGCAATGTTCTAATGTCTACTTAAATGAGTGAACAAATTTGTTTGGATCAAGATGATTTTTGTGCTGTAAAATGACTCATTTTTTGGAATCAAAGATGATTTTGTTCACACATGATGCTGAACAGAAAAGCCAAACAAACCAACAATCCAACATATCAGGGGATGGGGCAGAGAAGGCAAAATTTTTCCACATTTAAAAGTTTCTACTCTGGTGGCAAAGAAAATTCACTTTGGAAAGAACAACTGGATTAGAACAGAGAGCAGACTTGACTAATCTAACCCAAAACACCTAGGGAAAAAAAAACCACCCAAAAAAATGAAGCTGATTCTATGGATTACTATCTTCACTGACTTCAGGGACTTCACTGGACACTGAATAGCTCATTTACATATAATGGCCAGATTTTTCTAATAAAAAGCCAAAAATACACCATAAATTTTCACAAAGATTCATAGATGTATGAAGCATTTCCTTTCCAAGACTGGACAAAGGGGAATGGCTGCCAGTGCCAGAGGGCAGGGCTGGATGGGATATTGGGAATTAGGAATTGTTCCCTGGCAGGGTGGGCAGGCCCTGGCCCAGGGTGCCCAGAGCAGCTGTGGCTGCCCCTGGATCCCTGGCAGTGCCCAAGGCCAGGCTGGACACTGGGGCTGGGAGCAGCCTGGGACACTGGAAGGTGTCCCTGCCCATGGCAGAGGTGGCACTGGATGGGCTTTGAGGTCCTTTCCAACCCAAACCAGTCTGGAATTCCATGATTAACTCTGAAGTCCTGAGAGAGCAGTTGTAGAATCTAAATGTGGATCTTCCAAACTAGGAGTAAAACATAACATTTTTGAGTACCATCACACAGAAACACATACAAAACCTTTCCCTTCTGAGGCAACCCCACTGACCAGAAATAAAACCCATGAAATTAATTGGGCTCCCCAGAAAGGGTCTGAATAATATTATTTCTCCCAGGTCAGTAGTGAGACATACCATCACAAAAACCAGCCAGAAAACAGACCTTGACCTTTCCCCTAATCCAGCTCTCTGCATCAGTTTCCACTTCAGCTCTATTTTCATAGAGATTAAACAAAAGAACTGGATGGCAACTGCATCTGCTGCCTAACTTGGAGCCAACACAAGTGTGAGATTACCCTTTATCTGCTGAATAATGAACATCCTTCCCTACATCATACCAAAGATCTGAAGGATATCATGCTTCTGTGGTGATAAATTTCTGGAGTTTTGTCCATATTCTCTATTTCCCAGTTCTTCAGTGTTGCTGAAGGAAGCAAAGCTTTTCCATTCGAAGGAAGGACAATGCCAAAATGGCACCATCATGGTTCCACTTGCAGTTATATAAATTTTATTAAATTTATTAATTGCTCTGATTTAATCATCTTCCTAATGACCTTTTATGTCCTATTGGAAGAATCATTTTACCATGAGAATCTCCCATCATTCTTTCATTTTATGTGACCTGAAATCTGCTCTTCAGCAGAGAACACATTATCACTTGCCTATTTTCTTCTTATTTGTGAACTTATATATTTTGATGATATTTTTGTTTGCCTGCATCTCCTTTGAAATTTGAATTCTTGGTCACTGAGATTGTTGTGAGGCAGCTTCAGCTCAGCTTCACTTCATATTTTTCTGAAAGACAGGTAACAGAATATAATGGTTCAGTATGAACTACAAAGATTATTAGCTGTTCTTTGCAACATGTGCCCCAAAAGTCTTCTCAAAATACTTATTTGCTTAAAAGATGATTTGAGTGCTTTTGTTATTGCTGCATGCATTTTCCTTAATAGGGATTTCATCTTTTCAGGCCATGTGTGCTTTAAATGGATTAATTCAGGAAGCATTTTTCTGAGTTATTGATGGCTCTAAATTAACCCTGTAATAATTAGAAATAACTCTGACCTCCTGTGCTTTTGTGATTTGTCTGGAGGCTCTCTACTGAGGACAGCAGAGAAAGGAGAGTTCTGCTCTTGTTACACTGCAAGGATACCCTTCCCTTCCCTTCCCTTCCCTTCCCTTCCCTTCCCTTCCCTCTTCATTTGTTGGATTTCTTTTGGCACAGGGGCCATTGGGAGGTGCTCCCTCCACAGCTGTTACACACAACCACTCCACTACATATTTGTCTTATTTAGGATTTTGGTGCCAGAAAGAAGCCATGACTTTGCAGGGGAAAAGCACAATGCAAGACTCTGGTGACTGGATGCAGCAGGACACTGAGCAATTAATTAATACAATTAATTACATTGCAGAGTCACAGCACTGATGGAGGCTGAGAGACAGAACAAGGAGATTCTGAGACCTGCTGTCAAGGAACTGCCAGAGAAGAACACAGATAATTGACATAATTTCTACTTTCTGACCACATTTAAGCTGTGTGATGCTCTTCCAAAGCTCAGACTTTTACCCATTCCTTATTTCTTCAGTGAAAGAAGGTGATCAATCCCTGCTTCAGTAAAGCAGGCAAGTCCATGGGTTCTAAGCAAGGCCCAACAGATTTGTGCAGAACCCTTAAGTCTGGAAAAGCCCTCCAAGGCCATGGAGCCCCAGCTGTGCCCCATGCCCACCCTGTCCCCAGCCCAGAGCACTGAGTGCCACCTGCAGCCCTTCCTGGGACACCTCCAGGGATGGGCACTCCAAACCTCCCTGGGCAGCCCCTGCCAGGGTCTGAGCACCTTTTCAGTGAAAAAAGGGAATATGAAGCCTCTCACAAGAAAGAATGTACATCTTCCCAGCTCTCAAATTTCTCTAACTTTTAAATCTATCTTGTCTTGACTGATTTCAGTCCGATTCCCTAACATTCATTTCTATTCCCTGCAATTTCATAGCTGCTCAGTAATTCCCAGTTTCTAACTTCATTCTGGGCATCATGGCATTGAAAGGTTTTGTGTGCACATTTCTTGCTGTGCTGGAAGTCCAGCACAATTTGCACCTGCTTGTACAGTTGACTGAGCAAAGAAATCTACTCTCTGTTCTCTTACCTGGAAACCAAAGCCATCATCCACTTGGACATGCAAGATGAATCTAAACAAAAGTTTTGGAGTTCCATATCTTCCTAGAAATCCATCCTAAAAATTATTTTGCTCATGGAAGCCAGGCAGTAAATGGCTTCCACTTCTTATGGCTTTAATTCCCGATTTCAGCCAAGTCAACAGAAGCATTTCTCAGTGATTTTTATTTTAACCAATGTGTGTAAATTCTAATGGCCAGTTAATTGGCAGCCAGGTTTGTATTTCAGTATTCTTATTGATATACTGAAAATATCCAAGACTACAGGATTTCTCTCCATGTTTTTTTAAGGAAATGTAGTTTATTTACATGGTTTAAGTAATGCAGCTGCATCCAGCGATGCATTCTAAAAATTCTGCAATTACCAAACATTGCTTAAAAGAAAGCTATAGCCCACATTTCTTTTACCTTATTACTAAAAAATAACAGTAATATTTTCACTTAGAGCAGTGCAGAATTTTTGTAGCTTTAATTTTTAAGCTCATCCAGCTCTCACTCTTTACCTTTGTATGTGTTGCATAGTAATATTATTATTCTTGGCTCCGTTTATAGCTTCATGAAAACTATACAACCTACTTTAGTATTCTTTAGTCCTTAACAAGCGAGACTGGGAATTGAGGAGTAATCACCAATGGTTATCTGCCTTTCCTATTTAAAAACAATAATGATGTTCACTCATCCTGAACAAGGACTTTAATTAATCATTGTAGTAATGCAGACTGAAGTCCCAGTGTTACTATCACTGACACATAACAGTAATATTAAGTCCTGCTTAAATGCTTTTATTCTGTAAAATAAAGATTTGCATCAAGACCCAACAATTTAGTAAAATTAAAATATAGCCCCATTATTCTAGTTCTTACAACATTTTCAAACAGGGGCATTATTTTTAGGCAGGTATTGTTTTAATCCTGTGAGAGCTGACAATTACACTATTTACAGGATATGTTTTCAGGCAGTGAATAAATAAATATATTTTTATATGTATTCTGTCTATATATTTTCCTTATATATGTTTTTTTAATTCTTATATTAAGAGACAAATTTCTCCTTCTATAAGTATTTTCACTCAATTTTGCAATGTATATCTAAATTCCACAAAGTGTAGCTTAACCTCCAGGTTTGTTTCTTTGGGTTTAAGATTACTCTGTTTCAATGGGCATGGGAAGATCCCAACATTGTGCATTACATCCCAGACTGGTACTGAAATACAGGATTGACTGAAATACAATCTTCATCTTCTATTTAGATATAGCTACTACTAGCTAATAGCCTAATTAGATTAAAAGCTACCCAGTGAATCTTTTTCCATGTGAATAATTCAAATGCAATGACTAATTAAATTCTTAAGGGAAGCACACAGCTATTTATGCTGCTGCCTCGAGTTCCCATCACAGTGGCCACGCACACTTCTCCTTGTTCTGTCACATTCCAGAACATTCCCCCAGGCTGGGAACGCTGCACAAGGAAGTGCTGTGCAGCTGAATTCTCTGGAGATCAGGAATCAGTTGTGCAAGGATTTAACAAACTCCAGTTTCTAAGGAATACAGGAAAAACCAAAAGGAAATGCATTTCTGCAGCAGTCTGAAATGGAAAGGGCCACGTTTCATACACACTCTGCCCTATACAGTGCCATACTCTGAAGGCAATGAATTATAGAGTGTTTCTGGAGTGTTCTGACACCTCTTTAGCTGGACTTCATATATATCTATTTTTAGAGGATTTGATACTTTTTTTTCCCCTCAAGCCTTGCCACAGCTAATCAAGGAAAACTTTGGTTAGTATCAATTTTGCTTTCCATCCTAGATTTTCCACAGTTCTGATCCTGCCAACAGAAGAGTGAGTCAGCAAGGCACAGAGATGACAGTGTTAAAATGAAAAAAAAAAAAAGAAAAATAAAATGAAAAAAAGAAAAGAAAAGAAAAGAAAAGAAAAGAAAAGAAAAGAAAAGAAAAGAAAAGAAAAGAAAAGAAAAGGAAAGGAAAGGATGAAGGAAAGGTTCTTAGGTTTCCATTGGGTGACATGGCATTCCAGAGCCAGGGACTGTGCTTTGCATTCCAGGCAGTTGTGGATGAATCTCTTTACATCTGAGCTTTCACTACCAAATGAGCAATGGTGGATGCTGACTTTTCCCTACCTAGATCATCAGGTCACAAACACAGGTATCAATCAGTGCCTGTTAGTCACCTTGGTAATGGAGAAATCAAAGCACTAAGTATTTGTCTAGCTGGGTAGAAACCTGGTATCAAGCTCTCAGCATGAAAATTGAATTTGACTTTTAATGAGGAGATTTGGATAGGTGGTCCGGTTTTGAACTTAAAAACACTGAGAAACACTTTCCAAGTATATTTTTGTCCTTTTAATTAGAGCCCTTTCTCATTTTTCCAATCCCTTTCAACAACCCTCTAATATTTTTTCAGCCTTGCTTTTGAGGGGCAGGCACAAAGTGAGGCAGATATACTGAACAAGGGATATCAAAGCCTGAATTTCCCCTGTCGCTTTAACCACATGAAAGCTCTCCAAATGTATTCCCTTGCTCCTCTTAGTGGTTTGTATAATGAGATCAGTGGAAGTGAACACTAACATCTCCCTGTTCCATTTGCAGCTGCTGGGAGCTGAAGGATAGCTGTGCTATGGTAATGATTCCATTTGAAAAGGGAATATTTGCTACTGCATTCTTTCTCA
>VZRH01003718.1:396711-460132 GCA_013397555.1 Urocynchramus pylzowi | reverse complement strand
TTTTTTTTTTTTTTTTTTAATGTTCTGACTGTGTTCTCAGTTTTGGGGAGGAAAGGGAGGAAACAGAAGATCACCAGAAAGGAATGATCCCTGCCTCAAAAATTTAAAATCTGATGAGAAAGAAAGGGGACAGAACTAACTGGTGGTCTCAGAGGGCAGAGAAAAATTTATGATAGGGTAAGGAGGAAGGAAAGTCTGGTTGCTTATCAAATCAACTTTGGGGCTCTTGTGTCTAAAATAACTTGTCTTCAGAACTGGAACCAGTAAAACTCTGCAAGAATCAGAGAATCCCAGACTGGTGTGGGTTGAAAGGCACCTAAAGCTCATCCCATTCCACCCCCTGCCATTCACACCTCCCACTATACAAGGTTGCTCCAAACCCTGTCCAACCTGTATTGAGGAAAGACAACCCCCAGCCAGGGAATAACGTGCTCTGACTCCAATGATTTCAGAAGGCTGAACAATTATTCTATTCTATTCTATTATTACTGCACTATACTAGAACTATATCATACTAAAAAGATACTAAAGAAAAATCCATTATTGTCTCTGACAGTCACGACACAGCNTATTCTATTCTATTCTATTCTATTCTATTCTATTCTATTCTATTCTATTCTATTCTATTCTATTCTATTCTATTCTATTCTTACTGCACTATACTAGAACTATATCATACTAAAAAGATACTAAAGAAAAATCCATTATTGTCTCTGACAGTCACGACACAGCTTTGACCTAATTGATCAACCAATACAAACAACCATCACCAGAGTCCAATTAACAAATTTCTTCTGGTTAACAATCTCCATAACACATTCCACATGTGCCAAACAAAGGAACAGCAAATAGAGATAAGAATTGTTTTCATTTCTTTCTCTGAGCTTTCTCACTGTCTTCCCCAGGAAAAATCCTTGGGAAGTTGTGCCTGCTGCTCTCTGTGAAGAGAGCTGCAGCCACAAACCTGGCCTTGGAGACTCCCAGGGATCCAGGGGCAAGTCCTGTCCTTGTCTCAAATATTCCTGACATGCTCAATGCCCTCCCTACAACCTCCTGTATAAAGCATCTCTTCACATGATAATCTTCCATACATATAAAATGATTTAACTGTTTCAGATATGTTTCACAGGTAAGGCCATGATAGCAATAAAACAGTGCAGTAAAAGGCTCCCAAACCTGACAGAAAATTGGATTTATTTGCTGGATGCTGCACACATCCTGCTGTGGTGCCATTCTGGGCTATAGAAGCTGCTGCTTATTCACAAGTATGAAATGCTTATGCAAGAATGTACCAGCACTCCCAGACAAGATGCAAAGTTTTCCTCAGAACAGCTGTTTTATGATACATAGATTTTTATGGAAAAGACAAAATACGCAGATTTTCCCTTTGATAAGTTTTGGCTGAGAAGCAATACAATTATTTTTTATTTTTATGCAGATATTCTTCTCCAGACAAAGTAGCCAGGAGGTGTGTCCTTTTAACATATGATTTTCTCTAATAATACCCAATTTTGAGAGGCTTACTCCTACTCCTGGGCAGTGCAGTTGTTAGTATCTCTTCAGGGATCAGTATGGCTTAATCTTAGTTCTGAAGGAGAACATCATTAGAGCTCTTTGAATGATTTATTTTTTGATTCAGGTACTGAACCAGGCAATAAAAACTGAGAAAAACTATGCAGATCAAATTAAAACTAAAACCTGCCACTTTTCCTCCATCAATTCTATAACTTCAGAAGTTTAACTGATTTTGCTTTGCAACTTGAAGAGATCCCATTTTGTTTCAGGGATCTCTTTACAAAGCAAAGAAAAACAAAGGTAAAATTCTTAAACTGTGGGTGGATGAAATTCTGGTTTTATCTTATTGTTGGCTCAAAAGTTAGTCTAAGGCAGAGTAAGAGAGGAGATTGAATCTAAATCATCATCTTTAGGGAATTGTCAACCTGGTTGAATTAGTCTCTGCTTTACTAATTAATTATTTTTTTTCTCTGAACACAGTTTTGCTGAAGTCTGCATGTTGCTGGCACTGACTGAATTCAGAGAAAAAAATCCAGAATAAAACTACAAAAGGTCTCATAGGAAAGCTGTAAAGAAGATTTACACTGACCAGGCAAATGCATGAACAGGTAACAGTTACTAACAGCTGAGCTTTGCCATCCAAATACATATAAATGTCAAATAACCAAGAGATCTATCTCATTTGGGAGCCTCAGTGAGTTAACTTTTCAAAACCTGACTGGCATCACCTCACAACCTACTGAGAGTGATGCTGGATTACCACCTTGTAGCATTCCATGTCAATCTTTTCCTCAGAAATCTCTCTTAGCAGCATTTTACTCTTTCAAATCAGAAAATTCAGACATCTAGGAACATTGTTAATTCTTCTTATCTAATTACAGCATGAGCTAAGTGACATCTGGGTGCTTAACATACAAGAACAGGCCACGGGCAAAGAGCTTGGAATTGGGACTTGGAGGAAATAATACTGTTTTGGGGGTGCTTGTGTACATTAAAGCAGGATCAAGCAAACAGGCATTAGGAAATAAATATGCCCCTCACTTTCCATGGAATCAGAGGACAGTTTGGGTTGGAAGGATCATCCCATCCCACCCCTCCATGGGCAGGGACACCTTCCACTGTCCCAGGCTGCTCCCAGCCCCAGTGTCCAGCCTGGCCTTGGGCACTGCCAGGGATCCAGGGGCAGCCACAGCTGCTCTGGGCACCCTGGGCAGGGCCTGCCCACCCTGCCAGGGAACAATTCCTAATTCCCAATATCCCATCCATCCCTGCCCTCTGGCAGTGGGAGCCATTCCCTGTGTCCTGTCCCTCCAGCCCTTGTCCATTGTCTCTCTCCATCTTTCCTGCAGCTCCTTCAGGCCCTGCAAGGCCACACTGAGCTCAGCCCAAAGCTTCTCCTGCCCAGGTGAGCAATCCCAGCTGTGCCAGCCTTTCCTCCCAGCAGAGCTGCTCCATCCCTCTGCTCCTCCTGGTGCCTGCTCTGGGCTCTCTGCAGCAGCTCCAGCTCCCTCCTGTGCTGGCCCCAGAGCTGGAGGCAGCACTTTGGTCACAAAAACTCCCAAATTTAGGCAAGGGGATGATTTGAGTTGTTTCTAGTGTTTGTTGATTAGCTGTTGATACCTGTGAATGTGCCAGCATTTGTTAGTTCATTTGAATATAGAGAATAGAAAAAACCCTTTTCCCTTGTTTTTTGTAAATGTTTGATGCAGTATGTCATTTCACATAGTCACAAAAAAATTGGATCAAACACGGAAATAGTTGCTTTGTTTGCCAGTCAGAGAACAATGCCAGTTGTCAGCATTTGAATTATTATAGAGCCATTTGACAGGTGTACAAAAAAGACTGTATTTTTGACTTGCCTTGTATTGCATCAGCAAATAGAATTACTTAATAGGATTACTATTGAGTTATATTGTACATTTCTATTTCAGTTACAGCCTTTGTACATTGCCTCTCTTTGTACTTTACACATGTAACTACATTAATAAAATGAAAAATAAAACATTGAAGTGCAAGCTGCTTCATTAAAAATATTTCTATGGTATATGTAAAAAAAATTTTGAAACTCAAACAATTATGGTAAAAGAAAACTCCACATGCTAACATTTATTTTTAATTTTTGCACAGAATCCAAGCCTCATAGATTGGTTTGACTTGGAGGGGACCTTAAAGCTCATCCTGTTCCACCCCCTGCCACAGGCAGGGACACTTTCCACTGTCCCAGGCTGCTCCAAGCCCTGTCCAGCCTGGCCTTGGACACTGACAGGGATCCAGGGCAGCCACAGCTTATATAAACACCAAACCTGTTATTTATGCTATGCAGTTAAAAAGGATTGATCAATCAAATTTGTTATTTGAAAGATCATTATTTCCATTGGTGGGACCCAAAGGAAATCAGAGCAAAAATAGGATGTTGCTCATGGGGAGGAGTGAAAACTGAACCTGCTTGACAGGGAATGGGCACAGTGTGGGGGATGTTCCTCTCAGGATGTCTGATGGTAGCTGTGTTTTTAAGCTGAAAGCTGATAATAGCTACTATTTGAATTTTTGGCAAATAATTTGTTGCAGCTGTAGTTGTACACATGCACCATTAACAGCCAGGGCATATATGGAAAAAATTCCTTTCTTTTGCAGGGTATTTCATAACTCTTCTGCTATGAAACTTACTACCCTAGGCTATGATAAGTTTCCCAAAGTATTTCCAAAGTATTTCCAACCCTCCAAGAAAACAAAAGTCCAATGTACCTATTGGAATTCTTCACAGTGGTTAGAAGCAACCATCACTTCTGTTTACAGCGTAGGATTATAAATTATATTGAAATATCATTCAGTTTGAGTCATTCTCCAACAGTGCAAAGAGATGGATGGTCTCCAGGGTAAGGTTGTCACAAAAAGGAAAATCAAACCAGCCGAATAATACAATAAGTCTGTGTATCAAGCCAGCTCAACCAAGCACTGATAAGAACTGTGGCAGGCTTTGAGGAGCTGGCTGACAGATTTCATTTGTCTGAGTTCAGATCCTGCCCCAGTGTCATATGTCATATCCTCCCACCACCCCTTTGCTGTTCTACCAGCACCCCTCCAGGTGCTGTCAGGGGATTAGAAGGAGTCTGCCAGCTAAAATGCTTGAATGGATAATTCAAGAGTACAAGTAAAGAGCCCATTTCATTTATTTTTGTGTTTCTAATACACCACAGAATTAACACATCTTTTGCATTTGGCTGTATGATTGCACATATATTAAACTTTAGGACACAAATATGTAGTGCAGTGTTAAAATGAGACATTTGACATAAATAGTAAAGAGAATGGAAAATGAAGATGATTAGGCCCTTTGACAATATCAAGAGTTATCTTTAAATCTGTGGCTACTGATGCGACATCTGTAGCCATGTTTCAGATATTATCAGTGTCTCTACAATTTAAACACAAAGGCCTATCCACATACACAAAATAGAGGTTGTTCTGTGTTTGCTGCTGTGTTTCCTCTCTGACTTCATTTTTCTCAGGGATTTTAACTTTTACTTTTTGCATTCACTCCACCGAGGTAACAGAATCCCAGGATCACTGGGGTTGGAAAAGCCCTCCCAGCCCATGGAGCCCCAGCTGTGCCCCATGCCCACCCTGTCCCCAGCCCAGAGCCCTGAGTGCCACCTCCAGCCCTTCCTGGGACACCTCCAGGGATGGGCACTCCAACCCTCCCTGGGCAGCCCCTGCCAAGGCCTGAGCACCCTTTCCATGGGGAAATTCCTGCTGGTGCCCACCCTGAGCTCCCCTGGCCCAGCCTGAGGCCGTTCCCTCTCCTCCTGTCCCTGTTCCCTGGAGCACAGCCCGACCCCCCGGCTGTCCCCTCCTGGCAGGAGCTGTGCAGAGCCAGAAGGGCCCCCCTGAGCCTCCTTTTCTCCAGGCTCAGCCCCTTCCCAGCTCCCTCAGCCCCTCCTGGGGCTCCAGCCCCTTCCCAGCTCCATTCCCTTCCCTGGACATGCTCCAGCCCCTCCAGGGCTCTTGTGGCCATGACAGGCCCAGCGCTGGCCACAGGACCTGGTGACTCATAAAGAGTTATATTTTACAGACCTGTCTAATGCATATTCCTGAGTTAGTTCTGAATGAGTTTTGAGAAGAAATTCAGATTACTAAAGCAGATATTCAGAGACACTTTGGTGCATAAATATCCAGCTGATGATTCACCCACCCTGCATCTGCTGCAGCTGCTCTGGATGTGCTGGTTACACTGGTGCTTCCAAAACAGCACCAGGTACCTGTGCTCAGGGAGCTGCACCACACCGTGCACAAACACAGCTCAACAGCAGCTGTGCTCAGTTTTGGGAAGCAGCTCTGGTGAGTTAAGCACTTCAAACAACCCAATATATATATTTCCCACTGCTCCAGCTCAGCAGGAGCACAGGCTGGAGCATCATGAGCAGCAGCTGTCTACACAAGCACACAGACACACTCCCAAAATCCACTACTCACCACTCCATGTCCTTCCAGGGATAAAAACAGTGTGAACAAATCCTCCTGTCAGGAACCTCAGGGCTTCAGGTTTTGAGCTTCCAGCTCCAGCAGACACAAATTCCCACGTCATTTCACACAAATCTCTCCCCCACATTTGCCTATTGTGGCCATATGTAAAACAATAATAAAATAATAAAAAAATCCCAATTAAAAATAAGTAATCAAAGTAGCACATTTTGTGAGCAAAATTCAGCATCACACCTTTGATGTGAAATCTGTTATAATTTGAAAACTTAATCTAAAGCTTATATGTAACAGTTTCAGAAAGCATTCTTCATGACTACTGGATAGGTATAAGTTTTAATTGCAAATTCTTTGCTTACAGGAGAAATCTTTGGACATTATCAACACCCTGAACAGAGATGGGAAAGGATAAACTACAGTTTAAAATTTGATGGCACTTTTATTTCAGATCAAAATGGAAGGTTTTGCATAGCATTTGTGGTCTAGTTCCAGAGGTTCCTAAAATCAAAGGCATAAAATTCAAGTCCAACATTATTCATAAAAAAATATTTACATAAATATCCCTCAGCAAATGTCACTTTATATCTATTGAAGTGACAAGAATATTCATTCTCATAGCAGTTCTAAGCTTTTTGATCGTAGACAGATCTCCTGAAGGAGGTGGACAAAGACAAAAGGCAAACATCCAAAAATTCCTGAGGTGCCAAGTGCACCTGAGGTGTGCATCACAACAGAGACACAGCAGCCTAACTATAGAAGAAAAAAGAATTCTAAAATTCCTGTTTGCATTCAGTCAAGACATACATCTACATTTTCATTTTTATTAAAGCTTCTACATTTTCATTTTTAGTAATTTTAAAATCTTTACCTTTCTATTTGTGAGCAAAAAGAAAAGTGTATGTGAATGAAAATGTCTGGAAGGAAAGAAAACAGTAACTGAAGCTGCCTTTAATCAGCAGCACTCAGGAATAGAAGAGCTGCCAGAAAGCTGTTTCAGTGCACTGGAGTTGCCAGTCCAGCCTGATGCCAGAATGCCTCTGGCAGTGCTGTAGTGACACACTGGTAATGTCTGCAACTTGTTAGCAAGGGTTGTATTAAATCATCTTGTCACCAATTCCAGCTTTTATCAAGTTAACTTAAACAAATCTACCACTTAAAATAGAAAATATATTTTTTCAATTGAGTAAGTCCAGATACAACGTCTTTGAAATCTCATTTTCCTGTCTATGTCTAGCACCAGACTTGTGTATGGAAGACAGAAGAAAAGATAAGCACCTTTTTTTTAAATTTAAAGAAAAGTATAAAACAGAAAAATTAAATTATTTTTTACTCCCAAACTTTAAAAGCACTGCCTTTTAAATAATGTTGATCTTAGCCAAAATGAGAAAGAAAAGCTGGTGGGTGGGTGGTACAAGTTTTAACATCAAAAAGAACCTCTCTACTAGAAACAACATTTTTAAAGATTTTACACTTGGTACTGTTGGTCATGTTTTGAAATTTGGCACCTTTAATACTTTAGGGTTGCAAAATCAAATCAAATAAAACAATGAGGTGTAACAGTGGAGCCAAAGGATGTATATGAAGGATGACACAAAACCCCCTCGTGGCAGCAGTAGATGGATTGATGGCATGACACAGCTGTCAGGGTAACTAACCCTGGAAAAACTGGAATTGTCAGAGAGGAGGGGCCCTGACTTCCTAAGGGAGCACAATAGCCTCCTGAATGAACACATATTCACCTGTCCTAAAGTTTGTGAACTCTGGAACAAGAGCAAACCACAATATTTGCTTTTATCTAAGCCCTTTTATTACACAAAAGTGCAGTAAAGTGCCTAGAAGTGTTTCAGCAGTTTCTAATTAAAATATTTGAAAACTATCTTGACATAAGCCTCTGCCTTCCCTACACTAAAATAAATATCATTTTAATAATCATAGTAGATTAAATCCTCTAAGATTTTTTTTTCACTCCTAAATTTAAATTAGAGCTGCTAACAAATAACCTGATAAGAAACTAAACTGACCACTTTTTTTTCAATCATTGTTCACTTTCTTAAACTAAGTTATGCTATTTTTGGCCAGTTTGGCAGAAATTGATTGTGATTCATCTCTCAGGGATATCAGTCTCTTGGGCAGAGCAACCCCAGACTGGGAAGGATGAGTGGATGCACAGCCATATTCCAGCAAAATTTATGGATAGAGAGAGCTGCTGTATCTCCTGCTTTGAACTCAAGGTATTTGGGTCAAGTTTGAGCTTCTTAAACTTTCAGAAAACTGGTAAAGTTACTGTAGCTCTCAGAGGAATGGGCCTTCCTGTGTTCTTCTGGGTGAATAAACAATACAATTGTTTTGAATGAGCTATTTTGAGTCACTTGAATTAGCAGGAGCTCCCAGAGGAAATTTTCCTACTCGTGGCAAATTCAGTTGGGATTGCTCTGTAAGCACAGTTTTAAAAGAGGAGATTGTGAGTACAGGATTTAGCCTGAGAATGATTAATCCCAGTGTTGTATGCCTGTGACTTGGAAGCGAGGCAGCAAATGTTCTTGTACTGAAGTGTTTGAAAAAACCTGCAAAATACTTCTCGAGTAATTGTGTTCCTCATCCATAAGGAGCATTTGTTAAAGCTTTACAATTCAAAATGGGGTTTTAAACTCTTCTAAATTATCAGCTTTGCCAGCCAGACCCCTCTAATCAGAACCTTAATTCTGAAGAAAACTCACCTCCACTGGTCACAGGTGAAGGCCACCAAATACCCAACTAAACCCGTTGGTATTTGAATTCTTCCTCTTCTCTTTCAAAAATAAAGAAGTATCTCCTTGGATGAATACAAAATGCACAGGGTGCCCAGAGCAGCTGTGGCTGCCCCTGGATCCCTGGCAGTGTCCAGGGCCAGGTTGGACATTGGGGTTTGGAGCAGCCTGGGACAGTGCAAGGTGTTCCTGTCTGTGGCAGGGGGGTAGTACTACATGGGTTTTAAGGTCTCTTCCAACCCAACCCATTTTATGATTCTATGATAATCATATGAAGATACTTGTACTAGTTTGAAAGGAAACCAGTAAGAGACTCCAAGTCAGAACTACAATTTAATAGGAAAATTAAAAGAAATGCAATAGCACAAAACCACTGCCAGAGTGAGAAGAGGCCCTGGCACGCTGTGGGTCAGGGTGGTGGCAGCAGTCCCATTCCATGGTGGCTGCAGCCCTCCTGCAGTGCCAGCTGTGGTTCTGCTGGAGCAGGGATCCTGGACAAGGGTGGAGTTTTACTCTGAAGCTCCAGGGGTGGTGTAGATGGGCCTGGTCTTCCTCTGGGAATGCAGTGGAGAAGAAAGCTGCTCCTCTGGGAGTGCAGGGGGAAAAGGCTGCTGTGGTGTTCCCAAAGTCAGATTGGATCCAGGTAGGAATGCTTGGCTCCTCCCCTGGGCAGAGCCTCTCCCAGTGGGATGATGGAATTTTATCAGCCATGCAGTAAGACTCAGTGGCCATGGACAGCAGAGATCTCCTGGAGGGAGGATGGATCATGGAAGAGACAAAGAACACTGCCCCACCTGGTTTTAATAGCTGGTGATTAAATGCATACTTTTGGTTACATCTCCATTGCAACCTAAGACAATACTCTGCCCCACAACTGAGCTGCATAACTGATTTCCTTTCAAGAACTAACTAAAATATCATAATGGATTTTCTTTGAAATCCATCAGCTACCACAGGACAGTATAGATGGGCAAAATTCATGCCTCAGCTGGAACAGTTCATGATAGTTCTGCAGGACTGACTTACAGGTTATCTTAATCACTGGAGAGTCAGTAAAATTCTTTAGGTTTTATATCTCAACAAAATTACTAAACCCTTTGGATTTCTAGTAAATACACAATCCCACATTTTGACCTTCTTTGTCTGAGATTTATAGCAAAGGCCACATTGCTTACCCTAAAAACTCCCCTGCTGCAAAGAGAAGCCAAAGCACATGAGGTGTGAGTTGGTGGGTTCCCTCCACCTTCAGAAGGAACACAAACATCCCTCATACTTCAGTCAGTTCCATCTTTAGCTGGTTTCTTAGAATTCCACATTCCTTAATCCCACCATTGCTCACTTCCAGATAACAGCACAAAACAACTTTATCTGAGCAAGGTGGGAAAAATAAAGGGAAAACTGACTTCAAACTCATGATCTGAAAGGGGTTGGTTTAATAAGGAACTTATTCATGAACTCCACATATGCAACCGAGTCCATGTCTAGCTATATTTTGTCTAAATTAGCTTTATTTAGGGTGAGAATGGGATTCCTAAGGATCCTCAACACTACAAGACATTAATGACAGAACAAGTCTAAGTGTTGGCTCACATACATTACAAATTCAGCTCCTTAAATCTGTATCTGTACAGAGGAAACTATTTTTATTTATATAATTATAAACAATATACAAGGAGAGAAATTTGATTGAAATAAAAGGGGGTTTTTCACATTATAAAGTATTGCCTATTATAGTTTTTTTCCTATAAATAAAATCAATCCCAAAATTTGCCCAAACACAACATGTTTAATTGTATAGACAAAACAGTCTGACTGAAAGCACACACCATTGGGACACTCTGTGTAGTCCCTTTGACTATGCAGAAAATCCATATTTTTCCAGTTTTATAAAAGAAATGGACCTTGCTCATACTGCTAACATTTTCTGGAATAGGGTTTTATAAAAGCTAAGATTAGTATTCATGTGACACAAAGAAGTCACCAATCTGCCCTGGATAAGAGATGTTTAGAATATGATCCTTCTTCTTTTTAATAAACAAAATATTTTTATTCATGGAAAAGATGAAAAGATTGAATGCTTTGCTTGGATTGTGAAATCTGAAGGAATGACAAGTCTCTTACTACCAGCCTATGAAATATCAGATTGCATCTAGAAAGGTTTGAAGAGTTTATTAATCTACAACAAAGGACAGAGAAAAAACTCAGAAGCACTCAGTATATTTTGGAACAAAATAATCATTACTTATGCAACTTACAGTTGTTATAAACAGGAAATGAGATTTTCCCCATGAACTTCCATTGGCGTTGGAGCAGTCTGCAGTTCCTTTGATCCCCAAAAAAAGTTGAACAACATTAAAAGAAGGAACATAATATCTTATGCTAAATTCAACATTTTTACTTGCTAAGCACTATTTATTCTATCTGGTTAATTTTGAGAAATTTGGAACTAGAAATGCCTCTTCTCCTGCCCTCTTCCTTCTGCAAATACATTGAAAAATTTTGAAAACAGTCCCGAGATTTTTGATTAACAAAGGAATGTCAAAAACATGTCAGGAAAATCTCCAAGGAAAGTTTAGTAAATGTTTCTCCATTTTTAATAATAAATATTGATTATTTAACAGCAAGGCTTCCAGATGCTGAAATGGCAAAAACACTGTTGGCAGCAAATCAACACAGTTGGAACTGTCTACACTGAGTATAAGAAATTAAAGTTAAGTGCAGTAATCTTGGGAATTATTTTACTTCTCTAAGTAAAATGCCTTAGCCTACATTATTTTACTTTTAATTATTTCATGGTCACCAAATTAATTTTGTGCTGATGGGCTTCAGCCAAGGATTGTTTCCAAACAAACCTGAAGTTTAAAGAAAAAATTTAAAAAGTCATAGAGGATACAGCCAGGTGGAATCTGGGCTCTTCCCAGGGAACAAGAGGCAGGACAAAAGGAAACAGGCTCAGGCTATGCCAGGGGAAGTTCAGGTTGGACATCATGAAGAATTTCTCCATGGGAAAGGTTGTTATTGAAATGCTTCTCATCAATATTTGTTCTAAAAAGAAAGGGGTAGAAGGAAAAATTGTGACATCATGTTGGCTCTTGGTTTGTATTTATTGATTTAAAAATCCATTTAACCTTAACTTGTTCAGCACCTCATTATGCCCAAGGAACATGACCTAACCAGTGCTGAAGAGTTTCTGAGCAGGAGCCTGATTGATTTCAAATCCCAGTCATTTAACTCCGAGCCAAAAAGAGCACCGGACTGCAAAGCAACAAACACGCTTCAATCACAAGTGTTGATATGAATCTGGCCACGTGGGGAAAGCCACCCAAGGGCACAAGAAGAAAAAAGAACAACAAAGTGAACAGAGATATGAGCAGACAGGAGCTGTTCATTATGGTTATACAGTAGCTGAAACAAAGCGTGTTTCAACAAAAGTCAAAATGTCTTTAAAATAAAACAAGGTGTGGAAACTGAATTTAAAGCTGTTATGTGCATCTTCATGTGTTCTGTGAGTTTTAGAAACTCCACAAAGTGTTTGAAGTCTGTCCAAAGGCTGAGGAAGTTCTTGAATTTGACATTTTGAAAAGACAAATCTGCAAAATAGATTGGAACAAGCCTCCCCATAAACAACCTGAATACCTTTCAAATGAAAGTCATACTTCTAATCTCTTCTCAGCATTCATAGGAACTGCCTGTTACTCTGCAAATAATTTTATCCAATGGTCAGGCAAGTGGAAGCAATTATCCTTTCAGTCTTAGGTACAGCACACATACATGTATATTCATTTTCTGATGAGGTGAGAATGGACTTTAACCTGAAAAGAAGATAATTGAGAAAGTCTCTAGGCTCAGTTTAATTAATCCTGAAAATATAATGGGAAGAATAAAATAGCAATGGGAAGAGTAATATAACAACAATG
Source organism: Urocynchramus pylzowi (assembly GCA_013397555.1). NCBI lineage: Eukaryota > Metazoa > Chordata > Aves > Passeriformes > Fringillidae > Urocynchramus > Urocynchramus pylzowi. The sequence goes on along the minus strand of VZRH01003718.1, from coordinate 447,474 downwards.
AGAAACTCATAATACTCAAAATAATTACTGTAATATTCTTTTACCATAGGTGTAGCACAGACTGGAAATGAGGAATACTTCAGCACATAAAAACTTGGTGTAGCCTCTCCACAGAGAGACAAGAAGCAATCATTCACAAACAAATGCTAAAAGCTATTAAGTGTCAGACTGAAGCAGATGGAAACACAGGGTGAGGATTCCCAGCATGGATCATGGTAACAACAGGCTGGGGAAACTCACAATTGACACCTCTGGACATAACTTACTTCAGTATTACACCTAATAATGCCAATTAATAATGCTAATAATGATGCACTCAGCTTGCAAATAAGGGTGACCTGCAAACCCTGCATCTGAAAAATATCCTGCTAAAGTCCAGCTGAGTAGTTTCACACAATTTTTTTTCTAATCTTCTGTGGTGAGAGCCTGTGTCTTACCCAGTAAAACAGATTAATACAATGTTTTCTGATTTTGAGAAAGACTTTCATTACATCTGCTTCCTTTTGATCTTTTTTTAGAGCCTAACACTAATGATGAGAATTTGATTTCCTGTGTTTATTATAAAGTTGGCATTAGCTATATGTTCTTAATTAAAGCTTTAAGATGTATTAGACAAGGACATGACTAGATTTAAAAGTACTAAAGTAGTCTTTGAAAAAGTTTCAGCATTTTGCACTTTGCTTCCAGTGTATGAACACAGAGATTTCACAGACAATGGAGCTAGAACTGAAGACATCACAAATAGGAGCAGCATTCCAAAAGCCCACAGAGGAATAGGAAGAATGGATCATTTCTCAAAAACTGAGGTGCAGCAAAGAATGAAGTTCAGTTTCAAAATCTCCTGCTGCAGGAATCTTCTCAACTTCCCTCAGTCCACGTGGGTTTTCACCCCTTCATCTGATCTCTGTGTTCAACACTGGGGTGTTGAGAATTCCATTTACTGAATTAAAAGTGCCATTATTTCACCTTTTCATCTCAAGTCAGCTGATTCACAAATAGCACAAAAGCATCAGGCCTTAGTTGATACTGGACACTGAGGTAATTATTAATTTGTCTGTTATTATTGACTAAAGCTGAGAAATCTGGGTAATAAAAGATTTAAAAGATGAAAATGAACCTTAATATCCACACCTTCATTGGTCCGAATTATTTGCAGATGACAAGGAGCTGAGGGGGCAGTGGGAGCTGGACAAGCTCCAGCAGCGGGAATTCCCTGGGAATCTGCTGAGGTCGGACAGGGCCGAGCGCTGGGGCTGCGCCTGGGCCGGGGCAGCCCCGGGTCCATCCAGGCCGGGGCTGAGCAGCCGGAGCAGCCCCGGGAGAGCCCTGGGGGAGCTGCGGGGCAGAGCTGGCCCTGCCCGGCCCCAGAGCTGCGGGCCCAAAGCCCTGCCCTGGGCTGGGCCCAGCCTGGGCAGCAGGGGAGGGGATTCTGCCCCTCTGCCCCTCAGGGGAGAGCCCAGCTGCAGAGCTGGCCCAGCCTGGGAGCCCCAGCACAGGAGGGAGCTGGAGCTGCTGCAGAGAGCCCAGAGCAGGCACCAGGAGGAGCAGAGGGATGGAGCAGCTCTGCTGGGAGGAAAGGCTGGCACAGCTGGGATTGCTCACCTGGGCAGGAGAAGCTTTGGGCTGAGCTCAGTGTGGCCTTGCAGGGCCTGAAGGAGCTGCAGGAAAGATGGAGAGAGACAATGGACAAGGGCTGGAGGGACAGGACACAGGGAATGGCTGCCAGTGCCAGAGGGCAGGGCTGGATGGGATATTGGGAATTAGGAATTGTTCCCTGGCAGGGTGGGCAGGTCCTGTGTTGTGTCACCTTGCAACAGAGTTCACCATGTCCAGGGAGAGTGCAGCTGCTGGTGCTGGGCATGGGAACAAAATGAGCCTTCATTTTATCAACCTCGAGAATCCATTTATTACCTCTGGGGATGAGGAGGGGGACAAAGACAAAAGACTGGGTGAAGGCAGGGTCATGGGGTTTTTATAGGGTATCTCAGGGGTGGAGTTTAGGGTTTGGGTCAAGGGAGGAGTTATTAGCAACACAAGGAGGGTAAAATCAAATTTCCACCTCTTTGGAATGGGAGCACTCCACAGCCCTGGCCCAGGGTGCCCAGAGCAGCTGTGGCTGCCCCTGGATCCCTGGCAGTGCCCAAGGCCAGGCTGGACACTGGGGCTGGGAGCAGCCTGGGACACTGGAGGGTGTCCCTGCCCATGGCACTGGATGAACTTAAAGGTCTCTTCCAGCAAAAGCCACTTTATGATTCTAAGATTTTATTTTTGAAATTATTTTCATTTATCGTGTACTTGCCTTGATCTGTGGTTAAGCTGCCAATAAAAATTGACATTTGCTGGAGAAAAGGAAACAAGTCCTCTAGGTAAATTAACAAGTTGTTATATCACTTCTTGCATCTTGAATTACTTTTTAATCCTCTCTCCAAAGCTGGCAGAAAATGCTTTAACAGCTCATTAGCTCAGTGTTCTGAGGACTAAACTGCCTTCCTAGCCCTTAAATTTGTCAGCACCTTCTGTATCAGAAGACAATAAGAAAGAGGCCATAAATATATCACATAAATGAAAGTTTATATCTGAGAAGAGTGGCTATGATCATTAAACTTATGATTATCAAGCAAAATTCAGGAAATCCTCTCCCTTTGCCTGGCTGCATGAATTTCTATTTGTCTTTGGAATAACTTGTGTGACTTCCACGTTCATTATTTGCACTTTGTTACTGTGAACAGCATTAATGGGTCCTCCAGGGAAATATGATAAATAGCATAACACATACCTCTCTAAAATAAATGTTGGTGAACACAACATACTGTTTTAAGCTACTTGCAACCAAAATATAATTACTTAGTTTTTTGTAACCCCAAAGAAGAGCCCCCTTGGTTGCTATTACACACAATTAGGTATTTATGGGTAATTTGGGATTTATGAGCTTTAGTGCATCAAATCAGCACCCTCCATATGCTTCTTCCATATCTCTAAATTACTGTAGGTTGCCATGGTATTTTTGTTTTCCCTCACATCATCACATTTTACACCAGATTCCAGATTTCTCCCAGTGAAGTAAGGCAGCTGGTTATCCTTCTTCAGTTTTGTTGGACAAAGGATATGGATTTGTTTCACTTCCCGAGTTGTGCTCAGTGACAAAACACAGGGAGCCACTCAAGAGGTAAATGTGAAATATGACTTTTGAATATTGCATTGCCAGTTCCTTTTCTTCCACGTTTGCAATCATGCCAATTGTTTTAAATACTTCTTCATGGAATAAATTAGGGAGAAATGATTTTGTAGAAGTAATGAGATCACCAAAAGGGATGAGAAACCTCTGATCCCCTACTCTTTGATGGAGTGAAGTTTATGAGATGATATACACAAAACACATTTTTAATACATACGTAAATCGCCCATAAATGTGACAGATAAAGAGGGTTTTTGGGTTTTCCAATTTTCAGGCAAGAGGTTTCAAATTAATTTAATTTTGTAAGAGGTGTCCAAAGGGAAGATTGCCATTCTGTTGAAATATGTGTTACTAACTGGAACCCACCTTGATTTCCAGACAAATACAAATCCTTGTTCTTATCATTTTATTGTCTTTTAAAGATAGAAAAACTTCATATGTTCTTAATAACTGTATCTGCAGAGTTCTACTGCCTCTGACAGAGCCATCCCAACTTTCCACCAGCACAAATGAGAGGACAAGGCAGCTCAGGGACTTTTAACACATCTTGAAGGTCTTCTACAGTCAACTGCAAATTGGCTCCCCCCAGTAACCACAGAGTCAGCAGGGAAACAGGTCATTTTCAATTTATTTAGACATGAAAGCAGTCAAACTTGCTGGTTTAGGCACAGCTCTGTTTTCATGAGACTATCATGCCTGTGCTCAGATGAGCTATTTCTCTTTCGTGACACAGATATCAAGGATAATTCTTTTGTGAAGACCTAAAAACTAGGAATATACTAAAATAAGGCAATGCTTTCCAGGAAATGTATTTATTGATTCAAGCATGAAATTTATCTTCTCTTAAATCTGTGTCAAAACCTAGAACCAATCACAGAATTGGACTTATAATAAAGAGTAACACACACATCCAGCTGCAAAGAAAGAGAAGTTCTCCCTTAGCCTGTACTTGGAAATGCACACACAATTTTTAAAAATTTAATTGTTTTATACAAGGACAATGAGAAACTAAGCCTGCATGATATCTGCAGACTTCTGATTTCAAATGTTTGGATTTAACTTCATGATTTTTTTTCATTTTCAATCCCTTTGCATCTTTGTGTTTTCTTTATTTTTGATCTCTTAGATGCCAGAAAACTGAAATTTCAGAGTAAATTATCTATTAGTCTTCTAAATACAACAGGTATGTGAAATCTGAACTGCAAAATAGTTATGCAGAACTTACAAATAACGCTAGACTACAAAGTTCAGAGTAAAATGCTATTAAAATACAGTTTTTTGGGTTTATGACAATCTAGAATTGTGTTCTTAGTTATTAATTGAGGGTAAAATCAATTTGCATTAGAAATGCCTATTTGTAATTGAATATTTTCCATGAAGAAGCTCTGAATGAAAGCTACCAAAGTCCTGCTGTAATTTTCCTATGTGCTTGGTGACCTTCTCTGGGACTGAATGTGGACAACATATCATGGCAGAAGGTGAACATCTCTATCAAGGTTGTAAAATCCCCCTTTTCCCCTTGGATTTCTATCTGAGGGGAACTGACAGACTGGAAAAGCCATGGGGCACAAAATTAATTCTACAACCACTGGAAACCTGCAAAATTTATACTCTGGGTCTGGACAAGAAAAAGAGAAAAAGTTGCCTTTTATTTTATTTTAAATCAAGGACCATTGGCAATGGAAGTTGCAGTGAAATCTAAAGATCTGATCCCTCTCAGCCCTAAATCTATACTTAATTAAACAGCACTTAGTTCATTTACACTGATATTCTCCTGCCCAGTTTGACTCAGATGTACTGAATCAAAATCCCACGTTTTAGTGTGAAGTTGTAATCTCAGGGCTCACCTTTCCAGACAGAATCCTTGCTTCCTGAAGTGCCAAGGAATTTTAAATAATGCAAAAACCTGAAGCATTTGGGAATAGCAATGAAAGTTCAGCTTAGCTTGGGTTTGCAAACTGCTGGATGTAATGAAAAAGACTTGAGCAGTCCCACTTGGTAAACCCTGCCTGCACAGAAAGATTATTTTTGTCATTTTGATTAATTAGGGACTTGGAGTTGTAAATAGGAACTTGTTAATACCTAAACCACAGCATAATAAAAAAAGGTAAGGAAAAAAAATGCAGCATTGTTTCCTTGAAAGAACATATGTAAACATTGATTTAATAAGCTGTTTCATATTTTTATTCCTACTTTTTTTTGCAGTAGTAACAATCAAAACACTGTCTACAGCAGTCAGGCACAGAGGTATGGGGAGAAGGAAGCTTTAAGTTCAGGATGGCCCCTCCCTATGAAACCTATCCATTTCACCTTCACTGTAACAGGAAAAAAAGCGATTTCTCAATGCATCAATAATCTAAGTCCCATATTTTGGTCCTTTGTTGCCCCAGAATCCCTTATCTTTAAGGCAGGCTGTGATATTATCTGTCTCACTGCAGGACAGAAAAGAAGAGGCCTGTCAGGATGACATGCATCTAAAAGCAGGAGCTTACTTTAAATGAAAGATCTTCCAACAATTGAAAGTATTTTCTCCTTTTGGTGTGTGTTGTTTGATATTGATTTACTTGCCAATACATTTGGATGGAGGGCAAAAAGCAGGAGAAAGCCTTTCTAATGCCCATGCTCAGGCTGAGCAATATGGAACAGAGCTGAGCCTCCTGGGCTTGGGCTTCTGTCCATCTACTATCACATTCCAGTTAAAATCCACATTTATTTTGCATTAGGTGTAAGTCAGTATAATAAAATTGAATTAAACAATCAACACAAACTGTACTTCCATGGTACAAAATATTTAGAGTAATAAACTGAATACTGATATAACCCCTTGTAATCCCTTAGGTTTCAGCACATGTTAAAGATTAAGTACTGAGCAACATTTTTATCTCACTATGAAATATTTATCTTCTCCCCTCCTTTAAAGGATAAATAATCTATTTTCCCTGCAGCAAAAATATTTTGCTTTGAAAATACTTGTTTTCCTTAATGTGATTTTAATACTTAATTAAAAATTATGGGCTTTTGAATGGAATACATGTTAGAATTAAAATAAAATAAAAACGTAAATAAAAATAAAAAATAAAAATATAACTAAAAATGAGTCTCACCAAAAAATTGGAGTTTTAGTTGCAATATTAACTGGAGACAAATTATATGATATTTCAGGCAATCTACTGAGTTAACTCAGAAATAACCCAATGGCAGAATTTTGCCTTAGATGTCATACAAAAGTAATTAGAGTTTCTAAAAACATTCAGTCTTGGTCTAGCTCTTTCTTAATCCTCAAGAACTCAATGATAAACCATAAACCATTCATAAGCTTTAATGGAATCAGAATTAAGTTTCCAACACACTTACCAGGTATAGAATAATTACTTGTTCTCCCTCCCAAAAATCCTGTCCTCCTCCAAATCTGTTCTCATCAGAGACAAATATCTTGGGTACTGTATTTGTAATAGTAGAACACTAAAATTCACATATTCATAGCAATATGAACTCAAGCATAAGCCAAGGTGTTGGGCAGGTAAATTTGTGCCCAGACCATTGCAGAAAATAATGCAGTAGATGTATTTTTCAATAATTTGTTATGTTGTAAATTGTGAAAAGTTCACAAAAAATCCTCTTTACCTTTGGCCTTTCTCTTAAAATCTTTCCATACACTGAGTTTCCAGCACTGTTTAATTCCTGCCATACACAGAGTCCATTGATGCATATTTGAATCACTCAAGGCAGGATATGTAAATTGCAGGTGGAATTTTAGCAACTCTAGGAAAATATGATCAACAATTATAGGAAAACAAGAGGACTGTATATAATTGAGTCCACAGCAGAGTGAGAAGCAGGTATCATTCTATTGTTTTCTGTCTTTCATTTCAAGTACTTGGAGCTTTGGTATTTTTAAATTTCTCTGACAGCAGAGCTGTAATTATTACAAACTTACAGTAACTAATTATGTCTTCTGAGCAAATTACTTCTGGATACCTGTAACACACAGGTCTGCTTGTCTGATAACAGAAATGGTCTGCAGTGTTCTGTTGTTCATCATCTCACTCATTTAAAAAGATTGATATTTTCAAAATCTCATCTTTGCAAGATTAAACCTTTCCAAAGTGGTTTGATAGCAAATTATGGAGACACCTTTTCTTTTCATTCTCTTCAGAAAGTAAATTTACATTTGCTATAAATGTAAATCATTCTCATATTTGACCAGTTTTCCTCCATGGGGTATTTAATGGTCCTGTAAAGATTTACTTGGCTTTTGTCACTCAGAGGTGATTGGCAGGTGAAAAAAATAGTGGAAATAACAGAGCCTGGAACACCAAATACTCAGCACACTGCTGCTCTTCATGGGAGAAGCTACCATTAAATGGAGACTGTTTAACCAGAATGCACATTTGTGTGACACCTGACTGTACTGCCTGGCTGGGGGTGTAAGCAGTGTGCTGGGCACACTGACAGTCTGTCAGCCTAGCCTTGCAGATCTGCAAGGGGTACACAAACACTTTTGGGAATGTAAATCCAGCTCTTCTTGTCAAATGATGTTCAGCATTGGAAACCCAGTAGGTGTTACAAAAGTGGACTGTGAAAGACCCTGTTGGTGTAAGATGGTACAGGGAGATGAACATGTTGGCTCAGGTTTTAGCTTTTACATTTTTCAGATTCTGTGCTGCTTTAGTGTGTAGTTCTGAGCTTCATATTAGGGGATGGTGAGCAGTACCAGGAACACAATTTTCACCTCCCTTCATACTGAGCTCAACAATCTAAAGTTTGTTTAAAGTTATGGTTTTTTTCATTTTACAGCATGATCATCTCAAAGACTAGAAGCATTGAAATCCCAGAGATGTGTGATGCTGCTCAGTGTGGTTCATTCTACACTCTCAGATGAAAAAAATACTGCATGGGTTAATGGTATTAATTCAGTTTATGGCTTCCAGAATGCTGCTGCTTTATAGTCTGTTTATGTCTTCTGAGAAAATACATAAGTAGTACAGTTAAAAAAAGTTAATCTCAATAGAGTCTTCTCCAAATGTATTCCTTTGGTGCCTGTGATTTACTCTGCAATCTGCTTCTCCTTGAGGGCATTGCTACTTCTTTGTTTAGTTTTGTTGTGTGCTACACCATTATTTTACAGAACATTAAATATCACTAAGAAAATATTAGGCCAGTGTAAATATAATCTTTGAAATGTGTCTTGTTATTCATAATAGGGCATCTTGTGAATTTTTACCTGGGCTACGCATCTATTTCACTTCAGCAGATGTTGCTGATACTCCTAGGGGTATTCTAACTTTCATAGCTTTATTTTCTCACTGAGTAACCAGATGCTAGACCACAGAAACCCCAAATCCTGATGAAATGTATATCTACTCCAGTGATCAGAATACAAATTAGGTATCTAACCTACCCCAGCAGGGCATAATTACAGATTGAAGACTGCAGGCAGAGCCCTAACTGGTGCTTATTTTGCATTTCTCCCAAATATATAACACATTTTAAAAAGACTGATTCTGAAGTCTACACTGTGCTTGGCTCTGTCAAGGAATTGCTGGTTGACTTTTTCTTTATTTTCACTACCTGGCCAATGGGTTTAATGGAGAGCTAGAACAAGTCCAGGCAAACACAACTGGTGTGATCAGAAGCATGCAAGAGGTTCACTATGATGGGAAATTAAATCAACTTCCCCTTCCTAAAGAAGAGACTGGGAAAGGCATATAAAGGAGATCTGAAAGTTGCTAGGGATGCAAAGAGCAAATGGATGTGTGTTCTTTGTCAAAATACAGGAACCTGGGTTTATTCAGGGCAACCATCGGGCAGCAGGTTTAAACCAAAGAACGCATGCAGTCAACGTGTTTGCTCCATGAAGGTGTGGAGATGAAAGTCTGTATGGCTTCAAAGAGGGATTACAGAAGGTCAGGAGACAGAGATTAACTATCAAACACTGATATCTGTGTGCAAGATCTTGTACAAGACGCCCACTCTTCCTGGAAGCTGGGAGAACATGACCCTAGCTATGATGTGCTCTTTCCCTAAAACTCCAGTAGTCCCTTCTCTTGGAATGAGATGTCAGAATAAGTTAACTTTAGCCTTGTGTGGCCATTACAAAATCAGCAAAACATTTATCACAGAATCACAGCATGGTTTGGGTTGAGAGGGACCTTAAAGCTCAGCTAGTTCCATCCCCTGCCATGGACAGGGACACCTTCCACTGTCCCAGGCTGCTCCAACCTGGCCTTGGACACTTCCAGGGATGGGACACTCAAAACTTCTGTGGACAGCTTGATCACATCAGCTCATGAAATTTCACTTTCTGGTGTTAGTTTTAAAAAACCTACAGAAATGTAAGAGAAGCAAAGACTGTAATAAAAGAAAAATAATCTCTGGACTGTTTTATGTCTTTTTATTTGTGCAAAATTAGCAAGTATAATGCTGATCAAGTTCACTTTTGATCTAGATAAGCACTGATGAGCTTAATTTTTTAAAGGAAAAGGTACTTTGTACCTAGAGATGTCAACAGAAATAAAAAGATATACTTAAATAATGCAGGGATTTTGCCACGAAGTCTGCAGCCACAGATTTCCACCCAGGGAATGACCAAACACTGTGTGAAATCACTACATCACAACCAATTCCTACAGTCAAGAGAGCAACAACATGGTTGACTAAGTTTCAAACTTAAATCACACAAAATTAGAGGTAAAAATGGAAAATTACATAAAACAGAGCAATTACTCACTTGTGTCAAAATTGGGCAAGGATAATATTTTATGAAGTATCATTGAATTTAAATGATTTTTTTTCCCAGTTGTTTTAGCGTTTGCTGATTTGTTTGAGATTCTACACATGTGATTTTACATGTGATTTTACTTAAAAAAATAAAATAGTGCCTGGAAAAATCTCATCCATTGTGAACAACTGCAACTATAAACTAAGGTTTGTACCTTTTTTAGTAACCTGGTTTTTAAAATATGTCTTGGCCATATTTAATTAAATTAACTGCTCAAAGATCTGTATTACAGTGTCAGAGTTATTCCAACTTCTCCTGAAGAGTTGAAGGTTTATAATACCTTTCAATCAGTTTGGGAAAGAAAGATACCTTTTAGCTGGTGGTGATATTGAGCTGGAATTTGAGCATTTTGTTTATATGTAAAATTATCCAGTCTAAAAGAAAATATAAAGGATAGATAATATATTCTATCAAGTTGTGTGTTGGGAAATAAGAGTTAAAAACCAAAATACCAGCCAGGACAAAGACCATAGAGAGCCCCTGACCTATATATAGCACTCTTAAATTATAAAATACTACAAATGGTTTATTGAAGCTAATATTTCATTAAATAGAAGCAGTAATTCCCACGCTGTTAGCAACTTAAAAGCAGAATCACAGGGAACAAAGAAACACACCAGGGGATAGGAAAAACCAACCAAACTTTAATTTAACTTGCCCAGAAATTTAGTACTACTTGAATGATAGTACTCTTGGTAATATCCTGAATATATTTCTGTCTTTAGCATGTCACAATGTCCAAAATCAGTATTATTGCAGTAAAGAGACTGGCAGTTATAGGGATTTTAACAGTATTATGGAGAAAATTTTCTACTATTGAAAATAGATTATCACTAAAACTTCCACCAAAAAAATTAAACATCTCTGGAAGATCTTGTGCCTTTACACAAAATAATCTTTCATTGATTTTGTGAATAAAAGCAAGAAAACCTCTTCAAACCCATTGAAAGGTTCATTAGCAGGATACTACTAACGTCATAGCATCAGTAAGAAGTCTGGGTTGCTTCTAATATGTTATACATCTAAAATAATTTGATTTTTAGTTCCAGTAGAATTCCAGAAAAACTTGAACTGATCTGTTTTTCACACCCAGCTCAGGTTTTAGTTACTACATTTAAACCCAAGACACCTGAAAAAGTTCCATATTTGACTTTTAGTGCTAAAACCAAAGCACACAAAAGTGCTCCTCTGCACCCAACGTGGTGGTGGGGGAAAAGAAGAACTCTTCAGCTTTAAAGACTAGTTCAAGCATTCTCTTTAGCAGTCCTGAAGGGAAAGCAGGAGCTTTCCATAAAAACATTAAAGAGCAGGAAAGACATTGGAGGAAGATCTTTCGTCCACTTGGACTTGACAGATGATATACCATGTGCCAGTAAAATAAATCATTTCTAGCAGGGGGAATACACTGAACAGCTGAGCAACAGAGATGTAACTTATCCTGTCAGATCATGGGACTAAGACAAGGAATTAAGAATCCTGAAATAGTAAAGGGAACAGACAGAAGCAGTTACGGATTCCACCGTGTGACGCCACTGTCAGACCCTCTGAAGACAAATGTGCCATCTCAGATGAAAGTGTTATTGTTAGGAATTTAATTGCCTAATAAAGGCTACAGAGATGGCAATTTATAAATTATTTAGCTGTTCTGCATTTTAACAGCTTCACTTTTCTTATGATATCTTCATCTTAATCAATGCAGAAGCCATGATTTACAGCTGCCCTCCCAGTCCAAAGGCAGCTCTGTAGGAGGGGCTTTGTTACACTGGGCAGAGACTCCCGGCTGTCCCTGAGTTCAGGAGGACAACTGTGTGCCTCACATGGCTTCAGACCTGCATCATACTGCAACTCAGCATCTCACTGCCTTCAAAAGCCAAACAAGTGCCCTGGACTCCTTTAGGTGCGGGTCTGTTGGTATTTTGTTGGTACACATCAGCTTCTGAGACTCTCTCCAATGACATTAAATGTGTAATGTTAGTTTGGATGTGCTGGTCCTTAGCACAAACATTCTCATTATTAAATATTTCAGACAAGACTCGGATTTTTAGGTATTTATTCTAATTCTTTTTAGTCAGAAAATATGCAGGGAAACTTTTATTCATTTTAATTTAATATGTCAACAGATTTTTTAAAATTTATTTTAAACTTTCCTTCAACTTCCCTTCTATCCTCAAGGCTACTTTTTCTGAGTATGTCATGTCACATTTCTCTTCTGAACAAAAAGGACAATTTCTACTTTTCCTACTCTTAACATTACAAATACAATTACTTTTAATAAAATATCTTCTTACCCTTGATACCTGATAAAGCCTCAAAATGGTTATAATATTCATTTAGAACATTTCTGGCCTTTGAAATTAGGTATATAAAATAAATTTTATTTACTGGCTTTCTTATAAACATATTCTCTTTCTTTAGCTGTAGATACCATATATACATATGTAGATACCATATATACATAATATTTTCTCAATGCAAAACATTTTAAGAAATGCACAAAAGCCCCTTTTATCTGTACTTTTTAAAGTCACACCCAGGAATATAAATGGCTCTGAGCATAGAACAGCAGTTTGGGGTGTAGATTTTGACATCCAGTGAATACAAATTTAAGAGCATGCAGGAGCTAGTCCCAGACACTTGTCCCAAAGACAGGTGGGAAATTAATCATCAGCAATTAAATCTATAAATGACAGTTTAGTGAAGAGAACAATTAATAATACACATCCTTTTGTGGTTATTCAGGTCCTGACCCAGTCAGTTTTGCTGTAGGATCAGGAAAAAGTTGCTTACTCTGTGCTGATTTTTGCTGACACCAATTTTTCCAGTTTTAATTGTTGGATTATTCCTTCTTCTTGCACCAAATGCTTTCAGCTCTGAGAGCTGAGCCCAGCCTTGGCCCAGGCAGGCAGGGGACTGTGGCCAAAGCAGGCAGCACAGCCAGATCTGCTCCATGTGCACATCACTCTCTGTTCCATTTGCAACTAAAATGTTTCCAAATGTTTCTTTTTTGTGCAGATTGGCAGCACCATATGTGTTTTAGGACAGTAATAATGACAACCAACTGCAAAAATCCCCCAAAGCTACATTTAACACTAACAGTGATGTTTATTTCATTATAGCTGTGGAACCAAAATGAGGAGTCTGAGCTCTGTTATCACTCGGGTGAGGGGCGAGTTAAAGTGATTGGGTAGCACCTCAGGCTTGACATGATTCTAACTCCTAACTTGACATGATTCTAACTCCTAACTTGACATGATTCTAACTCCTAACTTGGCATGATTCTAACTCCTAACTTGACATGATTCTAACTCCTAACTAAGCAAACCAACTGTGGTTTGGAATGTAAGCACACTGCTCTCTGGAATGTTCCATTCCTCCACAATGAGCACTCTCACACTTGGATGCTTTTCCCAATGAAACATAAAGGAACACGTTTGAAGCAAAGAACCCACCCTCATGAAATGCCTTTGACCCTACCAGCAACACCAAATGGATTTACTTTCCCAAATATTCATTTCTTGAGGATTTAGTTTCCTTTCAGGCATCTTCACTTACAGATCCCTTAGAGGTGGCAAAGTCCCTCTGTATGCTTGGCCAGAAAATGATCTGTTAGATGGCTTGACAGTGCTATAAGGTGTATTTGAAAACCTTCTGTCATCAGCAATTCCCTGTTGGAATTGGAGGTGAAATACTTCATGTCAAGAGTAGTGTCACTTAGCAATTGTTCACATGAGACTTGTGTTATAACCTCTTTATATTGTAAGGGGAAAAGTGGATATTCTATTAACAGCCAGGAAAGGAGCTGATGAAAAGCCTTCTTAGGTTACCAGAATCACCTATATCTGTTTTTTTTCTGCTGCTTCAAGGACATATCCACATAGAAGATGGCATCCAAAATCTATGAAGCGAGGAAAAGTTTAATTAATTATTTCTCCCTCCTATGCAGCCTAATGCAGGCAGGAAGCTTGAACCTCAGGTTGCTGTGCTACAAAGAGTCCCTCTAAAAACACTACTTTGGTATTTCTCAAATCTACTCCTGAATTTTTGTAATAAACTTGCATCTCAGCCCTTCATTTGAGGCTAGGGGTGGTTAATTATGCAGTACACAGCTGCCCTGCTGACCAGGAGCTGTTTTCAATCTGTGTCCACCCCACATGCCAAGGTTTGTGATGAAGAATTGCTTTTTGTGAATGGCAACCATGACTTCAGGGGAAATTTGGGTTAAATATGTGATTCTGTGCACTTAAGGTGAACATGAAGATGCAAAATAAAGACAGACTTAGAAAATGAAATTAATCAAATCACAGAATATCCTGAGGCTGAAGGGACCCACAAGGATCATTGAGATCCAACTCCTGGCCCTGCTCAGGACTGCCCCAAGAATCACATTCATATTACCAGAAAATGACAGAATGGTACAAAACTGAAAAGAGAATTAATTTGTGCCACAAAAGATCCTTTGGCAATACATATTAATATTTACTTTAGAGATTCTATAACTAGAAGTGCATGTTTAGAGATTCACACCTGTATGTTAAACACCTCTGACATCGTGGAACAGTAGTTACATAAACTGTAAATTACTGTTCTGCAAAGATCAGTTTTCCTAAGTTGGTCTCATGCATACAGCAATTCCTTAATAACAGAAACTTTTATATCCAGTAGAGACATTCATGGCAGATGTTTAATGCAAAATTACTGCAAAATTACCACAAGTCTTCATTGCCAACTGTTAGGAAGCAGATAACAAATTTGACATGCTCCTTAAAAAGAAGACACTTCGAGAAATCAGGAGCATCTCTTTCTTCTTTTCAGGAAAATTTATTATGTTGCCTTATGTATTCCTTCCCCCAAACAATTTTTTTTTCCTTTACTCCTTCCTTCTCGTGGTTCCCTAAGCAAACAATTATGGCTTTTTCAAGGCAATTTATTTCTTTTGTTTTCTAAAGCCTCTGCAATTTGAAAATGCATGAGAAAAGTGCTGGGAGCAGCCAGGCCACCATAAATTCCCTACTGTTGTTTTTTGTGAGTCCATCACCAGCACAGATCCTGTCATTGATCTGTATGTGCTGGAGCTCCGCTGAAATCAATGGAGACTACTACAGGAAAAAAAGGAATCAAAGGCAGGAAACTGGCTCCTAATGAACAGCCCTGAAGTCTGTCACAGCTCCCATTAGCAAAACCGACTCTGCAGAGAGTTCCCCCCACACAGCTCACTGCCAGACAGGATTAGTTTGGGAATACGAGAATTTCAGCCCTTGGCACCAACAAAAATTCTGCTTTTTTCCACAGTTCTCCTCCTGGAAATGAAGCATAGGTTTATTATTTTGCTCTCCTTTCCCAAACATACTCTAAGATTCCCTAGGCACTTCCTCATTCCTGGCTGAGCTGAGGGAAGAACATCCTTGGAATGGCCATCAGATGTGGAAGAGCATCATCAGGAACAGGAAAGACCATCCAGGCAATCTCTTCCTGAACAGACCACAGTGGAGAAAGAACTCTGAACTGCACTTTCATATTTACCTGGGACAGTGGAAGGTGTCCCTGTCCATGGCAGGGGCTGGAACAAGATGAGATCCTTCCAATTCAAACCCTTCTATGATTCTACAATTTACATTATAATTTACATTATGATTTACATCCCACTAGTTCTGACCTGTCATGATTCTTAGGGGAAGCCTAGACTGTAACTGAAAGTTAATTCAGCATTTTAGAAACTCCTGCTTGATTTCTGCAATTCCATTCCAAGAATTAAAGGCACAGGTAGCCAAAAGGAAATTTTCCAAATTCCCATGGAGGGAGAATAAGCCCATTAATTTTGTTACCACTTCATCTTACTTCACAAAATATCTTGCTCATAATTAATTTTAAAATAATTTAAACAATATATAATGACCTAACTGATCTCTAGTGATCTAAAGGATCATGAAACAGAATTTTACTGGTTGTCTAACCCTGTATGACTGCTATGAAGTCTGCCAGTGCCATTGATAAAACTAGACACAGAAAATAGGTCCAAACTAAAACTAAAAAAAACTAGGTTCTAAAACTATCAGTTGTTCTTCTTAATATATTAAAAAATGTTTCAAAAATAAGAATTCTACATATATTCAGAATCTACAAAAAGCAAGTTATAAATTTTTAACAGATTCTTTATTTTAAATTCTTTAAATTAAAAAATAAAGATTTTTAAAGCAGAAAACCACAGTCTTGATTATGTCATATTAGATAGCAACACTGTGAAATATGAGAAGGCATCATGAAATTTAATGATATCAGTGATTCCTAGTGGAAAACAGTAAATTCTCCTTGAACAAAGATAACCTGGGTTTACACCAGAGCAACAAAAAACCAATCAGATATTTGTAGAAACATCCAGGTGGGTAGCACTTATAATACAATGATACTGGAAAAGTATGGTCACTTGCTAATCCCACAAGATATGTTCAGAGAATGTGAAATATTATTTATGTATTTTCACCATGTTTGTATTTTTACAGAGTCCTTGAATAAAATATTGGCAAGACTGAAGGCAGCTGGAATTTACTACTGACTTGGGAAAAAATGGGAATCCTTTCTATGTCTAAAACCTACAACATAAAAATATTTCTGTGTTTCTACTTGTATGTTTATTTTTATTTCTTTCAGAAAAGTTCAATAAGGGTAATAAAAAATAAACACACAAGTAGAAACACAGAAAGAAATGCTGCAATAATCTCTTCAATAATGATGAACTTTTCCAAGGCCATTAGAGAATTCAGAGTGTCTGAAGTGGCACTGACCTTCCATCTGCTTCCAAAAGGGCACACCCACTCTGGAACTACCACCCCATTCACCATGCCAGAAGTTATATGGCATGAATGGCCACTTGTGCAAATAATAGATAATGCTGGGGATTTCAGTGTGATAATGATTCTTCTGAAGCATATTGTTCAAATGAATTAAATATTCAGAGTAATTAGACACTCTAAATTGGAACTTCGATTCTTAGCAGCCTCCTGCACTAATTTTGTAATTCTTTGGGTTTGACATGTGCAAAGTTAAATTAAAAAAAAATTAAAAACATATATAAAATGCAAATATTTCCTAGAAATAAAGCATTATGCAGATGAGAGTTTCAGCTTTGCTGTATATTTTCATATTCTGTGTAACTTGGAGAAATGGATAGTTGGCATCAAGTGACAAAAAAGTCTTAAGGAAATCTGTATACCCTTTGTGCAATGAAGCACGAAGTAATTGCACTGAAAATATAGTCTCTGATCCTGCAGACCTTCCATTTTCCCAGCACAACTTCCAAATAATTTGCTTTCATGTGAGTGAAAACCAGAGGAGCTTGGAAATGAAAGTTCAACCAGCCAGTTTGGGAAGTGGATTTCACAAGAACTGCTTACCACACAGATTATCCAGTTTCATTTCTGGTTTTATAGTGAAAATAGAAAATTGGCTTTGATCAAATACCATAATTTGATAATCTGCATAAAAATGCTTCAGGTATAAAATGTGCCTGGAAGTATCTGTGATCATGGGATATCAACATCCTTTAATCCAAAGGCAACTTATCTGGCAGGTGTAGAGAAACTTTGCCTCCATCAAGGTGATTCCTGCTATCAGTTAGTTTTGATTGTGCATCTGGGCTGTGTGACTGCTCCAGGAATTTCCAATGGACATTGCCATGTAATACTCTATCCCCTAAACTAAAGATAATGATCCCATTTTACCCCTCCTATATTATTAATTCCACACAGAGGCAAAACCATCTGAAGGTGGGGGTGAGAGAGTGTCAGAGGGATAAAAAGCCAAACAAGTTCTTTGCTTCTCCTCAGTGGTGCAGACAGATGGATGCCACACTGCCTTCAGAATTCCCAAGAATCTCAGTTATTAGCAGGGATATGGGCTTTTTCCTAAAGTCTTGTCTTTCTCCTCACACAGCATGGTTAACTTAATGTTAATTTAAATTATAGCTTCTATTGTAGTGGAAGAACAAGAAGGAAAATCCCAGGTACAGACCAGCAATGGGCTGTGAATTCATTCATACAGGAGAGAAGTCAAATCCTGCTTGTTTCTCACATGGTACTGCAAAAGCAGGCACAGGGACTCTACTTCATGGAATAACAGTTAAATACACCTTTACTGATCCTGCCAAAGAGCAAGTGCACTCAGCAAGAGTGGAGTTAGAAGTTCTAAATGGCAATAATATTGTTCCCAGGGAGCAAACACATCATCATCCTCTAGCTGTGCTGCCTCTTGCTTTCTTTCCAAGCTTTGCTTTCTGTCAGGCTGATGTGAGTACAGCTACACTGCAGCAAGAGCAGTCACTTAGCAACTTCACTGTACCCACTTGGGAGAGGAGTGTTTCCAGGGAAAAGTTGCTTATTGATCCAAAAGAACTCCCTGTGACTCTGCTGTGCATGCAGATAAGGGCGAGCTTGGCAGGGTGATTTATACAGATGATTGATAGATATGCTTGGAATGGATGTGAATGTGTCACTTAAACCCTCCAAAAATAGAGTCATTAAAAATGAAAACCAAACATTTTTGACACTTCTTCAGCATTTAAGTAAGTTCATAAGAGATGAAGTACTCAAGGGACAGGAAATTTAGAGGAATGGCACATTTCTCATCATGGAATCACAGAATGGTAGGCTTGGAAGGGACCTTCAAGCCCATCCAGTGCCACCCCTGCCATGGCAGGGACACCTTCCACTGTCCCAGGCTGCTCCCAGCCCCAGTGTCCAGCCTGGCCTTGGGCACTGCCAGGGATCAGGGGCCGCCACAGCTGCTCTGGGCACCCTGGGCCAGGGCCCGCCCACCCTGCCAGGGAACAATTCCTAATTCCCAATATCCCATCCAGTCCTGCCCTCTGGCACTGGCAGCCATTCCCTGTGTCCTGTCACTCCAGTGCCTGTTGAAAAATCCTTCACTGGCTTCCTTGCAGACCCTGGAAGGTGCTGTGAGGTCTCCACACAACCTCCTCCTGTCCACACTGAGCAGCCCCGGCTCTCCCAGCCTGGCTCCACAGGGGAGGTGCTCCGGTCCCCTCAGCAACTCCTGGTGCCTGCTCTGGGCTCTCTGCAGCAGCTCCAGCTCCCTCCTGTGCTGGGGCTCCCAGGCTGGGACAGCTCTGCAGCTGGGCTCTCCCCTGAGGGGCAGAATCCCCATCTCGATGTGCTGCTCACACTGCCTTTAATGCCCTCATTTCAATTCTTCCTGAGCATCATCGAGCAACAGGACAAGAGCCACGGGCAGGGCCTGAGCCCAGGAGCTGCCCCTGCCCAGGAGGCAGAGCTGCTGCCCTGGGCAGTGCCCAGCCCTGAGCAGATGGTGCAGAGAGGCTGTGGAGTCTCCTCCCTGGGGATATTGCAGAGCCCCACGGACACACTGCTGTGCCCTGGGCTCTGGGATGGCCCTGCTGGAGCAGGGAGGTGGCACCAGAGGAGCCCCCGTGGGCCCTGCCAGCCTCACCCATCCTGGGATTCTTGGTATGTGTCTTATCTGCCTAGAGGGCATAATGACATACGGAGGAAAAAATTATGAAATAAAGTTGAGAAAACATATTTTTCAATCCTCTGTAAGCAGCTGCTGCTGGGGAAGCTGAACAAACCAGTGTGATCCACTCCCAACCCTCTGGTATAAAGCTGTGGTAGAATTGCAATCATGGTAGGGCTTTAGATGAATCAGAATCTCAGGGAAAGAAGATTCATGTGGGAAAAGCCAAAAAGAGTTATGTCCATGCTGTGCTTACTTAGCTTTCCCCATTATCTCTATGGAATGCAAGAACCCCCTTTGCCTCTGCACATGTACAATTTTATATATCCACCTCTACATGGGTATTTTATTATATAAAATCACATAACATTATCTATTATATAAAATAAATAAAAAGCAAAGCACCATGACTGAAATCTGACAAACAGAAGTGACTGCTTTAATAGCACCATGCTTTTGCACCCTGTGGTATTTCTATTTGCATATTGATGAAGTTGAAGGTCAGATGCCACTAATTACAACCTGTTCACTCTGTCCAACATCCCACCACCAAATACTCAGGAGCGGACCTCTTAATGCCATTATGCAAATGATACTTAAGTACAGAAATAAATTCAAAATAGTGGCATCTAAAGCAGCATATTAGCAGGAGGTAAATTAATAAATATATTCAAGAAATTGAAATTAAAAATTATTATTCAACATGAGATTAATCATTACTGAATGATATGTAAAAAAATAATGATTTTTTTTCTCCCTGGAGTAACAGAATAAAACATCCAGTATCTTGGCAGGATGTATTACTCAACATTGCAGCATGGGTCTGATAGAGAATATGTTGAAGCAAATACTAAAGAACTATCTTGACATGTAGAAAAGTGAAGAACTGATTTCAAATTATTTGAAAATTTATTGAATTGATGTAAAAAACCTCTAAGAAACAACCCAAAAGAAAACCCCCAAAAACCCCAAAATTCCACAACATCCCGCCTAGCAGCTCGGTACTGGAGACAATAAATACTATGATTTCTACAAATAATTGCTAATATAAATTATAAGTAAATTGTTGTTTACCACTAAAAGTTAGGAAACTTTCTGATGTAACTCCATGGCATAAAAAAGTGACTATTATTTCTTTGGTGTAGAACATGAAAATAAATTAACCATTTTTTCTACCATCCCCTTTTCTATAAAGAATGAGAGTGTAAACAACTGCACAACTTGAAAGAGAAGATCCCAAATGAAAAACATCCCTGGAAACAAGCACTGAATTCAGACAATCCAGCATTTCCAGCACTTGCTGAAAAGGAGAAAGGAAATTTTTGTCTTCTGTGGGAGAGCAATGATAAATACAAGGCTTGCAAAGACAAAGCTGGGTGTGAAGGGAGCCCTGAAGTCATGGGTGAGGTTTCCACTGTGGAGAATATGATGGAGGTACAAGGAAAGCTACAGGTCAGCATCTGTAAGACAGAAAAACAGATTTATCCTGTGGCAAAACCCCAGAAGGAATTTTAGTGGTGTGCAGGATAGGGTTAGGAAAAGGTGGATGGTGTCTGTGCTGCTGGTTTCAATCACACAGGAAGGGAAAAATGAGTTACAACTGAGAACTGGCAAAAACCAGAGAAGGATAACAGAGTCTGAGAGATCAGAGAGGAGGAAACAGTGGTACTGCAGCGTGGTGATTGGGTAAAACACTCAGGGAAGAGCCTGAAGGCAGCTGAGGGAAAAAAATAGATTGCCAGGAGAAAAACAAGTGTGAAGTTAGAGAGCAATGCAAAGAGTCAGGCCACAAAATAAAAGGATGAGTCAGGCCACAAAACAAAAGGATTGATCTGCAACAGATCAATCTGGCCTTAGTCCTTTACCCCAATGTAAAATATAAAGGAGAGCAAAGCAAAAAAATAATATATATATAAGGGATAGCTCCCCCCAAAAAACAACTGTAAGTCAAACCAGCAGAAATATCCACTCTGTTTACATAAAATAAAGCTCAATTGTACAAGAGCTTTATGTGCTGTGAAAGCTTTAGGCTTGAAAAATGTTATCTCCTGTTCCAATGTCTTTCATAATAAAGTTTTATTCATTCTCTTGCACCAAGGCTTTCTTCTTTGGTTGCTTGTAAATAAATGTTCAGCTTTAAAATGATAAAAGTTGTCAGCAGAACAGAAGCCAAATGCCATGACAAGAGACCTATGGACTGAAGGGTAGGAGGGGAAGATCACCACAGCTGGAATTCACAATATATCAAACTGTTTTTAACATTAGTGTTAAAGCAAGGGGAAAGGCAAATGCTACAGGAAAAGCCTGGGACAATACAAGAATGCTCTCAGCATCTTGATACATGTCAAGAAAGATCATCAGCATTTCTTGGGAATAAATTTCTCCCAGAGTAGAAATCTGTCACAGCAGTATCCAAAATCGGGAAGGGCACGCAGTGCTATGTAAATCTTTGTTTCTAAAGGTAGGAAACAAAGCAGATTATTTTGGAGTATCCTGCAGAGGATGGTGGAATAATAAATCACCATCTCTGGATCCTGAATTCTGTAATATTTACCCAAGCAGTCTCACATCTATTTCTCAAAAATACTTTATCAATAAGGAAAAAAAAACCCAAACAAAAACCCCACCCCATTCTAAGATTTCACCTTAGTCTATGAACTCAACAATTTAGCCAATAATGTCTTTGTCCATTTCCTACTTGATACTTCAGTCTTACACCTGTTTTATCTTTTTATCAGTTCCTTTGGATGGATGACTCAGCAAAAGTCCTTAAGAACTAACTACAATTTGTATTCTCCTTCCTTACTATGTCTGCCTTTCTGTGGTATGTAAACCCTTTTAAGTTAATGAAATTATTCTGGCTTTGTTTTTGTCTTTCATTTTATTCAGTGCAAGACAACTAGACAGGCACACTTAATGTAATTCCTTTTATAATAATCAAGGGAAAAAAGTGAAAATTTATTTCTACATGTTTTGTTTTCATTAGTTTGTTGTATTAAACCTACTTAAATATCTGTTATTTTGTTATCAGACTACCAGAATAAAGTAGAAAAAGTGTTTAATTAACAAATATGATCAACATTTTAGGAGTGATAATTTGGAGGCTTTAAAATAAAGAGCAAAAATTAAAGCACAAAGACGTAAAAGATAAGAATTAGCAGTATGATTTTAATAAAATAGACTTTTCTGGTTTTCATCTAATTCCATCTAGTTTCAATCTTAAGAGGTTTTCACTGCAGTAATACATTAGATTGAATATCATGGTACAAAAATCTGCCAGAGGAAAGATTTCCCTTCATGGTGTAAGAGAACTGAATAATCAAGCATTTCTACTATTAGACCGGCAATAATAATTTCAACATTTGTTCTTCTGTGGAGCAAGGACTCATTTCCAAAATCCTTTAGCAGTGAATTTCACCTGCACCCAGCCCTTTCCAGCCCGTTGCTTTGGTTTACCCAAGGCAGTGATGTTTGAGCTGCTCCCCTGCAGCACACACACGTTTGCTTGTGCTGAGATGAACAACAATCGAATGTTAACAGGGTTTGTCTTCCCTGGCAGAACAGATTAACATTAGCAAAAGCCACCTTTGCTACAGAAGTTTTAAGAGTCTCTCAAACCTTTCATGTGGACTTCAGAATGACCTGCTGAATGCCTGCAGCTGCTTTCCCCATATTTTTGCTTGATTTTTCCACAATCATAATGCTGCTTCTACTCCAAAACCCTCAGGAAGGAAAATCTTGCCAATATTTGTAGGTATTCCTGTGGCATATTATAAATGATCATAATCAATTACATGAGGATTTTTTTTTTTTAAGACTTCTGGACATGAGAGTGGCTGAACATATCCAAAAAATCTCTAATTAATATGTTGAGACAGAGAAATCCTTTGATGACTTCCCAGTCCCTGAAAGGAGCCTGCAAGAGAAATGGAGCAGGACTATTTACAAGGGATGGAGTGCCAGGACAAGGGGAATGGCTCCCAGTGCCAGAGGGCAGGGCTGGGTGGGATATTGGGAATTAGGAATTGTCCCCTGGCAGGGTGGGCAGGCCCTGGCCCAGGGTGCCCAGAGCAGCTGTGGCTGCCCCTGGATCCCTGGCAGTGCCCAAGGCCAGGCTGGACATTGGGGCTGGGAGCAGCCTGGGACAGTGGGAGGTGTCCCTGCCATGGCAGGGGTGGCACTGGATGGGCTTTGAGGCTTCTCCCCCCCCAAACCATTCTGTGATTCCATGAAAACACATCATGTCCCTTCCAACTGGAGAACCAAGGCAGACCTGAGTATATTTGTATATTTGGAACTACAAATATACTGTCCTAGCCCAAACCTGGTGAGCACAGAGCTATTCAAGAGTTGCACCCCCAAATGTGTGACCTGCTTCGTGTCTCATTTCCTTTTCTTTTGCCAGCCAAGTACCTGCACTTTACCATGTTCACCTTTTATCAATCAATCAATCAATCAATCAACCAATCAGTCAGTCAATCAATCAACCAATGCTTCTGCCTTGCTGGTGCCCCAGTGGAGCCCACTCAGACACTTCAGGAGCTCCTCAATAACTCCCCTCATAAGCAAGCAGGTTTTTGTACAGCTATTTTCCTGCTTGTTTAACAATTCATTCCCACTGTATACAAACTAGAAAAATAAAACTGTTTAGTAGGAAATAGGAAGTAGCTGGAATCTTGAAGTGTGAGTGTGCTGGTGTTCGAGCACAAAGTTGCTGTGCTGAGCCCTAATGAATACCCAAGGCAATAAGTAACTTAACCTGTAACAAGAAAGCAGTAGAATATTTGTTTTACAGAACTAACCATTGACATGCAATGAATTAATTATCTCAATTTGATCTTTTCAGACCCTTTTCAGTAATTTTCTGCAGATGGAACGTCACAGTAAGGCACACAGGAAAGGCAGAAGTTACACCTGAGAGCTGGTTATGCCAGCCCCACTGGCTGCTGACAACATCAATCAAGAGTCACTGAGGCTGCAAAACACCTCCAGCATCAGAAGCCAGCCTTTGAGCCATCACCACTTTGTTCCCAGCCCTGAAACTGGAACTTTGTTCCCAGTTCACATCCAGTTGCTCCTGGGACACCTACAGGGATGGGCACTCCAAACCTCCCTGGGCACCCCCTGCCAAAGCCTGAGCACCCTTTCCACTGTTAATGTTAAGAGCACACAGACATAAACACAATCTCTCTTTTTCTCAGTAACTCTGACAACTCACACTATTATTTCAAGCCACAGTTGAAGTAATTCAGAATAAATTCTGAATAATTTCTACGCATCAGCTGGAAGCAGTCTAAGCAGAGTGATTTCAGAAAGCTTAGTAAGGACTTTTATTTTGTGGTAATAACAGAAATGTAGGCCTTGGAGGCTTAGCACTAAAAGAAGGTAGAAAGCGTTTTCTGGTGTATAACAGGATCATTTAAAGCAACATTGTGATGGCCACAGTGAGTAACACTTTGCAAAGGTCTCATGGTGTAAAAATATCAAAGATGCTGATTATATGAGCTGAAAAGCACTAAAGAACCAAGCTCCCTTGAGGAGCATTCGAAGAATACTACAACTACCTGCCACTGAAACAGCTTTGTTACTATTTTCCTGTGCCTTTGATACTGAAATTATTTACATAACATTTAACATTGCCACTTTTATAACAGGGCTAAGAAGCACACAGGCATTACAACATTATCCAACAATGCCAGCTGTAAATTAGCACTACAAGCTAAAAGAAAGCTAAAAAGGAACCCATTCCTTTAACTTGGAATTAAAAAGTTTATTTGACTTTACACTTTCTGATTGAAGACACTCTCTGTTCTCAAGTGGATACAAGGTACAAAATGATTTAAAAAGGTGATGATAGGTACTAAACACAAGCAGGTGCACTGGAATAAGAGAGGAAAGCTTGGGGGATTTTATTTTTTTAGCTTTGCTAAATAACTTTAATTTTTTTCTTTTTTTTGAGTGGTATAATTACATGCCTTTAGTATCAATGTTGAAGTCACTCAGTCCAGTTGTTAAACAGAACCCTTCCAGCTGTTGTAGAGGCTCAGAGTAAGTTGCAGATCCCAATATAAACAAGATTCCTTGTATTAAATTGCCACACTGAGATGGGAGTTACCAGGTTAACTCACTGTCAAAATCAGGACTTGCTTAACCAGGATGATCAGCTACAGTAGTTAGGTAATATTCTTTATTACATCTGTTCTGTAGCTTGTGATATTTCTGATATTAGTGGTACTCACAGTCATTAGAGACTGTATTTCTATTTTCATCCAAAATGTTGAAGACCACACTAAAAATCTTGCTGTTTAAAACCTTAAACTCTGCCAGACCAATTCATGACCAGGATTATACTCACCTTATTTAGATCTTAACTGATGAAAGAGAAAATATTCACTTATTTTTCACTCAAAGGAGCAACTTAAGAGCAAGGGAACAGATGACAATATTTCCTAACCTATTTTGGCTTAATTATAATGAGGTACAACAGATCATAGAATTGCAGAATGGTTTGGGTTGGAAGAGATCTTAAAACTCATCTCATTCCAATCCCTGCCTTGTGCAGGGCCACCTTCCACTACCCCAGGTTGTTGCTCAAATCCTGTTAAATACCATGAAATTTTATCTCATCTATCAGATCAAGAAATTTCTTTCAGCATAAGGCCCTAATCAGATTTTTATTCCAATATTTAAGTCATTGTCCTTTGCATTTGAAGTAGAGCAGACAAATACAGGGAGTTCCACATCAGCTTCCTTATAACTAATTGCTGAGGTGATTATATTGCTTTAAACCTAATTAACTGTACTGACAGGAGTTCACAGAGGCTCCACACTTCCAACAGGCACTGAGGATAAGGTGAGCACAGAGTTCTCAATATCCTGAGGATCCATTGCTGAAATAGATGTTCTTCTCATCTTGAAAGTGATAAGTTCAAGAAAAAGGCAACATTTCTTGTTTCCTCAGCAAGAGAATACTCAGTGCTAATATAATGAGAGCCATAGCACAGTGAACAGAGGTTTTTGGGGTTTTTTTAATGTGAAAAAATTAGATGGCCCCATCCTCTGAATACAAGATATGTAAAATATTGTTTTATGTGAGTGAACACTCAAAGTTTTGTTTAAGCCCAGAAGCTGGGCACCCTTCTTGTGCTCCAAAGGTGAAATGCTTCTGTGTTGTAATAAGCCTTCTTAGAACCAAAACCAAAATGTATTTGAAACAAAAAAACCCCCAACTTTATATTGCATGCTACTGTATAGGGGAAGAAGGGGAAATCCAATCTCAAGACAATTTTCTGAAAGCAGAAAGAAAACAATGGAATTGCTAAGAAAGCAATCAGACACTTTTTTTATACTGCCTGTCTTGATTTTTAATAGCAATAGCTCTATCTCTCAAGACACAATTTGATACCATATATAATTTATTTTTTTCCTGAGTTCAAAGAACTTAAATAGTTTCTTATGGAATGTAAAATAAAACAAAAATAAACCCAAACAAACAACAAAAGAAAAACATCATTTACTTTTAATATATGCAAGGAAGAAAAAACCACATGTATTAAAATTGTGAAATCTATTTTCTCTTTTCTCCACACACAAAATGGATGGTGATAATATGTCTCTGGAATCTGCATCCACAATTATTCACATTGTGTTTTAGCAATCTCTGGTCTACTGGAAATCATAGAAATACTGGGTTTTGATTTGTTTTTGCATCTTCCTTGGAAGATAACTATTAATCATGGAATCATGGAATAACCTGAGCTGGAAGGGAGAGAAGGATCATCCAAGTTCAGCTCCTGTCCCTGCACTGGTGTAAACCACCAGTGGCTGACATTTCTGGAGAAGAATATTCAGTTTGCAAATTACAGAAGCCTGAAATCTATTTGCATCAATAATCTTGAGAAAACAATGATGCCCTACCAGGTCATTCAAAATTTTAGTTTCCAAATTTTAGTTTCTAGAGAATCATTAAAAATACTGTTGAATTTTCCTTCCATTTCCACAAAACACATTTAGTCTTTTGAGTCTTTATTGCTTTTTTAATAGTACACATTATTAACTGAAACACTAAACAAGCTGGAAGTAGTGTTAGGTGTTTATTGCTGAGAGCCATTTTCATTAGGAGACTGATGTAATGAACCTTTTCACTTTAGGGAGATGACACACAGAGAAATGTAATAATTAACCCCCACCTAATTTTAAAATCATGCTTGAAGTGAATAAAATTTTCCTTACTGACACTCTGGTTCATCTGAATAGATTATTAACTGCTAAATATGTATTCCTGTACTCAAACAAAATATTGCACGATGGATTTTTTCAAAATATATTAATTATAAAATTGAATTTTTAAATGCTTCATGATCTTGTGTGATGTCTCTGCATGAGGTAATCAGATTCCCAGTTTTTGGTGTCTGCTCATTTGTGATACTTAACAAGATATTTCTTCCCTGAAAGCTAAAGACTCCCAACCATTTCCTCTCTTTTGCATGTCCCATTCAGTCCCTTCCCATCCATTGTTCATGGACTAAAAACAGAAATGCAGATGTTGTAGTGGTGCTGCAAGAAGAGATACAATTCTGTAGATACCTACATGTAGGGAAAGATGAATTTTGGCGTGATTTGAGGTGGGTACTGTGGTGGATTATGCACAATACAGACTGCAGGTTATAATTTGCTTTCACATACAAGAGCAGTGGCCCTACTGTGCTCCAAAAACCAAGTCAGGAGGAAGAGAACTCCACCCCTGACTTCGTAAAGTTCTAACAACAAATTAATATGAAAACATGAGCAGCCACAATTATTAAATTAGCATGTGTGAGGAGTACAATAGCTCTCCTAAGTAACGGAGTCACTACATTTAATGACTATCAATTAAACAAATGGAGCCAAAAGCACAAACAGGTATTTGCTCTCTGGGTGATGGACACACAGGGTGCACACCCTGATGAGACTCAGCCCTTTGTACCACACTGGGAATTTTAACAGGGTTGGCAAAGATGCAGTCCAAGTGCCAAATGACATCCGAGGCAAACATGAGCAGCATTTAACTTCTGATCTCCAGGTAATTAAATTTATTAGGAATGCAGACTTGAAGCCTTCTGAAGCCCCTGCAGCCCAGTAAAGACCTTCCAATCAGTGCAAATGAGGCATCCTCATGGTGTCAGGGTCACTGCTACCTTCTGCATTTGTTCTTTCTGGATATTATTTTATAAATAATACATGCAAGTCTAATTCTGCTCAGACTCTGTCAAAAAAAAGTATCTGACATTGTTTGCTTTCTAGAAATGTGATTACTGCTTTCTGTCAGAAATAAAGCTCTGTGGAAAATCTATTTTTCCTGGTTAATAAAGTGCTGTGCTGAACAGAGAGTGAAGGGGAGCACAAGTGGAAATTATGCAGACAGTGTGACTAGAGGAAAATGAGAAAGTCCAAAGCAAGCTTAGAATGTATGTGTAGAAAAGTGCTGACACACATATCACTGATGATGTAAGGAACTAATCACCAGCCTCTGCTATCACATGCTAAGGTTCACAAAGCTGGAATCTGCTCATTTCCATGCTTATTGTCATGGTCCCTGTCCATTCAGCTGGGGAGCTAGTGGGGTCTTAAGGCTAGAAGAGAAGGAGAAGTCTTGCAGTTTTAACCAGTTGTGGGAAGGTGTTTGATTTACTGTCCAGAAGAAAACTTCTGTAAAGTTTTTCCCTCCACTGTCCCAGGCTGCTCCCAGCCCCAGTGTCCAGCCTGGCCTTGGGCACTGCCAGGGATCCAGGGGCAGCCACAGCTGCTCTGGGCACCCTGGGCCAGGGCCTGCCCACCCTGCCAGGGGACAATTCCTAATTCCCACTATCCCATCCAGCCCTGCCCTCTGGCACTGGCAGCCATTCCCTGTGTCCTGGCACTTCAGGCTCTTGTAAATAGTTTCTCTCAAACAACCTAGAGGAGGGTAAAAAATTGCAACTCTTACCCAGTTGTCAGTGGGCAAGAGCCTGAAACTTAAACTATTGCACATGGAATTCAGCAGCTTGATACAAACTACACTGCTCCATATTACATGCTATTTTCCAATCAGCACCATCTTAGTAGAGAACATAAATGTGGCAGCTGTAGGTTTCTTAGTGACAGTTATTTACAGATGCCTGAGGGTTCCACAATCTGGCATCCAACCCTTTCATAGTTTACAATCTATCAGAGCCATTGCCTCAATACTGTCAATGGTAAATTTTGACTTAATCTTCACATTTACTAAGAAAAAAAAGAAAAAAGTTAAGAACCCAGAGAAGATATAAACTGTTTTATTTCTAATGTGGTTTTATAGCTCCAGTTTGTACTATTAAGTGCCTGACATTTTGCAAGTCATATGGTGTGTTTCCTCAGGGAAAGTAAATCAGCTGCTCTCCTGGAGTGCAAGCTTCCTAATACACAAAAAAAAGTGCTTTGTTTGAGAGCAAAAGTGCTGTACAGTTGTTATGGCAACTGGATTTTAAAAGGAAGTGCATAGTTTTGAGGGGCATCTGCTTAATTCCCAAAGAAAATTTTCACGCCGGATGCCCTGGGAGGAATGATTTTAAAATCAGTATCTGGCAAGATGCAGAACGACTTCCAGCTGAGCAGCTTGGCACAGCTCCCACTGACTCCATGAAAAGGGTGATCTCTGTGTTTCAGCTCCATGGAAGAGGTGATCCCTGTGTTTCAGCTCCATGGGAAGGGTGATCTCCGTGTTTCAGCTCCATGAAAAGGGTGATCCCTGTGTTTCAGCTCCATGGAAGAGGTGATCCCTGTGTTTCAGCTCCATGGGAAGGGTGATCTCTGTGTTTCAGCTCCATGGAAGGGGTGATCCCTGTGTTTCAGCTCCATGGGAAGGGTGATCCCTGTGTTTCAGCTCCATGGAAGAGGTGATCCCTGTGTTTCAGCTCCATGGAAGAGGTGATCCCTGTGTTTCAGCTCCATGGGAAGGGTGATCTCTGTGTTTCAGCTCCATGGAANNAACTCCATGGCAAGTGTGATCCCTGTGTTTCAGCTCCATGGAAGGGGTGATCCCTGTGTTTCAGCTCCATGGAAGAGGTGATCCCTGTGTTTCAGCTCCATGGGAAGGGTGATCTCTGTGTTTCAGCTCCATGGAAGGGTGATCTCTGTGTTTCAGCTCCATGGAAGGGTGATCCCTTGTTTCAGCTCCATGAAAAGGGTGATCTCTGTGTTTCAGCTCCATGGAAAGGGTGATCTCTGTGTTTCAGCTCCATGAAAAGGGTGATCTCTGTGTTTCAGCTCCATGGAAGGGTGATCCCTTGTTTCAGCTCCATGGAAGGGTGATCTCTGTGTTTCAGCTCCATGGAAGGGTGATCCCTGTGTTTCAGCTCCATGGGAAGGGTGATCTCTGTGTTTCAGCTCCATGGAAGGGTGATCCCTTGTTTCAGCTCCATGGAAGGGTGATCTCTGTGTTTCAGCTCCATGGGAAGGGTGATCCCTGGGGTGTTTCAGCTCCATGGGAAGGGGTGATCCCTGGGGTGTTTCAGTTGGAGGAGCTGCTGCCTGTGAGCCCCCAGAGCCCTCTCCTGTGGCTCAGCCCTGCAAACACCAAGGGGCAGCACATTGCCAGGGCAGCTGAGGCAGTGGGTGCACGAGATCAACATTTAACAGCCCTCAGCAGAAACAGAATATCCTCCCTTCCTGGACAGACACACAAAACTAACCTCCAGGGCAGGTGTAAAGTCCTTTAAACACAAGGAAAAAGCATAAACAGAAATCCATCTGGCATGTGTGTGTGTGTGTGTGTGTGTGTGTGTGATGGGCTGGGAATGGTCATGCTGATCATGGTTGTCACTTTGCTGTCAGAACCTGCCAGAGAAGTTTCAATATGGAGCTGTGAGCTAGGAATTGAAAGTTCTTTCATATTTTTAAGAAAGGTTGTAATACTTGAATCATCCAAAATTGACAACATTGACTTACTGTTGTCTTCACTGTGTGGAGTTTTATGAAATTTCAACACTATACAGATGAAGTTTTGGGGATGTTTTTCAGAAAAATGCAGCACTGGCATATACAATATATTTATGCATAAAGACAAAATTTCAAATGAAAACCACCCAAATTTAGTGACAACTTGTGCCAGAACAAATGGCTTTGTATAGGAAAACAGATCATACAAGGACTCAGAAGTACAGCTAAAGAGCCCAGATTCCCATTCCTGTCAAGCACAGGCTGGAGAAAAATGTAACAGGCAAAATAACTGAACATGCCAAGAACCACACCTTATTTTAAATTCAAAATAATTAATGAACTTCTGAAAGCTATTAGCGAACAAGATCGAAAAATACAAATCCTCCTGCATCTTACTAAAACACAAATGGCTTGAGAAAAGCAAAATGCTGTACAACAACAATCAGAAGCCGAAAAACTAAACCTGGAATCAACTACAGCAAGGAGTTCAAAATAGAAGGCCTTGGATGATGGATTACACTGTAGCTGCTAAAGCTACACTTTCTTCTCACCTGCAAGTCCTGTAAGTGCAGGACTTGTGTTTTGCACAAAAATCTTTAAGTCCTACCACGTGTACCAGTACTACAGCAAAGCACTGGTAAAATCACAGAGATTCCACAGGTATGAATAAACCCAGACGAAGGCATCCCTTCTGTGGCTGCTCCATGCCCCTTCCCTTTTCACTTCTTCTCAAGGCTAACTTTCTGATTTCAAGGCTGCTGTGAGAGATGGGCACCAGAGTCAGCTGTTTGTACACGTAAACAATGGGCATTTTAAAAAATCTGTAAATTCTAGGTAATCCATAAGTACTGCCAGCTCTCTGCACTGGATGCAGCCAGATTTATAGAAGGAGGAATTGTTCGTTCACAGATGCATCTTAACATGAAAGTCCATTTCATTTACATGACCCTGGAGCCTTGTCCAGACAAGCTCACTTGAGCTTTACCCAGATGGTGCCCATTTGCTCAGGCATCATTTATTACAATTCCCTGAGGCTGGGGCAGGCAGCCAGCTGGCACAGACTCCCAGACTTGTGCTGGGGAGATTGCACATCTTCATCACTGCATGGCAAACACAGCAATGACAGTTCTAAACCTGCCAATGTTTGCATCATTCCGCTGCTTAACCTGCCATGTTCAAGCTTGGTTTGTGCCCCAAAATTATATATATATATATACATATAAATAGGCAGAGTCATGAAAGAATTGCAGGAAGAACACAAAGAAGCTGCCCTGAATTAACAGGACACGTGTTCCAATGTAAGCCTTAAACAAAACTCCAAACTCTATGAGAAACTAGTGCAGAGTAAAGTAAAAAAAAATATCAGGGGAGGACAACAATATGAGGAATTAATCATGTTTTCTCAGCAGATTGTTATTCTAACAACCTAAGCAGATTAATATGAAGCTTTTTATTTTTCAAATATTCTACTATGTTAGCATTAGCAAACAGATGAATGAAAGCTACAAGCAGGAGTTTTTATTTAAAATGTTACAGGGTTTAATATTCTATGTCTTAGCATATATGGAAGAAGACCAGGCAGTGCTGAAACATGAAATGAATACTCTTGAAGCTGGAGATTTTTTACCAGTGTGTAACTACAACTGATTATTTCATCTCCTGCAACATACAACCTGTATCCCTAGAAGATTTTTATAGATCACTAAATATGCTAAGTTCACTGTTGCCACACAACTATTTTATGTCATGGTATTTTTCTTTAGGATAACACTTGCTATCAAATGTAACC
Organism: Urocynchramus pylzowi; assembly: GCA_013397555.1. NCBI lineage: Eukaryota > Metazoa > Chordata > Aves > Passeriformes > Fringillidae > Urocynchramus > Urocynchramus pylzowi. The sequence goes on along the minus strand of VZRH01003718.1, from coordinate 414,312 downwards.
CACTGAGCTACATCCCTATTAAAAAAAAAAACAAACAAAACAAAACAAAAACAAAAAACCCTTCAAAACTCATCTAAAGCCAGTATGAATATTATACAAGGCATACACTGGCAAACATAACATAGACCTGGCAGTTTGCAATGCCCTGGTGGGGAATGTCAAGTTAAAATTTACCCACAGCAGAACAGTGATAGTGAAGTGTCCAGTTTTTGACAACAAACAATAGGGAATAAATTTGTATTACCCAGGCAGCAGCCAGTGCATACCCAAGTATGGAGCATCAAAAGAAATACAACCTCTTCCATTCCGTCAATATTAATGACACCAGTAACAAAAGCATTTATCTTTTTCCCAATTTGCTAATTTTCAAGTATCTAAATTATTAAACCATTAAATTTTCCCATGGATCTAATACAGATAAACTCACTCATTTTAAGACCATTTCTGAGCTTTTAAAACTGTATAACTTCATATTCAAGGAGAGCAAGTCTACAATGGGCTTAGAATTTACTGTGAAAGTCCAACCATCCTAGTTAAAAAATTGAGGGTTTGAGATCTCTCTTCTGTTTTTGCAGGAAACCAACTCCATCTCTAAGTCTACATCCAGAATTTCATTAAACACAAAATACTTGACTAAACAAGGTTTCCCATCACTTCCATGTACAAATGGCATCCCAAACCAGAGCTCTGGCTTTAAACTTCATCCAGGAGAAGCACCTACCACATGGAACACCAGACAGCTCCCACAGGGGACAGGTGCACCCCATCCCTGCCAGGTTGCACTGGAGAATCACCTGGAGCACCTGCAGATGGTTTCTGCTCAGCAGAGCTGGAACCTGGACCAGATTCTCCCGGGGAAGGGAGGAGCTGGCTGCACCAAAGTGCCACAGGCGCTGGATGAGCTCAGCCCAGCAGGGCAGGGCTGGCTGAAGGCAGGGTGCTGTGAGGGGGGCAGGTAAAGCTGCTCCCTTTCCTGGCTGCTCTTTAAAACACCTGGGAAAAGCAGGGAAAGCTCCTTGTGTCCTTGTGGTGCAGTGACAGCACACCGGGAGCTGAGTTACCTCACAGCTCGGCCGGAACCTTCTGGAAGGCGCAGGCAGGTGGGGATGTGGGGCATCTCAGCTGCTCGTCCTGGGACCACTGTCCAGGCTGCAGGTGAGGCAGCCGTGCTGGCATGGGCTGTGCAGGCAGAGGGATGGGGGCCTGGCTCGGATGGGGCCTGGCTCGGATGGGGCCTGGCTCGGGATGGGGGCCCAGCTCGGGATGGGGGGCCCGGATCGGGATGGGGGCCCAGCTCGGGATGGGGGGCCCGGATCGGGATGGGGGCCCAGCTCGGGATGGGGGGCCCGGATCGGGATGGGGGCCCAGCTCGGGATGGGGGGCCCGGATCGGGATGGGGGCCCAGCTCGGGATGGGGGGCCCGGATCGGGATGGGGGCCCAGCTCGGGATGGGGGGCCCGGATCGGGATGGGGGCCCAGCTCGGGATGGGGGGCCCGGATCGGGATGGGGGCCCAGCTCGGGATGGGGGGCCCGGATCGGGATGGGGGCCCAGCTCGGGATGGGGGGCCCGGATCGGGATGGGGGCCCAGCTCGGGATGGGGGGCCCGGATCGGGATGGGGGCCCAGCTCGGGATGGGGGGCCCGGATCGGGATGGGGGCCCAGCTCGGGATGGGGGGCCCGGATCGGGATGGGGGCCCAGCTCGGGATGGGGGGCCCGGATCGGGATGGGGGCCCAGCTCGGGATGGGGGGCCCGNTATCCCAGGATGTGTATCCCAGATGGTGGGGTCCAGCTTCCAGATATGGGGTCCAGCTTTAGGACCACTAATCTGTGGTATCGATGTCCAGCTTCCCTTCTCAAAGTCATCATTCAGCGACATTGACAGCCATCTTACTTTCTCAGAATGTTTTCCCTTTTTTGTTAGAGCTTGGGATAGATTCACTTGCCTTTTTTGTTTAAATACTCTATACATTCTAATGCCACAGTTTAAAAATACTTAATACAAAGTAACATTTTAAATCTATAATTCAAAGGTTCTTATAACAAAACAGCTTAAGAGTTATAAAAGTTAATTGTAAGCAAAAGATTGGTTCAAGGGTCTTCTTCCATGTTTTACTTTCCTTGGTTGTTTATTAGAACTCATCTTTATAACTGTCCCGTGACTGTGTTCCACACATTTCACAATTATAATTACATAGGTTATTTTTATTTACCTGACACGAAACATAACTTTGTATTTCACAGGGAGCCTGGCTCGGGATGGGGGCCTGGATCGGGATGGGGGCCCAGTTTGGGGTGGGGGCCTGGCTTGGGAAGTGGCTGGCTTGGGAAGCTGCAGCCGGAGGGACACGTGCTGTGCTCAGCCCCTGCAGTGCAGGGGGCACAGTGACACGGGCTGGCTTCCTTGGCTGGGTTTTCCGGGGAAGGGCTGTTGGTTGTAGGAATTCCATGGGAAATCCTGACTGCGGCAGTTCTGACCCTGCCTTGTCCCTGGTTGTTGGAACCCTGGATGCTGAGAGTTTTAGACTTTCTGTACTGACAGACTCTGACCCCCAAGAGAACACTGCATTTGACCTAAGGCCGTAGAGAATTCCAAAATTAAATAATAGAACTAAGATTATGAGTGTATAGTTTAAATAGAAGTATATAATATCACATAATACAAAACTTAAATTTTAAAGTTTTATAATATAGTAATCTATATAAAGCAAAATAGAAGTTTTAAAGCAGAAGCTAGTCCTTCTTCTTGATCTTCTTCTTCATCTTCTTCTTCACTAGTTTAAGTAGTATTTTATAATTAAACAAAAAAGTCCACATTACAAGACACAAATAATTATTAAGTTAAAAGTAAAAATAATTTAAGTATCATTTTTTAATTAAGTAGTTTTTCTTTGAAAGACCTGATGAAGATAAACATAAAACCATTTTATAACTTATTAATAAAATACTATAAAACTCACAGCTTATAAGACTATAATACAAATAAGAAACAACAAACATCTAAATCGAAACACAAAATACCATCTCGAACGCTTTCAATCTCAACCTTTACCAAAATAAAAAAGGGAAGAAAACCCCAGCATTAACGGTGCCCGGTGTGAGGACCGGACGCGCAGCCTTCAGGCTCCCACCCTGCGGGGAGCGCTGCTGCGGTGCTCCCGGGGCCGAGCCGGGCAGGTGCCGCTGCTGGGGAGGCTGTGCAGTCCCGGTGATGGAAGGACACACTTTTCAGAGGCAGCTCTGGCTGTTTCTTAGCTGACTGCAGGTTTTACAGCCGAGCTCTGTGCTTTGGGCAGGTGTGAAAGTGCTGGAGCTGGCGTTTGTTGCAGACAAAGCTACTGGTCCGCTCCTGTCAGGGAACTTGCTTTTTCCTTTGTTGCCTGCTCAAGTCCTGTTGGTTTCTGTCAAGTCTGGGGACTGTTAAAGTTAAGTACGTGTTAAAAACCTTCACTGAACCCACAGGCTTGCTAATGGCTTTGCTGGATTGGTGAGGAGTTTTCCAGCAGCTTTTCACCCTGCACATCAGTGTAAACCCTTAGTACTTTTCCTTCATCAGTAATAGAAAGAAAATATTTTTCACTGCTACTGAAACATACAGAATTCTGCAGTGTTTGGTCTCCTGCCCATAAATGTGCCTTAAGGATACGTGGAACTGGCGAGCTGCAATCCTTCTTTTCCTCCTTCTACTCCAAGGATGTTGGGAAATGTTTCCTCGTGTTGGTTTTTTCCTTACACCTGTTTCGAAACTTTGGCTTCCTCTTTTCCTTTTACCTATAATGGTATTTACTCATTATGTGGATTCCTGTACCCAGTGAGTTTCAGAGCAGTACACGTGTTCAGTATCTCGAGCAGTCCCTGTTTCCACAAACTGCAAATTGATTTTCCTTCTCTCAAGTTTTTTTCCTGAGTCATCTTACCTCACCTGTCCCACAAGCAAAGCTTCTTGATAAGAGCAAGGACTTGATGGGCTTCTAATCTAATCTTTGCTGACAATTCCTTTAGTAGTAGTAGAGTTGGTTGGTTGTTTGGTTTGGTGTTTTTTTGGTTTGGGTTTGTTTTTTTTTTTTTCTTTTCCCTTCTTTCCTTTCTGGAGTTTTTGCTACAGGGAAAAGTCTGTCTGGATGGATTTATTTCTTGTGGGGAAGTTGGTTTCTAAGTCATACTAACATACTTTGCATCATACTAATATATATGTTATATATGTGTTATAACCTTCCTGTTGCTTTTAGTAAATCATTAATTGCCTTTTTTTTTTCAAACTTGTGTTTGCCTGTTGTGAGTTTTCCTTAACTTTTCCTGGTGGATTTCTAGATTATAGAACGTGGGCCCTAAACGCTGGGTCTGTGATCCTGGCAACTCTGTACAAAACACAAAAGCAGTCCTTGGAGAATCTATTCAAGGGGACTTTTTGAACAGAAAAATTGAACTCATGAAGTGGTTGTTAAGAGAAAAACACAAAGTTGTTTTTTAAAAATGCTACACACGGAAATCCCCTTGTTCATGGTTTATAATAGTGTTATAATTCTGAGTTGTTGTCAGTTATATGTAACTGGGGAAAGGTAATTGGATTTGTTACTTTAGTTCAACAAATTGCACATGGATTGATAATTAGTTTGTGACCTCAGATAATAAATTCAATACATTAGCAGTTCTCTCATGAGCATTATTTTTTGAAGGTTAGGGCTGCAGAATGTACATTTTTTAACAATTGTTTGCCAAACAGTTCAAGTAAATAATGAAATACCACAGACTGAATATCACTTATTTTGACTCCTAATCATTCATTCCTTTTCTTGAGAGGTTATAAAGCATTAATTGACATTTTTATTGCTACAGAAGTACTGTGAAGGTGAAGTTTATTAGAAGTACAGTTCAGTTATAGTTTCAGGATGAGGAGCAGTTTTAGGCACTCCTTTCATCTGTGCCTGCTGATGTCTTATCTGTGAGGGGATGGATGTGTTTGTTGGGTTTTTGGCACTGTTTTCCTGTATGAATGTGTTTCAGTGAAGCTAAAACAAACACACAGGTCTCCTGAAAATTTGTTTTCCTTGAGCACTTGAGCTGTTGGGTTTGTTTTTTAGCTTAACAATTTCATTTTTTTTTATTGCTACATTCCTGGGGTTTTACTTCTGGTAGCGGTGTAAATGCTTTAGTAAGATCAATGGAAGGGTTTCATATTCCTGGTGACACAGTAACAGCCCCAGAGGAGTCATTACCATCACATTGCAGGCACTGGAGCTGTTTCAGTGTCAATGAAGTGTCTCTCAGACTTCCATCCGTGTGCTAACAGCCCCAGAGGAGTCATTTCGTGTCACTTGGAGAGCCTCAGTGCTTATGATGTCAATGGAAGTGCAATTTTCATGCCTGGCTACGTGCTGGTGGAAAACTCCATAGCTGTGATGAAACACAGGCTTTACCTTCAATGTGTTATTATGGCTGCTCTGTATAAGGTTTGAATATGTGATAAATGAGTAATGAAATGGCTGAGTCTCACAATTAAAGGGCAAATATTATGTATATGCTGAGGGAAGGAGTTGATGGACAGAACTTTGGGAGGGGGCAAAAGGGTTAAAAGGCAAAACCTCCATTATGTGGAGGAGCATGTGGTGAGAAAAATCCTCTCCTCCCGGCGCTGTAACATTTTCTCTATTCAGTCTTCTGATGTATTTTTGATAAAGTTTTAATAAACCTTTTAAATTTTTGTATCTCACAAACATGAGCCTTAAAAGAAGAGGAATCTGCAGCCTCTAAGGTTTGTGTTTTGGCAGCTGGAAAGATGAAATGAGTCAGGAATTTGCACCTTTTTCTGCACGATGTAGTGCCCGCACATTGTAAAGCTGTGCCGAGGATGCAGTGGAGCTGTAACCACTGGTCTTGCTGCATTACACAAGGGAAAGCTGCAGCCCTGACACAAAGGGATCCTGGAAACACCAGAAAGTCATTTTTACAGTCAAATGTTTGTTGGCTTGTTTAGTGCAATGAAAAACAGGTGGATAATTCAAGATTTTTGGGTTTTAACAAGGAAAACGTGATATCCTTTTATGAGATCTTTAAATACTGTTATTTTTTAATTTAAACACACTTTTTATTCCCTGCACTAATCTACATGGAAACTTTGAAGCTATATGTGTTGACTACATTTTTTTTCTTTTTATTTCACCTTTTGAAAATCTTATTGTCTTAATCAATGGTTCTAATGAGCTTTACAGTACTACTGAAAAACATATACCAGCATCACAGGCTGAAAACAATTTTTTTCAATATTTCAAATCCAACACTTTGTTCATGCACTTCAAGGTTAATTGCTTTTTATGCCCTATTAAAGGGAGTGAGATGTCTTTTACATAGAGAGCAATATAAATTTTTCATTTTGTTTTTTTTTTGCATTAATACGTGGTAATGGAATAAGGTATCAATGATTTTAGGAATATGGGTTGGCTACTGGTTCAATCCCACAGTTCCTTCAGTTCACTGAAGTAACCTACTTCAGGTAGTTTTAGGTGTTATTAATTAATTAAAAGTACATTTCATTTTGGCTTTTTTTTTTAGCCCTAATTTCTTAATTTGCAAATAAACTCAACCCAGGGATTATATTTTTCACTGAACCAGTAATTCTGGATTGTGGAGGAAGGCAAGCTGTTTGCTTCCATGTGTGTTCACACAGGGTAATGCACAACCGGGTGTGTCAAAGTGTAAAAAGTACACTTGTTGACATATATTCCAAAATAATGGCATACCCTTTAGTGGTGAAGTTTGTTTGCATTCAACACATCATCACTTCTTTCCCCTAATAAACTTTGTATGCAATGCAAACACAGCTTCAAAAAGGAACAGCATTTTATGTTTTGGTTACTAAGAATTGTTGCATTTGCTGGTCAGTACTTGAAACATTTGCAGCATTTCTTTACCTTAGTTTGTTTTCCTCTTAAAATTCATTTTTGTATGAATGTCTACATTGAAATGGCATTTTTCCTCAGTGTGGGAAGGAGTGATGGTGCTGTTTAATTTCTTCAGGTTGTCCCTCATCATTATGCCACTGTACCTGTACTAATTGATCAGGTGTATTAGGCTTTCCAAATTATTAGTCTAACACCAGGTGGATTTACACATTCTCTCATTCTCTTTGCACATCAGGCTTCAGTTATTTTGCAGGGCAAATAGGCAAAATACTGCTCTTTCCTCCTGCTCTCAGAAATCCTGAGGTGGGAATATCCAAACTGCCCAACATTGTTCTGACTCTAGGCTGTCCCCTAGATCCTGTTCATAGTTTGTACAAAGTCTTGCTTCGCGAGAATTTTGTTTTTACTTCTACTGATTTGTGTATTTTGCTGGAATATTTGTGACACAAGAAGTAAAGTTTGACGGTGCATAAACCACAGTGATGTTGCAGTCTAGAGATAGACAGTTAGAGGTCTATATTTTAAAGATATATATTTTAAAAATAGACATTAAAAAGAAATTAAACAAATTCTTGGGTAGGTAGAGACTAAATTACTGTATTTCCTCAGACTTGAACACAAGAACACATCTTACAATCTGTGAGAAGCTGTGGTGGAGATGGCCCTGCAGCAGCTCAAGGCAAGACCTGCTTCTGGAGAAGATAACCTTACATACAGTGACAATAGGATGCTGTAATTTGGTGTCTATATATATATAAACATACCATATTTTGTATGTAATAATGCTTCAAATTATTTACTACCTAAAGAGATGTCCCTTAATGTCTTTACTTATGTTCCATTTTATTTTTTGGGGGCTGTGGCTTATAAACCACAGGTAGTCAAAGGTGATTTGTAGGGGATTTAATTATACTTCTAGCATTTTAATTTTATTAAGTACTACAGAATTGTTTGGTTTTAACATGGATTCGTGTTTTGAATAACCAAAAAATCCCTTGACTGGCTAACAATATATTATCTAAACTGTAAACACTAATGCAATACATGTTTTTCAGAACATTTGGCTGTTTGATTCCTTTTGATGTTCTCATCTTGGTGGATGGACTCAGCTCAGTGTTTTTCTTCACATGTGCAGTACCTTAGTGCCATTTAATTACCATAAGAATTCTATCTTAATTTTTGAGGCTTCCTTTTTATAGGAAGAAACAGAGGTACAAACAAAACTTTTCTTTCTTTCAGTCACTTTGTCATTTGTTTCTGTTATTGCTGCAGAGATTCTCACAGTTGAAAATATGCAAAGTAAAAGTTGAAATAGTTGTTAGTACACATAAAGGATGCTGTTTTCTTCACACCTTGTGCAAGCCACTTGAGTTTTTTCTAGATTTTGATGCAACCTTTGGATACTTAAGCTGTGAACTCCCATACCTTAACCATATTACCTTTGCATGCCCTTTATATTTTGTGTTGTGTTTGTACTTTCTTATAGCAGACTCAGCTGTGCAGTTTTCTCAAACTTGGGAGCATGTTATATGAAATATGAAAAGTGAGACTGACATGGAATGAGTTTAGCCCCCTAAGAGGAGTAGGAATCATATAAGGAAAGAAAAAAAAGGTTAAGTTCTTCTCACCATCTTCTAAATCAAGTGTTTGGAAGCCTTTTGGCTATACTTTGCTGAGGATGAAGTCCCTTGTCACAGCAGATCTGAACCCTCACACTGCTGGTCACTGGACTCTGGTGCTTAATCAGGCATGGCAGCAGATTGCTGGCTGTCACCACTCCCAAAAGGGAAAAAGCCACTCTTCTCTAAAGTGTCATGAGGGAAGAAAGAGGTTGGAAGTGAGTTTAATCTGGAACTACAAGTGCCTGAAAATTAACAGAACACTTCTTCAAAGGGATAGAATTGGGGAAAACAGTGTCCAAGTAAGTAATAGCAAGATAAATGCTTTGATATTGCTTTTTATAATGACCTCGCTGTGCTAGCAGCGAGAGACCAAACACAACCTCTGATCTGACTGTGTTTTTTTAGTTTCATTAGATGGTAGCACTGTCTGGCAGTTTGTCTCAAATGTGCACAGGGCCATGGTGACTTCCTCAGACTTTCTCATCCTTTCACTGAGCATAGGCACACGTGTGGAAGCTGAAGCAGTAGTTCTGTGCTGTTCCTTTTCTGTGCTGTTTTGACACTTGTCAACCAATTAGTGAGATTCTGCATCCAGAGTTTTACAGGCTTCTCTCTTCATCTTGAGCACTTCTGTGGCTTGAACAAAATAGCTTCAAGTTCTTTCTGAGGACTTCTATCTATGTTTTATTTCTGCTTCTGAGATGTTTTTTGAAATCTCTCCTGGTTTAGTTGTGACATATGCCACTGTTGCTACTTACTGATAGCCCCAGGGGCAGCAAGTACAGGTGTTGTTAAACATTGGTTTAGTGCTGATTACAATCCTAGCAAGTGACTGCTGTAGCTACTTGTTTGGGATGTGTTTTGCTCTGGAATCCTTTGATATAAAAATAAAAATGTGCTGCAGTTCCTTTGAAAAGAAATAGACCTTAGTTTGTATATTTTTGAATTTTATGAGGACCTTCAGACCACTCTTATTAGACAGCCAGCATAAATCTTTGAGAGAATAGGGCCTGCTAGACAGACAGGTGAGCACTAAGGATGTTATTCACCAAAAGTTTTTGAACATGTTAAATGAAAGTGTTAGAGGAATGTAATCCAAACAATAAAACAAGTGGTAGTTGTCCACTTAAGTTCTCTTCTTCCATACCCCCACTTCTTGAGTTTGCATCTGCTTCTAAGGCCTGCTGTGTAGGACTTTGCCCTGTAGAATATCAGTTCTTTCCTTGAATACTTGGGGAAAAATCTGCATTGTTTCTGAACCAGACATTGAAAAGCCAGCGTGCTGTCCTTCAAGGTCCCACTGCTCATCACTCACTGCAGCTATTTCAGTACTTTCACTGTGCTTATTCTCTGCTCACTGTGGCTACTTCCATCTCTCTCCTCCCTCTTCAAAACTAACTTGTTGCAATGGAAATTCTTTATGTACATCAGCCTTGGATCACTGATGGACTTGAAGTCCACCAGTGTCCCATTTCTGTGTCCCTGGGGCAGGGACTAAGGGAATGGGGACTATGGTCAATTCGTCACATCTCTGCTGCTCCTCCTTCCTCATGGAGAGGAGATCTTTCCCTGCCCCAGCAGCAGACAGTGCTCCATGAACTTCTCCAGAGTGAGTCCTTCCTGAGGGCTGCAGGACCCTTCTCCATGGAGTACAGTCCTTCAGGATCAGGCTGCTGCAGCATGGCTCAGCCTAGGGTCGCAGGTCCTGCCAGCAAACCTGCTCTTGTGTGGGCTTCTCTCTCCACAGTCTGCAGGTCCCTGCCAGGAGCTGCTCCAGCGTGGAGTTCCTGGGGTCACAGCATCCTTCAGGTACCCCCTGCTCCTGTGTGGGGCCTCCAGGGGCTGCAGGGGGATCTGTGATCCATCCTGGAGCCCAGGGGCTGCAGGGGGATGGGGGAGCACAGCTGCCTTTCCCTGGGCTGCACCCCAGGCTCAGGGGAACCTCAGCTCCAGCACCTAGAGCAACTCCTGCCCTGGGTGGCTGCAGAGCTGTTCCCTTCACTTGTTCTCCTTTCTCTCTTCTGGCTGCAATTCTGCAGGGTTTTGCCCCTTCTTCAATGTCACCAGAGGTGCTGTTGCTGATGGGCCCAGCCTTGTGTGTTCTGTAGCCACCTGGGACTGGCTCTGCCACACCTGGGGGAAGCTTCCAGCAGCTTCTCACAGAAGAAGCCCCCCAGCTACCAAAGCCTTCCCACACAAACCCAATATAATGCTGTTAGACTGTCAGTGTGCAAACTCTTATTCTTAGGGTTAGGGATTACTCATTTCAGGGAGGTGCAATTTCGAGTGCTCTTTGCCTCAAGTATTTATTCCTAGCTTTTACAGTCATTTCAACAGTGATATTTTAATTTGTAGAGAGCAGCACAGAAGTACTGCCTGCTTGCAGGTGTAAGGATTGTTGCATTTTGTGATTCCCCATTTAGTGGCTTCTATTAGGGGACTGCAGAAGCCTGGCCACACTGGGAAGTAATTACATGTGTGCTTAAAGGCAATAATAAAGGCAGACACGGCAGACACAGCTCTGCAGAGTGACCTTGGAGAGGGCTGGCCGAGGCCTCATGCTGTGGCACCGACCTTGTGAAGAACATGGTCACTCTCCTGTGAAAATTAAACAAGTTTAATAAAGGACCACAGGAGACAAGGACCATAGAGCAAAGGTTCTCACGGCCAGGTGCATCTGGGCACTGAGCCAAGAGCACCCTGTTACCTTCGGGGACACCCCTTAAATAGCTTTTAATTACATCAGCCCTTTGCATATTCATAGGCCCTTATGCAGAGTAAACTTTTCCCAAACTAGTTTACCTGTTCCAAGAATTGTTTAGCCTGGCTTCTCCTTGGTCTGCCTTTTTAGAGCGTGCACATTCCTTGGCTGTGGTTTTAGTCCTTTTTTATCATCACCTCCAGTTTTTGGGCCTTGGCTCACACTACCTTCAGAAGGTGAGTGCTGATGGTTGGCAGATCTGTACAGGTGTGTCCTCACCCTGTGTTCAGTGGGTGTTATCCCATCCCAGCAGGCATTTTAACACAAGCATACTGACATCAGCAATTTCACTATTATGTCTAAGCTTAATTAACAACAGAAATAAAAACAATATCTTTATAGCAAAGTTACTTTAACACCACATATATAGAATCCATTTTAATATTTATGAAAAGCCAATGTTATAATATGTATTTATAACAGACCTCATTACCTGTAACGGCCGTGCCTGGGCCCTGAGATAATCAGACTTTGGAGGAACAGTGTCAGGGAGCACCTCATGGCTGTCAGCCTGCCACGCACTCATTACCACGCTCTGTGTGCTGGGCTGTGTGAGAACAAGGAAGATCCACCTTGAGGTGTACAGCCCGTCTGGCTGGAGGTATTACAGACCTTGACAGACTAAAGCAGTGTATTAAGAGCTTTCACTCTGATGATCCTCTTAAAAATGAGACTTCAGAATATCTAGTGTGTAGCATGATTCATCTAAGACATCAAATAACATATGTTCTTAGCCTTTGATGGCAGTCTTAATGTTATGCTTCAGCTGAAAAGTAAAATTAGTCTTAAGTTTTTAAAATGCCAGATTTCTCTGCAGTATTTTTGCATGTACATCTTGTGAAGAGGTTGATTTCTGTAATCAGTCATTGAAGCAGTGAATTGCTGCCTGAGCAAAGTAATTTTTAGGATAAAATACAAAAACCACACCCAAATTATAAGCTTGTTTTTCATGCTGAAAAGTAATTGAATCAAATAATCCTTTATAATGTTTTTGTGTCTGAGGTCTCTTATACTTCAGGTCCTGTCCTTTGACAGCAAAACATTTACTTGGCCTTAGCACCTTCTTGTGAATCCCTGGCAGAGTAAATCCTTCCCAGGACAGCATGTGCTTGGGGATATTTTTATGAGAGGTAAAGCTGACTTCCCAGAATCTCAAACTTCATTTTTCCTTATCCTCAAGTACAGAATATCCTAAACTGGAAGGGACCCACCAGGATCATCCTGGCCCTGCATAGACACCCCAACAATTCCACTCTGTGCATCTCTGAGAGCATTGTCCAAATTCTCTGCTTAGGATACCATGTTTGTGATTTTAATGCAAAGTTAGCATAAGATTGATGCTGTCCCAGAGGATATCTAAGTACTTAATCTCTTTCCATAATGCCATCTTCCCAAATAATCTCACTGTCTGGTAACTGACTGCTCTGCATTAGGCAGCACAGAGGTAATGTGTGATTTTTGTCTAGCTTATGTAACAGAAATGCCTTCAGTCTGATAGTTATGTACTGTTTGTCAGAAAAGAGCTTGAATAAATTACCACATGTTTTGTGAAGGCATTTTCTCCTCAGTTAAAATATAAGCACATTGCAAATCACTTGATTCAAAGGTGCTCTACCTATTGCGCTTGTCCTTCAGACAATGCCAGTTGTAAAACACAATTGCAATTCAAGAAATTCATTCACTCTAAGTAGTGTTGATCTTGTAATTTCTGATTTTAGGCAGAGTTATGAAAAAATGAAATACTAAAGACTATAATTATTCCATAAAGTAACAGTGAGGGAAACACTGGAGGACTTGATCCAAAAAGAAAAAAAAGAGAAAACCAGTATTTTGGCTGTAACATTTTAATCAAAACTTTTACTTACAGTTATTAACATTTTATTCACCAGTGCACTATTGTAGTTCTCTGCTGACAACAACAAAGATATCAGCCTTTATCCCATGTCTTTTATTAGAAGACCCTAATTCATTGGTGGTTTGAGAGAGAAGTATTTAGATTAAAGGCATGGAGTAGATTTTAAGATTCTCAGGGAAAAAAAGGTAGCTTGTATCAAAAATTAAGTTAGAGACACTAAAAGCTTGCGATGGGCACTCATTATTGAACTTTTGTTTTGTGTACAATGTGAGTTTAAGATCTATATGTTTAAATTAGGACTTTGTTGGTATAATTTGAATGACCAAATTTTGTTGCAGGCCAGTATCAGTTACAAATCTGGTATGTTGTTTGCATTTGTTGTCTCAGCGGAGATCTTACAGAGCAGATTTTTTTAGTCCTGTGAAATCTAGATCTGACAGATTTGCTCTCAAATTACCTGATGTATTTCATGCATCCTGCAGGAATGCCTTTAAAAAGATATCCACACTGTGCTTCCTGTCCCTGCAGTAATAATGAGCTGACTGTTTAGCTTTGAAGAGTTCTTTGTTTTATTTTCACAAGCAATTTTCTCTCAGTGGAAAAAACGCAGTTTTGATATTGTGCTCTGAAAGAGCCCTGGTCTTGAAAGAGGCTGTTAAAGGTTATGTGGTGCTTTATATCTGCATCAAAATACCTGAAGGGGACACACACTCTCTGAATATTGTAAAGAAATATGCTGGGTTTAAAGCATCTGGTTGAGTGCTAAATGAATATTTGTCTTGCCAATTGTATGGGTTTGGATCCTGAAAGGCAACTGAGGCAAAGATTCTATGACAATGGTTGGCAAATATGCTGAATGTACATATGGGTGTTCCAAAAAGTAACAGCTGCAGCAGATTGGGGTTTGGAAGCATTTAATAACTTATGATAAAAGAAGCCCATCTCAAAAATAAACCATGGCCTGCAGGTGTCTGTAGCTGTGTTGTCTGGCTTGAGCCAACAATCTCCTGTAAACAGGAATTTTGTTGTTTCTGGCTCTCATCGTTAGCTTTACACCCGTAACAGTAGTAGAGGAATGTTTGAGTATAAATATTTGTAAGTTTGGTAATTAATCGTGTGATAAGTGAAGACAAGGGAAGCAAAACTGATTCTGTTGGCTTGAATTAATTATGATTTCACCTAAAGAAGAATTTCCACCAACTGTTTAATGCTATAAAGCTCATGCCTGTGAAATTGGCCATTTATTACCTTTAAACATGAGTAAAAAAAGTCATAAAACATAGCTGGCAATTAATGTGATTTTCACATCTCAGCATTTAGTGATATGCCAAGATAGTTTGTGCACTGCACTTAGATAAAATTCAGTAAATAAGAACAGGTTATGGCAATATTCCTTGTAAAACTTGCCTCTTCATTAGAAATATCTGATTATCATATATCACTTTTCATGCATTCTTGAGGGTTTTATCTGAAAAATCTTATGGGGAAACAAAATTTAGTTCAATGCTCAGCTCCTGTGTGTGTAGTTATGACTGGAGGTCACAGTGCTTCAGCTGGTGGTTGAGTCAATTCAGATTTTATTTCTGACTTGAGTTTGTTTGCTGTGATGGGATATATTAAAGACAGTAGAGGATTAATATTTTCTATCATTTAGTAGATGTTCTCTTAGCTGTAGTAAGAAGCAAAAATAGGAGACTTTTACTACTGGCACCCACATGTGTGCAAAAATGCTCAGGTGCACATTGGCTTCATTTTGAACCACGAGTTGGTGCCTTTTGAGCAAATGTGGAAATTTATAGCCCAGCCTAGTCCTGTTAGGGTTGAGATATTAACAAAAAAGGGAAGTCATTTGTCCATATTTTTACTAAATATATTTGGCCTATAATGCTGGAAATAAAGGTTACACTATTAAATCATTCATTTTGGTGTTCTTATGGTATTGGCTTCATTTTCTGTTAAAAGGAGTAAGTTCACATTTTTACAACATCTGGTATATTTATAGCAATTAGCTCTGGACAGGTTGCACTGCTGTCATTCTAAATTGCAGTCCAAATACAAACAAATTGGGACTAGAAATGATTTAGTCAATGAGTAAGTAGTTATCTTACTCACTTGAATTGAAAAGCTATCAAACCTGATAGGTGTGACTGTTTTGATGCTGTTTGATTAAAATAGAGGTTTTTATAAGTGCTGAATATTTTGAGTGTTAAACAACTGATGTAAGTATTGGTCAGTAAGATTGCTTTCTTTGAATAGAATATATACCAATATATAGGAATTGTTGATAAAAGAATTCAGAATAAAATACACATTTACTTGTAAAATGGGTGTTCTTATGAAATAAATGGACCAATTATGGACCTAAGGCTACTCGTGTAGAAAAAAGGTGATTTATCTTTCAAGTTATCTTGTAGACATAAAGGTTGCTGTCAACATCATTCTGTAAAGTCATTTGACAATTTTTGCTTTCAACCCTAATAATTTTGAAAAGCATTTACAGAGCCTACCTTAGTGGATTTCCAACATCATAAATAAGGACTATGTATATTAGTTGTCTCAAATTGCTTATTATTGGCATAGATTTTGACACCAAAGGCAATGACCTGTCTCAAAACCACTGTATTATGTCCATACAGTGATCAGTAACTGCTCAAATACAGACTATGGAAAAAAGTTCAGTAACTGAGAAATACTTTTCAACTATGGAAATGTTAGTGTTTCCAGTGAAGCTGCTGTAATTTTCTAGTATGAGAAAGCTAATTGGTAGTTTAAGGTGTGTTATATTGATTGTGGTAAAACATGTCACACACACACAAATTGGTAATCACAGAATCCCAGGAGGTTTGGCTTGGAGGGGACTTTAAAGCCCATCCAGTGCCACCCCTGCCATGGCAGGGACACCTTCCACTGTCCCAGGCTGCTCCCAGCCCCAGTGTCCAGCCTGGCCTTGGGCACTGCCAGGGATCCAGGGGCAGCCACAGCTGCTCCGGGCACCCTGGGCCAGGGCCTGCCCACCCTGCCAGGGGACAATTCCTAATTCCCAATATCCCATCCAGCCCTGCCCTCTGGCACTGGCAGCCATTCCCTGTGTCCTGTCCCTCCAGCCCTTGTCCATTGTCTCTCTCCATCTTTCCTGCAGCTCCTTCAGGCCCTGCAAGGCCACACTGAGCTCAGCCCAAAGCTTCTCCTGCCCAGGTGAGCAATCCCAGCTGTGCCAGCCTTTCCTCCCAGCAGAGCTGCTCCATCCCTCTGCTCCTCCTCATGATGTGTGGTGTAGCAATATATGAAATATTGCTTGACTTTTTGATGACAGCATCACTCAAGAAGGGAATTCTAAGGAACAGCTGCACTGTGCACAAACCTGTGCATCTCTTCAGTAGTGGAATACACAAGCCTTGAAATCCATTTGAATCTTTGGAGTTGCCCTTTTCCTTTAGCTGATCAAGGAAGTTTGCTTGCTCAAGTACAGAGTAAAGGACAAAAAAAGTATGTATTATGGAAAAGTACTTTAAATAGCTTGTTAGAAGGGAAAAAGATGTCTTGTGAACTTCCCCTCCATTTTTCAGCAATTGGTTATTGTAGCTTTTGTCAGTGTAATGTATATTTAAAGTTTTTTTCTTTTAATTTAAGTGTTCAGCAAGGTATTTAATTGGCTGCCTGTACTGATCAGGGGTTTTCTTTTGGCTGGCAAAGAATTCATGTGCTCAGATAATGTTCTTTGTTAACTTGAATAGTCTGATTATGTTGTTTTATGTCACTGCATGCGGTAAACTTGAGACTGGCTACAGAGCAAATGTCTTTAAATCAGAAATGTGAAATGCAGAAAAAACCAGCAGTTTAAACTAGTCAGGAGTGTGTCAGCAATTTAACAGCTTTTTTGTAAACAGGTGTTTGCAGCTGTCCAGGCATTGAGATAAATGGTAAAGCAAGTGTGCTTGAAAGCTTTCCTCTGACAATCCCTAGACAAAGTCAGCCTTTGTGACCTCTTCATGTCTTGTTTTCACAGCAAACCCACAGAGACACAGAAATGGGGTTGCAGTGCAGGGCTGGAATGCCTGGGAGTGTTTCCCTCTGAATGGTGCTGTTCAGTGATTTATTGTTTGAAATGTCTTCCTGCACGTGGAGGAATCATGATGTGTGATAACAACACATCTCAACACTTGTGTTCTTGTGAAAAATGCGTATTGTATGATTGGCTCTTTGTAAATATTAAAAGGAATGCTGTATGTGTTATGTTAGAAAGTTATGCTGTATTAATCCTTTTAAGTAGCGTGGTAAATTTAGATTTTAGGCTATAGCATAATATTAAAATAGAAACTACGTGATGTAAGATGTTTTTTGTAACTAGTTCAAGGAATGGATAAGATAATCAAGAAATTCTTCACATAGAGATAACAGCAACAAGACACCAGGTTGCAAAAGAAGAATTATTCCCTACTTGCTGGGAAAAGCCAGACTTGGTG
>VZRH01003718.1:366399-396614 GCA_013397555.1 Urocynchramus pylzowi | reverse complement strand
TAAACAGAAAAATCCCTAGTTTGAAAGGAATGTTTGCATCAAGTATGAGATACATGAATATGCAACAGGCTATTGCTTTTAAGGGTTAATCCTTTGTTAGCAAAGTGTTTCTGTGGCAGAGTGCCTGGCACCCGGATGTCTGTAATTCTTTGCTTTTTATTGTCCTTTATTTTCCTGACTCTGATTGTCCAAAGTCTTATTGCTCTAATTTTTATTACTATTTTTATAACTATTTTATTACTATTAAACTTTTAAAAATTTAAAACAAGTGATTGGTGTTTTTCACAGTTCTCATCACTTTTCTGCTCTTTTTAAATAGAGGTATTTAGGAACTGTGCAGTTCTTCTCTGGTTCAGAGCAGATTAGCAGAACTGGAGTCAGTGGAACTGTTTTCAGCTCCCACGTGTCTGTCCCAGAGTTAGAACTAGGCCATATTTTTAGGTAGGTCTTGAGTATAAAATATTAATCTGCAGTCCTGAGTAGCAAAGATGTTCAGGGAAAGTCTGTCTGTTGTTGATACCATAACTCTGGATATGCAATAGCAGTTTAATAGCAAAAGAAATGAGTAAAGATATTGCCCCCGAAGATTTCTGATGTTGTTCCACACTAGTTTTTCATTACTTGAGGTAATTGGACTGACTCTTTGTGCCAGTATAGTTCTATACCAAAATACTTTCCTGGCCTACAGACTGAAAGATGGAACAGTTTGCATTCTGCAGTGTTAAAATTACAACATTTTAAAAGAGAAATTTTTATCCCTAACTGTGAAGAGTTCAGTTTGAGAGACTCAGCTTTCAAGGTTTCTATCTTGGGTTGCTTTTTACATTCAAGTTCCAATATTCATCCATGCAATTATTTGATTTGTGAGGTTTCAGCTGAATGATATTTGCAACCAGTAGAAATTGGCTTTGTTTTGTACAAGTCAGAGTTGCTCCAGGTTAGCTGAAAATGTTGGCCTGCAAAACTTTTAGGCTTCTCTTGAAGCCTTGAGAATTTCTACCCTAGAGGAGATAAGCTTCTACAGGAAGACACCCAAGAGATGCCAGAGCTTTAAAATAGTGGTTTACAAAAGATACTAAATTAATGTATACTTTTAGATTTAATTTTTCTGATTGATATACTGTTTTTTATATCTCCACGACTTTTTATATAGATGCTTTCAAATGCAAATTAGTGTAAGCAAGTGGGAGAATATGTACAGAGAACCCTAAAAAAGGGCAGTTATGCACTGTGTAGGATCTCCTGTGAGAAAGAGCTGCTGGGAGGAGGATAATCCTTCCAAGGAAATCCCTAATGAGCCATATTTTGTCCAGCTAGATGTTACCTCTCTCTGTGGATGTACATATATGAAGTGATTTTCACTACTGTTCCTAGGATGTATAATGCAAGAACCTGATGTGTGTAAAATCCTTCTCTAATGCTCTGAGGTGGTAATTTATAGTTCTATTTGATGTTTAGGTAAGATGCTTGCTCTATCAAATATGGTGATTAGTCTCTCTTGAATATAAGAGAGGGATTTCTGGCAGCAGAATTCTGTTTGACTGTAAAGCCTTGGAGGCTGGAAAGAAATCCGTCACACAAAAAATGTCTCTATATAGTTGCTCATCCACCAGATTCTAAAAAGAACCTCTAAGCTGTCAAGAAGTACAATATGATAAAAGCAGGAATGATGAAAAGGAAATGGCACCTTGCAGCTGACCATATAAAAGCATAAATTCCTCCTGGGACTTCTGCACATAAAAGATAGGTTTCACTACTTTTCTAAGAACACTGGATCACATTAACTTATTCAAATAGGAGGTCAGATCACAGTGTTTAGGTTTAAAGCTGTCCCACACAGCCCTTGATAAGAAAAAATTGACAAATCACACTTTTGAATAAACTCATTTTAATCCTTTTCTTCCTTTTGAAGTAATAAAAAATATCCCTGTCATGCAGTTGCCATTGCATTTAATAGCTGTCATTTAGTGAAATGGAAAAATGATATCAGAACATAATGCCTTCAAATATGGCTAATAGCATTTTACATAAGGAAAAATACTTTTATTTTACATGAATACGGCTGTTAGTCTATGATTATTATTGAGAATTTTGCTGCTTTGCCTATTGCAGCACAGTGATAAGAACAGCTATAACTCCTGTCATCTGTGTATAAAGACAGAGATTACTTTTCCTTAAGTTCTATATAATTTTAAAAGCTTGACAAATTCTTTTATCAAGAAATTATCACTTTATATAATTTTTATTTGGTATAGTAAGCAAAATATACCAAATTGTATTTTAAAACAATGCAATGATTTTTGTGTTTGGATCTTCTGTGTTAAACGTGCTTTTATCTCAGAGCACGTCACTCTTGTTGAGATTTATGCCAGTGCCCTTGTACAAACAGGTATTAATTAATTTTAAATTACACTGGGTTACATATGGAATTACAGATGACAACCAAACCAAACCAAATGAGTTCTTGCTGATTAAAGTTTCTGATGCTTCTAATGAACCTGGGAGCACTGGACATAACCTGCACAGATCCTCTGAGCTGCAAACCAGTGCTGGTCCAGAGATGGCCACACAAACTGAATAAAGGTCTACCTGTAGCCTGAGCTGACATCTGAAAGAACCCCAGACAGACCTAACTGGGATCCACTCACAAAGAAAATCAAAAAAATTGCAGAGCCATGCAAAAAGCATCTTTGGAAGGCTAAGCATGCTCAGTTCTCAACTGTGGTGCTTACTCCAGACACTGCTTTCTCTGGAGTTTTCATGGATATTTCACTAATGGGGCAACACAAAGTTCTTTGTGCCAGACATGACTGTATTCCAAAGTGGGGAATTACGCTCTGATTTGTAGTTAAGATGCAGCAGATCAACTCTTAATTATTGGAGGATTCTCTCTGTCCCAAAATAATCTGAAGCTCAGTAATTGGGAGTGTTTCAGGAGCGCATGGAATGCTAAGTCATGGCAGGGTCTAGCTGGGAATTGAGCATGAGATTACTCCAGTCCACAGCTGATTTTTCTTGGAGCATATGCCTGAAACCTCCAGGTTTTGTTTCGTAAGTGGTAGTTAAAAATTAAAAACAGCAGAAAGAAAGGAATGTCTTAAAGCATGAAGGAAATGCTAATAAGACTTCTGAGCTATGCTTAAAGGTCTTTGCTAAGAATGGGGGATTTTAGTCCTGTGCACTGTTTATTCCATGAACCTCAATCAGCTTGTTGCTGCTCTCTGTGTCCATGTTGTTGCTTGTGTGATGCCACAAAATCATTAATATGGATAGCTTCATGCAGGTGAAATTGGCTGTTCTCATGAATCACTGGAGATGCTGATTTCTAGAATATTTCTGATAACAGTTTCTGTTCATTGCAAAAAAGAGGGCAGCTCTCTCATGTTCTTTTGGGTTTGTAAAGTGTTAAAATCACATGACTTGGAGAAAAAGGATGAATGGAATACCCAATATGGAGGAATGATAACCAGAGATAATGAACAGTAACTGCTGAGATCTCCAGTCAGGGTGTGTTGTTATTCAAAAAATGAATTTAAATTGTCTTCTTTATTTCTCATTCATCCACTGCCTCCAGCAATATTGTTTTGCATTTAGTTGATAAGATAAGATGCCAAAGGTTTTTAGATAAATAGGTAGCCTTTACTTTAAATAATGCTTTAAATCTGAGCTGATAGCTTGTATATTAAAATATCAGTGACATCACATTTAGTAGATAGGTAGGAAAGTTTAAGGATGATTGGAGTGTGCATAAACTTTCCTATCTGTTAATTAATTTTTTTCACGATGTCACAAATGTCAAATATGAAACCTTAAGCTACAGTGCTGCTTTCTAATGCAATATATTCCCCTTGTGACTGCAAGTATGGGATAAAAGGATTTGCTTTTCATCATAGGCCAAATTAAATTTTAATTGCTTGAGAAAATACAAATGTCAAAAGCAAATCTTCAACCTGAGATTATGATCCTTTGTCACAGATGTTATGTCCCCATTTAAAAGTAAAATAAGTGTTTTCTTCCCTTGAAGTATGTTTTCCACACAGTATCCTAAAGTTCTATTTCAAAACACTGAGCTGTGATATGTATGTGATGTGTATTGTTGATAGCAGAGGATAATCTCAATTTGTTTATGATATCAGCAACTGTTATGCTTAATATGTCAGGTTTTTGATGTCCCATCAACACCCCAGGACATGAAATGGAGCATAAGGTATAGCTGCTTAAATGACACAGTGTGCACACTGGGCAACATGAGGCAAAGGAGAATTTTCTTAGTGGATATAGATTAATGAAACTTCAGAGTCCTTACTGCTGAGTTCAGGAAAGAAATGGACCCAAACTTCTTTTGCTTAATTATAATTGTTAGTTATTTCCTGTTATTGCAAGCTGTCTTAATCAGAAATGCTGGTTCAAAACCACAGGTTCTGACAGGTTGATCTGCTTGAGCTGACAGTGCGCACTGCAACCCCAAAGCCCTGCCCTGGGGAATGGCTGCCAGTGCAGAGGGCAGGGCTGGATGGGATATTGGGAATTAGGAATTGTTCCCTGGCAGGGTGGGCAGGCCCTGGCCCAGGGTGCCCAGAGCAGCTGTGGCTGCCCCTGGATCCCTGGCAGTGCCCAAGGCCAGGCTGGACACTGGGGCTGGGAGCAGCCTGGGACAGTGGAAGGTGTCCCTGCCATGGCAGGGGTGGCACTGGATGAGCTTTAAAGTCCTTGCCAACCCAAACCGTTCTGTGATTTGCTGTAAAATACAGCTCAGTAACTCTTTAATACCAGAAACTGCTGGTTCCTTATGATCCCACCAAGAAAGTCACCAGAATGTCATATTCAAAATGCTGTTTCCTGAAAGTAAAGCAGTTAAGAACAAGAGAACAGTAAAAATTAACTTGGACCCTTTCAGTTACTGGGAATTCCTGATCTAGCACTGAATAAGGCTTTGCTCAGGGCACAGGCTTTTGTGCAGATTCTGACCATGCAGGGGATCTGCTTCTTCTCTCTTCAGAGATTGCATGTGGGTTTTGTTGATAGGAAAGAACTCATTTATCCTTTGTTCTTTCACACAACAATCATGGTCACTTAAGTGTTTACTGAAATCTGATAAAGCTACAAGTTGTGTTATTGCTGGAACAGTGAGAGCAGTGTACAGAGACTCCTGTATTAAAGCTGACCCTTGCTTTGTTCTGCTCTTTGGACTGGTATCACTACAGCAGCTATGACTTTTGTGAATGGAAGAAAATAGGGAATATTATTTTTAAGTCTTTGGAAAAACAGACATGAACCTAATGATTTCATTTCATTCAATTATCATTCAAATATGGCATGTAATTGTAAAACGTAGGGAACTATGAAAGTGGAAATTTATAATGATGCAGTCTTAATTTTATTAATTTCATCCATAAAGCAGATATTACACCGAGACAGACATCAAATTAAAACTCTCAGACTCTAATTAGCTTTAGAAGTCTCTTATGTCTAATTTATATGGCTGTCATAATTAATTTAAATACTGACTTCAACCTGGTCATGATGCAGAAAACTCCATTCAGTGGCAGCCATTAAAGAAATATTAAGTAGGATCTTGTTTTTTAACCTTGCTTTTATTTACTGTAGTATGTCCAGTTGGCTTACATGAGTTGGACCATATTAAGGTCCTTTATAGGAAAAAGAGATCTTGACAAGTGGACCACACCACAGACTATAAGGATTGCTTGGCCAGTCATGCAGAAGGAATGTATTGAAGTAGAGAATAAAATGTCCTTTGGATGACACCATGAAGTCATAATTTTTGAACTTCTGAAGATACATTTATGCTCTTTTGCTTAAGGGGATGCAGGAGGAGGATTTCAATATCTGTGGACCAGACTGAGTAAAGGATCATAGAAACTTGTGTGGAATTATCAGGATTGGCTGTTGTATAGTGGTTAAAGCTCTCTTGATGTGCAGAGTTCTCTTTCTGTGCATACTCTAAATGCAGCAGGTTTTGAGTAGTTCAGTGCCCATCATGCAAAAATGTAATCCAAACTCTAGCATCCAATAATTATTCCACCTAGCCTCCCAGTACAGCCCAGTTCAATAGGTATTTTCTGGCTAAGCCCTGTTGATTAGGTATAAAAAAAAATATTTATGGGTTCTTTGTATTAATGACTTGTGGAGGAATAAGTAGCAGCAGCCAACTGTTAAATTCTTGAGTTAGGTAATTCTATAATGCAACAGGCAGAATAATCACCCAGAAAATTGAAAATGAGTGTTTTGTTAATTACTTAGCATTTGGACAATGCTCTCAGGGATGCACAGGATGAGGTTGTTGGGGTGTCTGTGCAGGGACAGGAGGTGGATCAAAGATCCCTGTGGCTCCCTTCCAGCTTGGGATATTTGTCAGGGTGAGAAGGCAATTGTGCCTAAGAGCCCAGGGTTAGTGCTGCATTCAGGGGACAGTAGGGTGGGCAGAGCCTGTTTGAATAATGGGATACACCTGGTGAAGTCTATAATGGTGAGCTCTGAGCACAGGCGCCTGGCTGTGCTCCTGACACGTGTCTTAGTGGCTCCAGCTTGGCTTTGTGTTGGTTCATTGCTATCTCTTGCCTTTGTGTATGTTCCTGGGGGTATGTGCCATCAACAGCAGTCTTTTTCTCCATGGGATTTTGTTGAAATAAACATATAGGAATCTGTTTCTTAGAAATTTTAGGTAGATATATATCTAGAATTCAGTTGTACTTAAATCTAGTCAGAGATTTGAGGCTTTGAAATTTGCACATACAACCTGGTTAATCCAGCCCTGTTAGGCTGCTTTAAATTCCACCCTCAAGTGATGTAAAGCTGCATCAAGTATCTCTAGCTTTTTCCAAATGGAAAAGTTAGGAAAGAATAGTTGGTGAATTATTGCTTTGTTGGTTGTTAGATACTCTATAAGTAGTTGTGTTGAATTTTCCAGCAATTTTGGAATGTCTTTCCTTAGTTTATATAATCTTTAAAATACTATGAAGGCGAAGTTGAGGCAAGTGTTTAGAAATTTAGGTTTATACTTAGATTAGGATACTTATCTGCATCCTGGTTTCTTTTTTCTGATCCACCAGAAAGCAAGAATTAAATCTCTCTGGTCTGACCTTATTGCAATCTTTCTAAAATGTACGAATCTTTAAAAACTGGAAGAATCCTTTTAATCCTGTGCTTAAATGGAAAAAAAAAAAACCAAAACAAAACAAACCCTCTCATTTTGAGAGAGGCTTTATAAAGTGAATTGGGTAATTGTGTGAAAACGAGTTTAGAAAAGTCAAGGCAACATAAAGATAGTCATATAAGACTAATTATCACTTCTTTGGCATATGATAGCTGCCACATTTTTCCACTGAAAATATGGATACTAAGCATCAGAATAAAAGGGAAGGGAAAAACAACTGCAGAAGCATGTAAAAGCTGTATTCTTCCTTGCTAGATGCAATAAAGAGCTGGCACATGAGGAGCCATTCATCATGGAAATGACTGGAGTAATTTGTTAAACTTATTTCACAGATGTGAAAAGAAGTTTAACTGTCTTCATTTAAGTTTATATAGGCTTTTTCAGCTTCCCTTGTTTTCACTGAAATTGCTTCCCTTCAGACAGAGGGGGGGAAAACCCACCACATTTATTTTTAGATCTATTGCAGCTGACTTGATTTTTGATGGAATAGTTAATTTGGATCAATTTATGGTGACACAGCATCTGACTTGAGTTGAAAGAGGGAGGTGATTTTGTTGGTGCCTGGCAATTCAGATAACATGACAAAAACATTGTCCCTAACAACTGGTGTGAAAAAAAGTTGACTCCTTAAAACTTTCTGTCCAGTTAATAGCCTTGACTCTTAGTTATAATTGACTGGTTTTTAAAAAATTGGCAGATGTGGACAAATTTCTTCCCAGTATTAAATGGGATTTTTCTCTTACCCACATTATCTTCAATGTGGTAAGAAAATACCTTGAGAGAAGGAATAGTTAAGGGGACTTGCACTTCATGATTTTATTTATTTTTTTAAAGGAGATGTCAGTGACCAAGTTCATGCTGTTGTGAGAAACATTTAAAATATAAGACCTTTTTTTCTATGGAGGCTGCCTTTTGGCCAAGCCAGTGTGACATATTTCCCTCTCACCTGTAGCTGTCATTTAGAAAGGGCAAAGAAAAGCTTAAACTATCTTGTCATGTAGGAAAGAGCCATGCTGCTTCCCTCACCTCTCTGATTTAAAATTCATGCTTCTTCATGGCTGTCTTAAAATGCTTTTCAAGGCTGGTTCAAATAATATTCTTCCTATACCTTTTAATCTATTATTGCCACTCAGTCAGCTTATCACTCTGCCAAGCTGAGCTTGCTCTCCAAGTCTCAGAACTCATTGCAAATGTCAAGAACCTTTCCCTAGAACAAGTCTGTTATGCTTAAAACGAAAACACTGCCATCCTCTAATTTTTCCAAGAGTTCCACAGAGAAATTAAAAATGTTTACTGGGGAAATGATCTATAGCCTAAAATGAGTCTGGTATTTCCCCTTTAGTTGTTCAGGGGAAGCATGGAAAGCTTGCATCAGGAGGAAATGCCCAACATCAGAAAAAAATTCTTTAGGAATTCAGGGTATGATTTTTTTACAGGATACTAGGGGCACAAGTTCTAATTTGAGAAACTGATATTTTTCAAATATTGTAGATTCAGTTGAAGAGCTCATTCAAGCTGGTGGAGGACTCATAGAATCACTGAGGTTGGAAAAGCCCCCCAAGGCCATGGAGTCCCAGCTGTGCCCCATGCCCACCCTGTCCCCAGCCCAGAGCACTGAGTGCCACCTCCAGCCCTTCCTGGGACACCTCCAGGGATGGGCACTCCAAAGCTCCCTGGGCAGCCCCTGCCAAGGCCTGAGCACCCTTTCCATGGGGAAATTCCTGCTGGTGCCCACCCTGAGCTCCCCTGGCCCAGCCTGAGGCCGTTCCCTCTCCTCCTGTCCCTGTTCCCTGGAGCACAGCCCGACCCCCCGGCTGTCCCCTCCTGGCAGGAGCTGTGCAGAGCCAGAAGGGCCCCCCTGAGCCTCCTTTTCTCCAGGCTCAGCCCCTTCCCAGCTCCCTCAGCCCCTCCTGGGGCTCCAGCCCCTTCCCAGCTCCGTTCCCTTCCCTGGACACGCTCCGGCCCCTCCAGGGCTCTTGTGGCCATGACAGGCCCAGCGCTGGCCACAGCCCTCGAGGTCCCTCAGCAGGGCCAGCACAGGGGCCGGGCCCTGCCCTGGCCCTGCTGCCACCCCAGGGCTGGCATAGCCCAGGTGCCACTGGCCTCTGGCACACCTGGGTTTGTGTCCAGCCCTGTCACCAGCAGCCCCAGGGCCTTTCCCACCAGCAGCTTCACAGCCCTTCTGCCCCAGCCCAGCTCCATGGGCTTGGGGTGACCCCAGGGCAGGGCCTGGCACTTGGCCCTGTTGTCCCTCAGCCCATGGATCCAGCCTGTCCCAATCCCTCTGCAGAGCCTTCCTGCCCTCCAGCACATCCACACTCCCACCCAACCTGATGTGATCTTCAAACTGACTGAGGGTGCCCTCAGTCCCTCATCCAGATCATCCACAGAGATACTGAACAGGACTGGGTCCAGTAGTGGTCCCTGGAGAACCTCATTAGGTGGCAGCAGGATGTTGAACCACCCCACCCATCACTGATGGAATTGTTGTGGAACTTCCCCAGCATATGAGCAGTAAGGCTCAGGCTGCTGGAGCACTGCAGGCAGTGAGATTCAGGAGATGCACAGGGAATGCATTTTTTCCACCATAAGAGCAGAAGTGCATATGTTTCTTTGCAGTTGCTGGAAACATGAGGGATGATCTGAGTAACTTAGCAGTGGGAGAGATAAAGGAAACAAACTATGACTGTTGCAGTTAGCAGAGGAGTGGAATTTGAAATGCTGATGGTAAATAAATGAATTATTAGAAAGTAATGAACCCTGTTAATTTATTCCTACAACGCGATTTCATAAGTGTTGATGTTTTAGTCCTAGAGCACACAGAAACCTGCAGCTCATTATTTTATCACTGACACGACCTCTCAAGACTATTGGTATTTCAGAGCTGGGTAGCACTTCAATCACACAGGGAAATGCTGTAGGTAGCACATATAAAATTCCTTTGGTGTGTCCTGTGACTCTGGAGTGCAGTGGAACTGGTAGCCTGCATTGTTACACTTGTCATGATGTACATGAGAAGTGTTCTGTGCAGGATCATGGGGGGTCATGGCTTTTGCAACCAAAAAAAGCTCCTGGAGAAAAGAATGAAACCCCACATGTAAAAGCTCTTAGAGGAAAAGAGTTGAGCAAGTCTCCATGGAGGAATTATAACTAAGGTCTAAAGTTAGCATTAAAGATAATAATGTAAATGCAAGTCTGTAGTGCTTATTCAGAGAATTAAAAAAGGATGTATTAATATCTATAGCTATAGCCAGCTGCTGCCACACATAGTCCAGGCACACTTTTGAATTTAGTTTTTTTAAAATTGCTTATTAATTTAAAGAGATGTGAATACTGAAATGTTTAGCCTGTCTTTTCATAACCATTATGGATAAGGTAAAATAAGGGCAGAGAAACACCTTACAGAGAAAACTGGTGGGAAGAAGGATGGACTTCAGTGGCTGGGGCTAAACCTGCCTCACCATGGCAGCTTTTAGACACAGGTGAGATTGAAAAATTGAAAGTCTATTCTTTCTGTGTCAGTAGTTTGATAACCTGCCAAAAGGGCAGTGATTTTTAGGACAGAACTTCATATAAGATCCTATAGAAGCTGTGGCTGCCCCTGGATTCCTGGAAGTGTCCAAGGCCAGGCTGGACAGGGCTTGGAGACCCTGGGATGGTGGGAAGGTGGAAGGTGTCCCTGCCCATGGCAGGGGTGGCACTGGATAAGTTTTGGGGTTCCTTCCAACCCAAACTCTTCTGTGATTCTGGGAATTTCCCTCACTTCTGTCCAAGGAGATGCTTTAAAACAGCTGTAGGAGGCACACAGTTTTTTTCAGCCAAATTTGTCTACCTGTAGCACTTCAGAAAAACTCTGCAGTGTTGCAAATCCATTAGAGGAGTGCTAAGGAATAGGAAATAATTTCTCAGTGCCTCAGGTTGAAACATCTGGTTCAAGTGCAAATTGCATTTGTATTGTCTTACAGCTCCCGGGAGCAGTACACAGGGGAGGGGAAAGTCTGGCACGCTTTTCCTAAAATTCATTTCAATTTCGAGTTTTTACAGAGCAGCTCTGAGTTCACAGCTTCTCTCTGCAGTCCAATGCACTGCCTGGAAGGTTTTGTTTGCAGAGCTTTGTTTGCAGCTGCCTTTGGCTGTGAGTGTGACCTGTGGTGCTGCTCCCCTTGTCTGCCTTGGCAGGATCTGGAGATGTCTGGCTTGTGGAGCTCTCTGCTGTCCCTCACCGAGCTCATTCCTTGTCAGTTCACTAACAAGACTTGGGTGCTCTGCTAAATTCATCACAAACAAGTATGAGTGTTGTAGATTCAAAAAGTTCCTTCTTATAAAAAAACCCAAAAAACAACAAAACCAAATCCAGTATTTTTGAGAATACAATGAATTTGAGAGCAATGATTCAAATAGTGTTTTTTTCATGTGTCACTACTTGTCTACCTCCTACATTGCAATAATAGATAATTTCTGCTCTGCACCCTTTGAAAGAGTTCTAACCTGTAAAAAAGTCAAAACAAATGTATTGTTCCTTTTTTTCATTACTTAAATAGACTATGACTAGTTATTAAAAAAAACCACAAACCTATTTTTAACAACTTTGTTGATTTGGGTTTAGGCCAGTGTTGGGCAATTCTTTTTAAGAGGGAATTTTAAAAAGTAAGAATAAAACCATGCTTAGAGGCATATCTTGCAGGTCTTCTAGGTTAATAGTTAATATTTCCAGCTTAATTTTAAAATTTCGTTGTCTGGTTAAAGTGTAGGGATTCAAAATTTAATTTTAAAAATTTTTTTTATTGTAACTTGACATTCTTCAATGATTTTTTGGTTGTTTTATTAAACAAACAAATTTTTCACTAGATTTCAATCAAAATATGAAGGCACAGGGAATCAGGCACCACTAATAAACACCAAAATCTGTATTCATACAAATAAAGCTGCATGAATTTAGGAAATGGAAAAACCAGGATCAAAAAGTGTTTTCTCTTACAAAAATTTCAGTTTCTTATGGATGCTGTAAAGTATTCCCTAAGCCATGACCTATTACTATTAAGTATTTTCCACTAGCATTATTTACCATAGGTTTTAGTTCTATCAAATGTAACTTTTCACCATATCTATAGCGTCTGTATTTGGTTTATATCTATATCTATATCTATATCTATATCTATATCTATATCTATATCTAATCTGTATCTATATATATATCTTTGTTGTTGCTCTTTTGCCTGATGTGAATACCATCAGGGCTTCTCTTGTCACAGACTGTTATTTAGGAACAATTATAATCTAATTCTTTTCATCATCATAATATCTACACCAAAAAAAATCTAGGATAAAGCAATACCACAGATACCCAAAATAGGCTTATTCTCTGTGTGTATCCCATATTTAAAACCCCAACAGCACAACATAGGGAACTCCAGGTGTGCCTTGTTTTTTGACTTGTTGCTTTCAGGCCAAAATTAGGTTGTCTTTGAATATTACTGGCAAATGATTATTACTGTGAGTTATCTCCTTGTGCTTACCAGACTTAAAGAATCAAAAGAGAGATAATTTAGAGTTTAAGAATATAGTACTCAATTCCCTTTGGAATGCTTCAGAAATTAAAGAAATTAAGAATTAATGTAAGAATTAAGTAGAGATAGAAAGGAGTGGTTAACAATGCAAAAGTAGCTAAAAATGATTATAAATATATTCTGTTGCACCCTACATGAGTTTTTTTTTGGTTGGGCATTTTCTTGGGTGCATTTTCAATTTTTTAAAAATTGTTTTTGGGTTTTATTTGTTTTCCTTGTTTTTTAAGTTGTAGGTTTTTTTAATCTTGCTAGTCTTACTTTTACACATCTCTGTCTGGACTCTAAAGTGTTCATGCTGATGCTTCAATAACTGCTGGCTCTCACTGATTTGAATTCTGTGCCCCTCTGGTTTTATTTTAATGAATAGCCCATGGGCTGTGTGCAAGCCATGTACTCCCAAACAAAACCACCCTTGCCATCTGGGAGGTGTTTTTCTCCTATTGTAAAAGAAGTTCAGTAGGACTATAAATTTGTTTTTTGCCTGCAGTATTCTTTTTGGCTTCAAATGGGAGCACGGCATTGTCGTTTAAGTACGAATTGAATCAGTAGATGGTGCTATAATCTTAGTTTTAGCTTGTTAGTACAAGTTTGGAGAGGCTTGCTGCATGATTTCTTTGCACCTTTGAAAAGGAGACATAAATATGTAATCAACATGATGCTATAATTATTTTACATGTTTGACATTTCAAATACTTTAATATGGTCTTTACTCAGAAGGCAATGCTATATTTAGGTTTAATTATTGATGAGAATCTACTGGACAAGCAACTGATATGATTGTGAAGAAAATGCAGGTTTGACTGTGCCCACTGTGGCTTTCTCCTGAGCCGTGCATTGGGTTTGCTGTGCTTCCACCCAGCCCATCTCCCAGAGTGTGTGAGAGAAGGAAATGTGCTGTTTCCTGAGGCTGCTCATCTCCCTGGAACCCAAGAGATCTCTGCATGCTCAGTTTCTCTCTTTCTCCTCTCATTTTCTCGGAGGGGAAAGGGAAGAGGGTGTTTTTGGAGGTTTGACTGAGGTGTTTGTGCTCTTCAGAGAAGAGGAGCAGCAAATGCAGCCTCAGATGCCCCTTTGGGAAGGGGAGGGTCTTTGTACCCCCTCACTGTATGATGTGTGTGATCTGACCTTGATGGCTAAACCCCATATATTTAAATATATGAAGCTGGAAGCAGTGGCAGTGATAAGGATTCAGTCACCAATTGCAAATGGATTGAGAATTTAGGAAAGCCAGTGGCAAGCAGAGGCTGCATCTGGTAGGGAACCAGACTTTGCTAACAGACTTATCCTAAGTATCTACAGTCTGTATAGCATGAGAGCTGTAAAACATCAAGGAATGGGAAATGTAAACTGAAAAACTATTATTCCTGGAGTCTTTCTATTTCTAGAGCTGAAAGCATTCCCTCACTCTTTCAGAGACTTTAATGGGAGATCCTGAGCAGGTGCTGTGGGTGTGAATCCTTCTACAGGGCTGGAAACCCACAGGACAAACTGGGCACTTTGTGCTGAGGTCAGGAAAATTTCTAGCAAGAGTTTCTTTCAAATTTCAGTGTAAGGTCTTTAGATGAATATCTCTCCACCTTTTTTGGTAAATTTGCATGAATCCTGCCCTGCTCCAGCCCCTCTGCAGTCACATATCAAGCAGAAAACACAATTCCTGTTCTGCAGGTGGTAGAGCTGAGGCAGTCCGTGGGGCTTCCACAAGGCTACAGTTTCATAGATGTGCTCATGCATTGATGGCAGGTGGCATTAGAGATGGAAATAATTGACTCCCACCTTGTTTTGCATTTCTTAGTCTGTTTCTTTGTCTTTACAGACTTGGTCCTTTAAGGGAGGGGTGGCAGTGATAATTTCTGTAAGCCTCTTTCAAATAAGACTATAAAGTATGAAAACTTTCATATTAAGAGCAAACATTAAGTTAAGTTTCAGATGTCCTGGTCAATGAGACATAAATATGTAAGTTATTTATGCTGATGTAGTAAGAGTACTTGAAAAGCAATTTTTATGGGAGAATCACTGTAATTTAGTATACAATGCTCCTGTTCTAGAATGATCCAAACTTTGTGTTTTTCTCAAAAATAAACAAAACAAAACAACAACAAAAAACCCCACCAAAATTAAAACAGAACAGAAAACAAGAAAAACCACAACCAACCAAAAAAAAAAACAAAAAAAAACCAAACCAAAAAACACGAAAAAACAAAAAAGAAAAAACAACCAAAGGAAAAGAAAAAACCAAAACAAAAAACCCAAAAAACCAAACCAAAAAAGCATTAAATGCTGCTAGTTCTGGAATGCCGTATTTCCTAATATAAGTTTTGGGTAAAGAATCAGATAAACCAATCTTTCCTGGTGTGTAGAGCACACCTGGAATATGGTGTCCAGCCCTGGTGTCCCAAACACAGGAATTGCTTGAACAAGTCCAGAGGAGGCACCAGGAGGAGCAGAGGGATGGAGCAGCTCTGCTGGGAGGAAAGGCTGGCACAGCTGGGATTGCTCACCTGGGCAGGAGAAGCTTTGGGCTGAGCTCAGTGTGGCCTTGCAGGGCCTGAAGGAGCTGCAGGAAAGATGGAGAGAGACAATGGACAAGGGCTGGAGGGACAGGATACAGGGAATGGCTGCCAGTGCCAGAG
Source organism: Urocynchramus pylzowi (assembly GCA_013397555.1). Lineage (NCBI taxonomy): Eukaryota > Metazoa > Chordata > Aves > Passeriformes > Fringillidae > Urocynchramus > Urocynchramus pylzowi. The sequence goes on along the minus strand of VZRH01003718.1, from coordinate 381,243 downwards.
GGCAGGGCTGGATGGGATATTGGCAATTAGGAATTGTCCCCTGGCAGGGTGGGCAGGCCCTGGCCCAGGGTGCCCAGAGCAGCTGTGGCTGCCCCTGGATCCCTGGCAGTGCCCAAGGCCAGGCTGGACACTGGGGCTGGGAGCAGCCTGGGACAGTGGGAGGTGTCCCTGCCATGGCAGGGGTGGGATGAGAACCATTCCAACCTGAACCATTCTGGGATTCTACATCAAAACTATTTTCAGTTCTCTTTGAAGAACATGTAGGAATGTGGAACAGTTCAAAGGAAAAGATCAGTCTGGTCCCTTAGCAGAGTGGCTGTGTGCTTGAGCAGGGAATACAGTTTAGAGACCCTTCTTTGTGACAGCACTACCTGTGCAGTAGTGTCTGCAAGGATACTGAACAGCTCCTAGCACCTTTGCTTATTAAAACATGGGCATTTTCATGCAAAGATGTGAATAGCTGTGAATGCAGAACCATTTTAACCGTGGGGGAGCCTTAATATGGCTCCTAAATGGGCACTGAAGATCTTATCAAGTGTATGTGGGGTCTCCTCTGTACCACTTAATTGCTGTAGGACTCGGGATGGCCCCAAAGCCAGCACACATCATAAAGTACAAGATTTTATTCCCTCAAGAAGATCTTCACTTGTGGGACGATCCTAAAGGGAACATGTGACTTACACTAATTTTTGCAAAAAAAACCCAGAGGCTATAGATACAACACAAATGTGATACAAATGCTAACCTGCAAAGGCTAACTGTATGAAATTTGTATTTTGTTTTATTTTATGTTGCTGATAGGTTTTTTTTTTTTTTTTAATGAGAGTTCCAGATTGCTCCCAAGCAAAGATACATTGCAATAACACACAAGTACATTGTATTGTTAGGAAGTGGCTCATTATAACCTCATCTTATCATATAAACCACCAGCTCAGGGATGCATTAAAGCACTTAGAATGTGCCTTATGGGCCTGCACAAGAAACAGATTAATGCTTGTGAAATAATATTTTAATTTTTAAATATTCTTTCAAGATGAAAGGAATCCTCTTAGTGCCATGGGTAAGCAATATTTTAAATCTGTGTGATTGTAATGTGGTTATTAATTTAATGTATTATTCTCATACAAAAACACATATTACCCTGAGTCTGGTTTAAAGTGACAATATTGCAGGCACTGAGCATTCCTTTTCTGAGCAAATACAGCAACATAGTCAATCAAAGCCAGGCAATTAGTTTGGTTTACTTTTATGCAGCAACATACATCCTGATGCACTGGAAAGCACTTAATTGTTCTTAATATAATTGTATTTCATATGACATGGCCAAATGTAGAAAACTATACACTGGGAGGAAAAAAGATAAGCTGAACCTTTGAGATCATGTGATGTAACTACACAATATCCCTCTTCACTCTGTGAGAACAATAGGAGACTTCTGAAATACATTATCCTAGTTAGCACTGGAATTAAAAATTTAAATAAGCAGTAGGTGCTTCTAAATTCTTCTTTTTATCTCCAGAATTATCACTTTTGAATTAGAATAGAGAGTACCAGGCACTTAAGTCCAAAATTCGGTATTTCTTCTGAGCATTCTAGGCTGCTGCAGATAGACGATTAATGCCTCCATTTATTCCAAAGGATAAAGGGCAGGGAAAAAAGTCAGAACAACAGCAACAACAACAACAACAAAACCCCAAGAAACCCAACCTTGCAGGAATTTGTAAATGGTTTGCAAATGGTTCAGAGAAAAAAACAGCTGAACTTCTAGAATTTGTAAGAGTTGCAGCTGTTGCCAGGTATGCAGTCTTTTGCAAGTTATCTATGGAAGGCTATGGCCTCAGTAATCTAGAGCTGTAGGAAAGAATATAATTATATATAAGATAATAATAAACCCAGAATTAATCTTGCCAGTGAATCCCAGGGATGTAAGAATCTGAGTTCCTTGATTGTATGTTGTTGATCCCAATCAGGATCTTGTTGATCCTGGTTTGTCCTTCTGCTGAACTTCAGGCAAGGAATTGCAGGTGAAGTGAACAATCAATTTTGTAAAGGTGCTACTGAAATTGAAATGGATCTAAGTGATACTTAAACATAATAAAAATTCTCTGTTCCTTCTTCATATTGTCAGATGGCACTCATGAGGGAAATGTTTACTGTACAAACAGCAACTTGTTTACCAATATTTTATAGTTGAACCACTTCTGTTAGGAAAGAGCAAAAATAAATACTTCTGGTATTCTGAAGAAGCTCTTTAGTCACAAATTTCTGCTGAATAAGAGGGAGGTTTTATTTTTTCCTTTTTTTTTTTTTTTCCTGAAAGACTACAAGAATCTAACTTTTGACTTAGACTTTAAATCTTCATCTTCAAAGAACGATTTAGAATAGCGTTACTGTAAGAGAAGATAGTCAGGTTTTGGTGTGTGCCCACCCCAAACCTCCCTCTCCCTTTCCATTGTCTCTGATAGACAATGGGAATTGACCTGTGATAAGAGCCTCAGGTGGGAATTGCAGGAGGAACTCTCTGGGTGCTTCATTGTTTTTAGGTCCCTCTAATTCTCTTGCTAACAATTTTATGCAAGGTGCCAGATTTCTGTAAGAATCCAAAGAAAGAAATGATTGGCATCCCTAAAAATTAAGGCAATAGTAATGGATCAGTGTAAAGAATGAGGAATTAAGATCATTAGAATAAGCAGAGCCTGAATTCCACATTTCCTCATTCCCACCATTAAAGGACAGGGTTGTAGCACTCCTGACAAAAATATTTGCTCTGCTTGCATATGTCCTTGCATATCTTTTTCAGACTTGATTTAATTATAGGACAAGCTTTAGGTATGGAAGTATGAACTGAAAGGAATGAGAGAATGGATTTCCTGTTCCTTTTATTTTGAAAAATTTTAAGCTTGTTATTTAAGTGATCACTGAATTCCTTTAGAAGTATGACAAACTTCAGCAATTTACATCTATTTTCCTAAATTACTGTGTCATTTAAAGCTCTTCACGTTACTTGTTAAACACACAAAAAACCCCCTCCTCTTATAGATTCAGTCTATCATGGGCTAAAGGCATAACCAGAGTAATTACACATTACAGGATTGTAAGAGTATTCATATATAGCACATAACTTACAACAGCATCACTTCTTAGTGCCTGTGGGTGTTCAAAATTTACTACTTCTGCTCTGAAATAGTTCAGGATTCAGATATTTTATCTACATTATAGTAGAAAAAAAATTTCATTTTCAAGTCATAAAAAGGAAACAAAAGATACATAAAAAGTTTTTATTAAATAATTTTTTAAAGTTTCATTATTATCTTAGCATAGTCTATTCTATCTTTATTCAGTTCAAAGCATTAAAAAAAGTAAAAGCTCTGCATCCAATCTGTCACTTGTGGTGATTTGAGAAATATTTTTTTTTTTGGTGTAAACTAAAAGCAAATAAATAATGCCTGGCTATTATATAGCAGATATTTCAGCTGTCCCCGGTGCACATTGAGCAAAAGTTGATTGTCATTACCCCTTTTACAGAAGAATAATCTTAATCCAAGAATCTGTTCAAACATCAGAAGGCACATTTATCTCCACAGCCTGGTTCTCCAGGAGCGGAGCTTTGTTGCTGATTACTTTGAGAATTCAGGGAAGCTCTCAGTACCTTCTTGATTAGGTTTCCCCATTGGTGAAAAACAGAGAGTTTATTGTTAGGAAATTTCAACATCTTTTGTCACAAGCATGAGAATGGAATTCTAATAAATGTGTGAAATTTTGGAGAAATACATATAAAATGCTGGTATTATGCAAACGCTTAATCACTTCTTCCAATGTCATGAGACCGTGAGGAAATTGGATGTAAAAGTCACTGTAAATGTAAAGTGCTTTGGGTGATAGTGTGGCAGTGCCCAAATCCTGTTAAGAACGGCTCAGTGCCCAACAGAGTGACATGCCAAACTCTGGGAACTTTCAGCATTCCTGGCCTCAGTTTGTCAGGGAGGGTGAGTCCTGAGGAATCATCTGAAGCTGGATATCCCCACAACAGCAGCATTTTTGAGAGACAGAGTCAGCATTTCTGGTGCTGGATTGTCACAGGCAGTAAGACTGGGCTCAGGGGAAGAACTGCCTGTGATGCCAGTCACAGATTCCAAAGGCTCAAGCCCTGCCTTCAAGCTGATGTGTAAAGTGAGGGAAGAGTTTTGCTTTTACTGCATTTGCAATTTTTCTACATTTTTCTTGATTAAAAAGCCTTATTCTGCCAGTGCTTAATCAGTCACACCTTTTCAGCATTCTGTGGCTATGCTTCTGAGAATTTTTAAATGTTCTGAAAGTCTTAATTTAGGCAGTGGATGTGCTCAGATACATTGATCTGTGCTGAGGATTGAGGGAGATCCCTGTAGGAGTACCAGAAAGTGCAGGGACATCACCAACACTCTCCATTCATTTGTGTCACTCATCAGAAGACACCAGAGCACTGTGTAGGAATCCCCTTCAGCTCCAGTATCCATCCCTCAGGGGGAGTTTTCAGTAATGCAGCCCCTCAGAAATCTGTTCAATAATTATTTCTGCACATTGATTTTAATTTCTCTATGAGCATACCATCAGTCTTGCAGGAAGCCTAACTGGCTTCCATTGCAAAATAGAAGATGAATAGGAATAGGTAAATGCTTGTCCATTCCATGTGATGTATTTTTTGTTGAAGTCAGTTTATAATAGGGCAGAACAGAATTTCTCTAATTTACTGTATGGAATTTGGTAAATAATTCACTTATTTGCCACTAAGATGTCCACAGTATAAACAAAATTAGAAGTAGAAAGAAAAAGCTTGGTAGTATGTCAGAGAGCAGCTAAACAGCCATACTCCTGAATTATTGATATGGCTTATGTAAAGATGGGACCTGGAAAATGGAAAAGAAAAGGGTATTATTTATTAATTCTACTGAAGAGCAGCACATGTAAGTGGAAATACAAGTGGGGTCAGAATTGTTGTTCTACCATCTTTTGTGTTTTAAAATAATTAAAATTAAACTGACAAATCAAATTTATTGAATGTACTTAAAATTTGGTGAGAAGTATTCTCAGTTAAAAATTCTGATGAAGTTTCTGTAAATATCTCAATTACACTGTTGGGGTCTTGAGGCATTGTCTTGGTTTTCTTTGTATGCTGCTATAAACCCAGGAAATGCAGCTGCCATGCTGTCTGAACATTTTCTAAACATAAATATTTTCATATAATGGATTAGTGTATATTGCATTTTTCTATCTCTCTGAAATACTGATATTGTTGTGGAGAGTGGCTTTTTGTGGTTAAAGAATCTTGATGTAAATTTCCCCTGTGATGAGGATCCAGAGCTGGACAGAGCACCCAGAGGTGCTTCCAGGGATGGGCACAGGGGCAGGATCACCCCCGACCTGCTGCCAAGGCTCTGCTGTCCCCATGCCCCCAGGGCACCCTTGGCCTCCTTGGCCCCAGGGCACTCTGCTGGCTCAGGGACAGCTCCGTGTCCCCAGTGCCCCCAGGGCACTCTGCTGGCTCAGGGACAGCTCCGTGTCCCCAGCACCCCCAGGGCACTCTGCTGGCTCAGGGACAGCTCCGTGTCCCCAGCACCCCCAGGGCACTCTGCTGGCTCAGGGACAGCTCCGTGTCCCCAGCACCCCCAGGGCACTCTGCTGGCTCAGGGACAGCTCCGTGTCCCCAGCACCCCCAGGGCACTCTGCTGGCTCAGGGACAGCTCCGTGTCCCCAGCACCCCCAGGGCACTCTGCTGGCTCAGGGACAGCTCCGTGTCCCCAGCACCCCCAGGGCACTCTGCTGGCTCAGGGACAGCTCCGTGTCCCCAGCACCCCCAGGGCACTCTGCTGGCTCAGGGACAGCTCCGTGTCCCCAGCACCCCCAGGGCACTCTGCTGGCTCAGGGACAGCTCCGTGTCCCCAGCACCCCCAGGGCACTCTGCTGGCTCAGGGACAGCTCCGTGTCCCCAGCACCCCCAGGGCACTCTGCTGGCTCAGGGACAGCTCCGTGTCCCCAGCACCCCCAGGGCACTCTGCTGGCTCAGGGACAGCTCCGTGTCCCCAGCACCCCCAGGGCACTCTGCTGGCTCAGGGACAGCTCCGTGTCCCCAGCACCCCCAGGGCACTCTGCTGGCTCAGGGACAGCTCCGTGTCCCCAGCACCCCCAGGTCCTTCCCCCAGAGCTGCTCCAGCAGGTCCCCCCAGCCTGTGTTGTTGCTGGGCTTGTTCCTGCCCAGGAGCAGGACCTGCATTTGCCTTGGTTGAAATTCAGATATTTTTTCCCTGCCAATCTCCCCAAGCTGTTGAGGCCCCTCTAAAGGGCTGCACAGCCCTTGGGGATCGGCCACTCCTCCCAGATTTGTGTCATCAGTGAGTTTGCTGAGGAGGCACCAAGCCCTTCATCCCACCATTGATGAAGAAGTTAAATAATGCTGGGACCATTATTGGACCTTGGGGGACACCACTAGTGACTGGTCTCCAAGCAGACCCTCTGGGATCTGCTGTTCAATATCATTGCTAAGGCTGCAGATGAAGTTTTTTCTGTGTTTTTCCTCTGTGTGTGTGTGTGTGTGTGTGTATATATATATATATATGTGTGTGTGTGTGTGTGTGTGTATGTATATGTATGTATACATACATATATATATATATATGTATGTATGTATGTATGTATGTATATTTTACCCTTAAATAAGGGAGAGGAAGAACTTCAGGACACAGGTTATACTGTACAGCAAGACTTGAGTTTCCAATGTGATCATTCTTCTGGATAAACGTTTGATATATTCTGTGGTTCATTCACTCTAGATGTGACTGGACTGCCTGTGTGTTTCTGAGCCTAATAAGAGGTTGATGAAAAGATATTTTCACCAGCTTTCCCTCAGGATGAAGTACTTCATGCCTTTTAGTGCAGAGGTCCTGTATTTGACCCTTATTTCTGCTGACCTGCTTGGGTCTCATTATCTTCAGGAGATTGTAAGGATAGGTGTTTCACTTGTTGAGTGGTAGGAAGGAGTCGGGCATACAAATAACCTAAATCAGGAGAGCTGTGCCCAGTGAAAATGAGGATATTTGTGTCAGTATGTTACAGGGTTATACCATGTGGTTGAAAGAGAGTGTGTTTATTACCTATATTTTAAAGAGAATTCTTCAGCTGTTGTTCTAGGCTGTGAGCAATAAAATCAGTAACACAATGGCTGATGACTGAAAAAAAACCTGTGGTGTCAACTTCTTTTAAGCATCAGAGTTGGTTGGATTTAAGAATTTTAGTTTCCTTACATATTTTCATCTTTTGCTCCTTTTTTAATTAACAAAGTTTTATCCAAGCGCTTCAACAGAGATTTCTTTGGGATTTTCTTCTCCCTTCAACTTATCCCTCACATCAGCTTGTCCTGTGCAGAGACTATCAGCAATCATGATTTGTTTTCTGTTCCCATTATTTATTTCAAAATGCTACATTAAATGTGCAATTCACATGTGTATACTTTGTATTTTTCCTGTCCCTTTTGTCTTGTTTCTAAAGGGCTCTGCCAGCAGAAATATGACTGATAGAGGAGATAGATCCATGCACTGTTACTAACGGTGTAAATGTTACACTATTTTGTCAACAGAGCTCTATTGTTGAGAGCAATTTCTCTCACTGTGTCAATATAGATGCCATGCTGTGTTGATATTAATGGATCTGCCAGGAAAGGCATTTAATTAATCAGTTCCCAGAGTAAACTCTGTCACCTTTAATTTCCTAGCTAACAGTAATGCTTGGACCAGCATGGTGGGTCAGTCAACAAATGTTGTAGTTAGATTCATGTTGGAAAAGCCTTGGTTCAGGACCTCAAAATGGTGCTGAGGTCAGCGATTTGTTTCTTTCTTTCTGTGACTGTGTTTCAGCAGTCTGACAGCTCTGACATTTGAACAAGGAAAGAAAAGAGTGGTCTGCAGTGTTCCAGCAGGCCAGAGCAGCCTTTGCCAGACTCTATGGGAAAACTAGGAGTACAATCAGTCACCTGTAGATCAGGAAGTTTTACTGTTCAGTGTAAAAGGACTGTTAATTGCAAATCAACTTTGTATATACCTAACCTGGGGTGTGTGTGTGTGTGTGGTAGCTACGTGCCTGTAAAGTATTTAAAATGCCTCTACTTTCTTCTAAAAATTCTGAATTGACTAAATTTTGATCTTATCTGTCAGGACAGCCAGGTTAGTGGAATGGCACAAAGATGACATTCATGTACACAGTCTTTATCATGCAAAACATCTTACTTGTACTGTCAGGTGAGTGGAAACTACCTCATTATTCAAGCATGTTTTATTTTGGGTGTCAAGTCTCCAGAAAATTAATATTTCTTGAGATAAATCTAGTATCTTAAATATTTGTCCTTGACATGTTTTTACCCAGACTCACAATGATGTACATTTTAGTGTAATTTATACAAACACTACCTAGTCTTTTTAAACCCTTAGAATTTGAACATCCTGTCATTATCTGTTATATCTGGTTATTTACTCTTGGGTACTGATGAATGGTTTTGCATTTTGTCTTTGTCATAGGTAACAGGACTTCTATTTGATTATCAGTTGGTTAGGCATGGTAACATCTCAGCTCTGACCAAATTCCTACGGGACTGGAAAGGGTAAAAAGGGGCTGGAAGCCAATATGTTAATTTTATCATGTAAGATTTTTACTCTTTTTGAAGGCTGTTTAATCCTATGGTAAAGTATACATGCTTTAGGCTTGCCTTTATGACTTCTTTTAGAAGTAAAACAATCAGAATACCTGTCCTGTTAGAATTTAGTTAAAAAACAAACCCAAATTAACAAAAAATCTTCCCCCCCAAAAAAACCAAATCCATTTTTTAAGTCTTATTTGGCTATTTGTAATACCAAAAGCCTTTTCCAGAGAGTGCAAGTGGCAAATTCTCTTACAAGTGTGGCAGTGGACATGGTCATGGAACCTGGGATCATGACTGTTCTACTAAAATCTACTGTAAAGTACATTTTGCCCACCAAATGAAGTAATAAATGAAATTCTCTGTCTCTTGGCTTTTATTCCCTCCAACAAGTACATTATTTATTGACAGGAAAACTGAGCTAAATGCATTTTATCTGCAGAATTACGGATGGGCATTGTTAAATTGCAATGTTTTTTTAGCAAATTGAATTAAAGGGCTCACCATCGTTTGTATTGATGGAAAGTAATAAGAACTTTAATAAAACTGCTTTGTTACCAGAGCAAAGTAAGGTATTTCCTGAAAAATGTGTTTTATTGACAGAAGAGAAATACGATCTTGGAGGAAAGTGCAGGTCAACAGAGTATTGTGCAAACCTTGAAAATTCTTTCTGGTGAAAAATTGCACCTCTAATTCTACTTCCACTTGTTAAAGCACTGTGCTGGATGTGATGATTTCACCTAACAAAAGGAGTGCTACAGACTCAGGTGATGCTAATAGGTGTCATTCCCTTGAAGCCAGTGGAGCCAAGCTGGCTTAGAGTGGATAAATATTTGTCAAGTTGAGCTTATGAAGATTGAAAGTTTTGTATTTCTACAAGAGCATATTCTTTTTTTTTGAAGGTGAAGGGCAATTTAGCAGACAAGGATGAAATACAACACCATGTCTGCCTCTGTGTGGTGTTACTATTTTGTTGTGTAGTTTAGTTTAATCCACCTCTAATTCTGAAACAGAATGGTCTAATTATAGCAACTTAAAAGTTATTACACTAAAAATAGGGTACTAAAAATATGTTGGATTACTCTTTTCTCATATAATCCAGTGTGAAGGTTTAATATTGAATTCATATTTGCCCAGTGTGTCTCAGCAAAGAGAGCACACTTTAGAATGGAATGAAAATCTCTAGCAGAAGTGCTGCACCACTGTTACACTTTTCTTCAAATATGTGTATCTAAGATATACATTCTCAAAACCATAAAAGGTGACTGTCCCAGTGTATTAGACAGTGATCCACTCATGTATTAAAATAACAGCACTATTATAGAGTTGAACTGAGGCGGATCATTTTGGGTCTCTTAATCTTTTGATTGCAGTTCTTCTCTTGCATCCTTCAAGTCCTTCAGGGACTTCATTGTTCTGCTTCCAGAAAGCAGGACAAATGTGTTATAAAAATCTTCAGCTGGAAATACTGTAATGGAAACCCTGTTAATGTAATATGAAATGGAGATGAAGATAAGGTGATGGAGAGGAGTGTTGATGAATATACTGTTGGGATTGAGTGCTTGTGAACTCAATATTTGTTGCATTTCTGTTTCTAATGAAGTTCAAATTTTCATTTTACAAGCATCCATGGAATTATAGCAGTTAAGCTTGAAGCATTAGAAGAATTGTCATTCTGGGGAACTGGTGGAAACATGATACTTTTTCCAAGGAACTCTGCAATCTAATCTCATCTGGGCAACCAAGTGACTTGTTGAGTACTGTTTAGTAGCCCCTTCACCCTTTGCAGAACAGAGGAGACTTCATGTGCAATGGAATTCATTGCAAATAAAGGTACTTAAGGGTGTGGACTGAATTACTGGATGTGAGAATTGAAAACAGTTAGAAGTCACTTATGTGTTTAAAGTCACTTAAAATGTTTAAATTTTACAATCGTGGTTGGACAGTCTTCTCAGTTAGAAAGCAAGCTTTCCTTTGTAAGTAGCAAAAACATTTCCTTCTTAATTTTCAAATATCCCAACAGATTAGATACTGCAGTATGTTCTCGTCTATTAACATTTTTTTATCATGCACTTAAGACTTGTTGTAAGGGTATGTGGAAAAAACAAATTGTAACAGGAAATGGGAATCAAAATGACAATTCCATCAGATACTTCCTAAGTCTATTGCCTGTTGTCAGCCAATCAGTTACAGTGGCAGTGCCTCTGGGGTCAAGTATTTCAGAACCAGGGGAAAAAAGCCCTGCAGAAGTGAAGCTGGAGAAAGGAGTGAGAACAGGTGAGGGGAACAGCTCTGCAAAGCCCCAGGGCAGTGCAGAAGGAGGGCAGGAGCTGCTCCAAGTGCTGGAGGTTCTCCTGAGCCTGGGGTGCAGCCCAGGGAGAGGCAGCTGTGACGCCCCAGCCCCTGGGCTCCAGGATGGATCCGAGATCCCCCTGCAGCCCCTGGAGGGCCCACATGGGAGCAGGGCATACCTGAAGGAGGCTGTGACCCTAGGATAAGGGCTCAAGTTGGAGAAGTTCATGTAGGATTACTTCCCATGGGAGTGACCCCACTGTGGAGCAGGAAGAATGTGAGGAGCCTTCCTCATGAGGAGGAAGGAGCAGCTGAGGCAACATGGGCTGACCTTACCACAGTCCCCATTCTCCATCCCCCTGTGCTACTGCAGGGGAGGAGGCAGGGAACTCGTGGGCAAAGATGATCCCAGGAAGAAAGGAAGGGTAGGTGGAAGGTGTTCCAAGATTTAGTTCTGCTTTTCATTTTCCTTCAAGCCCCACCTCAAATGCGGGGTTCAGTTTTGGCCCCTTCATGACCACAAGAGCCCTGGAGAGGCCGGAGCATGTCCAGGGAAGGGAACGGAGCTGGGAAGGGGCTGGAGCCCCAGGAGGGGCTGAGGGAGCTGGGAAGGGGCTGAGCCTGGAGAAAAGGAGGCTCAGGGGGGCCCTTCTGGCTCTGCACAGCTCCTGCCAGGAGGGGACAGCCGGGGGGTCGGGCTGTGCTCCAGGGAACAGGGACAGGAGGAGAGGGAACGGCCTCAGGCTGGGCCAGAGAAGGTTTAGAATTGGATATTAGGAAGCATTTCTCCATGGAAAGGGTGCTCAGGCCTTGGCAGGGGCTGCCCAAGGGGGTTTGGAGTCACCATCCCTGGAGGTGTTCAAAAAACTTGTGGATCTGGCACTTGAGGATGTGGTTTAGTGGTGGACATAGTGGTGCTGCTGGTTAACAGGTGGTCTTGATGATCTTGGAGGTCTTTTCCAACCTCAATGATTTTAGGAGTCAATGATTCTACTGTGATTTAATTAAATTACTTTCCACTAAGTTGAATCTATTTTCCTTGTGACAGTAACTGGGGAGTGATCTCTCCCCATCATTATTTTGACTCATGAGGCTTTAGGTATATTTTCTCTCCCCATCCAGCTGAGGAGGGCAGCAACACCTGGCTAGATACCTGGCATTCAGCCAGAGTCAACCCACCACAAGGAAACCTCCTAGAGAATTAAAATTTTCTTTTTATATAGTTTTCATATAGTACTATAATACTGCAGAGTGAGTCATCTAATTATTTTGTTATACTGGCTTTGTGAAAAGACTTAAGTCTACAGAAACAAGTCAGAGTTGCATTTGGATGCCATATTATGAACCAATTAAACTGGGTGATTAGGAAGTGAGAATAAATTGGTTTGTTAATGTGTATCTGTGGAGGGAATACTTTGCATGTTGCATATTGCAGTGGACATCCGAACAGCTACCCAAAACCTGCAAGTTTTAATACATAGCAGTTTTCCAAATGACTTGCTCAGTGCTGTGTCAAGACCACAGTGGTAATGATGCCTCACGCTGCTACTAAGCAGTGGTTAAAGCCAGTATTTAAATGAACATATTAAGTGCTACTGAAAATCAGCATCACGTGGATGGCAGTTCCAAAAGCTGTCAGTGCACCAAGGCCTTCAGCAGTGCTCACCCTCTGCAGGACCAGCTCTTACCTTCTGCTTAGAATGGGAAATTAGAGTGGTTATAAACCTTTAATCTTCTTTAATTCCTTAGAAATAAAAACATAAAGCCACAACAATTAAAAGTAGAAGTGGCTGAAAGCCATGATTATGCCAATCCCCTTAGATGTCATGTTAAAATACACCCAAAGACTGAGAATTGGGAAGAGAGAGGATTCCAGAAAGGACTTCCTTAGCCAGTAGAAGATAACATGATTGAGTTGAGATAGGAGCCAGCTGTGCTGCTGGGCTGCAGCAGGAATGGGAAGGTGAGCAAGGAAGAGGGGACAGGTGGCAATGGAAGATGTTGGACAAAGCTTTTTCATAAGAAGGAATGAGGAAAGAGAGATATCTAGAAGAGATTTCTAGAAGATATCTAGAATCCTACAGAAGGGCATGTAATGGCAGGAGCAAATGGAAAACAAAAGGAGAAAAAATTAAATTCTGCAAAATTATTTTCAAAAAATGTAAAAAGGCAAAGGAACAAAAGAAGTGTATAAGTACTATAGCTTCAAATATACCTGAATGTAAAGAGGAAAATGTAAAGATAATTATTCAAATGGAGTTCTTCAAATTGAGTTAAAAGTGATTAAAATTGGGACTGTAAATGACACCAAAGTTGGGTATTGGGGTTTCTTGGGGCTTTTTTTGTTACCTATCTAAAGCTATCCAAAACTCAGTTCCTGCTCTGTGGAGTACCATGTATCAGGATTTCAGTCTATCAGTACACTCTCTGTGTCCCTTTATATATACTTAGCCTCTATTCTCCAAATAATTTTTATCACTGATTTTTTCTTCTGCAAGACAGATACAGAACTATGTAAGATGTAAATTAAAAGTGCTATTCTCCTGCTTTTTGTGCTGTTTTGCAATAGTGTGAGTGGTGTGTATGAACAGTTGGAGCAATAATAACATGGAAAGCTGTATCCTGCACTCTAAAATAATAAGGAACCTGAATTCTGAAATTCATCCTTTGCAGAAGGCTCTTGGACCATGGTCCAAGGAGGCAAGGAGGGAAATTATTGGAAGGAAAGATCCTTCTATCACAGAATGAGTTGAGAAATGAGAAGTAGTAAGAGGCAGGTTTGTTTTTATAGAAGTGGAGTTGTTAAAGGCTGTATTTATCATGTTGCCATTGTTGTGTTTGTTGATATGATAGCATATGGGCCTGTCCTTTCATTTGTTATGGAAAATGATCCCAAGTTCATGATTCTGTATCTGCTTTGCTCCTAGGACTGACATTTCAAGCAGTGCTCTTGAACATATGTAGTAGATCCATCTGCCATGAAAATTCCTGCCAGTCTTGCCCTTGCTGAGGTCTAGGTATCGTTTTGCCATGGTTTGAGATACTGTGCAAGAATAGCTTTCACAGCTGTTCTCTGAATCCTGAGATACTGGTAGGACTCCTGGGCTATCACATTTAGTACTTGAATATTCTTGTACCAGCGTTAATAGAAATTCCTGCATAAGTCTCTCTCTCATGGTGATAAAATGAATGTGTTTTGAAACACATTAAATCTGAAAATTTGAGTGCTTTGCCAGTGTTCTTTTTATTGCAAGGTATCCCATTTTTATCTTCATAAAATTAAATGCTTATATGTACCATATAATTAAATTTAGGTCTAGCAGAGGATTTGATCTGTGAGTTTATTAACTTTTGGGTACATCACTATTTAATTGCTTTGGAAATTTTATCAGACTAAAATGTGTCTAGGATACATTTATCAATGAAAAAAAAAGTGAAAATGTTGATATAAGGGGAATGGTAAAATTTAAACCCCAGATAATCTCTATGCTTCACAGTAAATTACAGAGGGAGCGGGAACATGAGTCTGACTCCATTTCTGCTATCAAATCTTAACCACTATTTCCAAAATGTCACAGGTATAAGAACCATAGTTTTATTTTGCTGTCCAAGATTTTTACAACCTAATGCTGAGGGAAGTCCTATTCAATTATTTTTTAACTTAAAACTAGATATCTGATGTTTTTGACAGGGGTAACTTTAATTCAATGTAAATATTAAGAAACAAAAGTCTAAAATTATGCAATATTATTAAACATATTTTCTAAATTTATGTTCTGTGTATCACATAGCACCCTGGAATTCTTTTTACTTTGGTGGTGTTTTCTAAGCTGCTATGAATGAACTTGGTCTTTTTTTTTTTAATTTTTTTTTTTAATTTTTTTTTTTTATTT